>VSDK01009162.1:292467-347611 GCA_009767595.1 Symbiodinium kawagutii | reverse complement strand
AGGCGGTATGAATTTCTTCAAAGCATCAACATCGCTCGCAAGTGCAAGTGAACGTTAACATGCCCCACCCCACCCCACCCCCATACGCCCCACGTAGCATCAACGTAGCACATACACTTGACTGGGGACATGAATACAACAACAGAAACATTACATGAAGACCTCAAAAGCACAAAAAAAACAGGGTTTATCAGGCGGCCATCTAGCAACGGCTGGCCAACTACATGACTCCATGTAAAGTCAGGTGATGTGAAGTGCAAATTCATCCAAAGTCAAGTCATGTGATGTAATGCAAGTGTGTGCCATACATGCATACATACGGGCATACAGCATGAGCTGGTCGAGGTCAGATCTGCAAATTAGTTTGTCGCTTCCTTGGAAAATGTCTTAGCTGAAAAGGGTTGAGGTTCAATGGGAAGCCTCTGCAAATATGATTTGACCGAATCGATGACAAGCCTGCGGAAAACATACAGCAACAGTCAGCTCGTCATGTGGCATGCGGCATTTCTATCCAGAAGGAATGCACACATTTCGATATTTCGTTGGACCTTGATGATGGACCTTGCACGTTGTTAGTTCTGTTGCCACTGCCATGTGATTCAGAAGCAAAACATCAATGCAGACCCTTGCGTCCTATGGCCCGCGATGATTTGGAGCCTGTCAACGTGCAGCAGCCGTACGATAAATTTTCAATGAACTCACTACGAAAACTGCGCTGAAAATTTGCGGAAGACCAGGAAATCACCGTGACAGATGGCTGTCTTTCAGGCACAGGCTTGAAAAACCTACCATGAGTACACCTGAAATGTTCGTCTGGAATTTAGAGATTTTACACCTAGGATTTGCAGTATTTTCTGTGTTCTCAAGCATATGGATGATACAGTGACCAGTGGTATACAGGTGCTCTGCATTTCGAACTTGCTTTGGAATACATTTATGATCCAGTTGAGACATTTGAAGTGTGTTGAGCTGACTACAAACCCTGATTGACCGAAGTTTCGAACCGTGTGCTTTTCCTCGTTTGTCTGGAACTCTGTTGTCTCAAAGCGACAGACTGGTACTCAGAGATGATTTGAATCCAGGCAATCTCCTTTCGCATGAATTCTACGGTTTGCAAGCAGTTAGGCATAAGCTTGGTAGTGCTTAACGACTGTGAATTGTTAATGATGGCAAAGACTGAGATAGAGGGTAATGATTGATGGTCAATGCTTGATGATTAATTGGATAAGTCAAGGATTGCTTGTGCTTTTGGGAGATGCAGAGGCGGAGTCACATGCGCAGTCACCATCCCCAGTAATGATCCCCGAGATAATCAGAAACAGCCTTTGGACGTCAGCTATAGCTACCCAGCGGGGGCTACACATGGCTACACCGTGGATCAAGACTGACATTTTTCTTCGACCTCAAAGAAATTGATGGATTGCCAAGTCTAGAAAATGAGCAATCATTGTTTTACCGTTGTCAAGTTTAACAGTTCTCCGCATTTTTAATGAAATCACAAAACCACCATTCACATCTATTAACATCTATTAACATCTATTGACCACAATTAACCACTATTAACCACAATTAATTAATAATCATAAAACCACTATTCACAATCATAAATGGATTGGCCGAGTCCCAGTTTCACAGCTTGTTATCAGTGGTACTAGCGAGCTCTTCGACGCACAGTGCAAGTTTTTCCCACGATTTTTCACCGATCACAGGCTGTGGCTCATCATCGTTGCCATCCCCAAAGATCAAGCAGCTTATTTTCCCTTGGTAGCAACCGGCTTATTACCATGGTTGCTTGAAAAAATGGTTGCTTACAACCAGCTTGCCATGGTTGCTTGAAAGAATGGTTGCTTATTCAGAACTCATGTTCTCCTGGTGACTACTGGCAACCATTCCTCATCAACGGGGCACATCACCGAGCAGCACCGTGGTGTCAGGGCCGAACTCGACCCTTTCTGGTGCTGACGGTGGGTCATTTGCCCATGCAGCTGTTGCAGGAGCTGTGCAGCACAGGTGGCAAGCTATGGGGGTCATACCACCAACATCCACCAGCAGCGGGGGATGGGAGCAGACGATCGTGCGGGAGAATTTTTTGCTCCGTAAATTTTGATGGGAAATTCCTTGGAAATGGCTGGGTTATATCCTTTCCCATGGTACTCCTTGCAAACAGCTGGGAAATTCGTTGGAAATTTCCGTTGATCAATCAGAACAAGGGGGCTCCAGTGGCCTGGTTGTCCAATGATGGTAGCCTGCGGACATGATCAGTTAAGAAAGACATGAAGTATTTTGGGACACCACAGGGTGACGTGTGTTTGTGCGTCACATGCATGGTGATATTGATTCAACCCCTGCAATAGTGATGAACAGTCAGCTTCTGACATGTCCTATCATATCCTACCTGTTTTTGTTGCATTGACTATGAATTACTGCGGCAAAGTATGGCAAACGGTCATTAAGCATGTGTCAGCAGCAATTACTAATTGTCCATTGTCTACCATGAGCGAACTGTTTTCTTTGCATAGTCATAATATTATAGATTAGAAATCATCACTACAGACTATCAAGCGATATGAATCAAGGTATAAGTTATAAGTATAAACCAGTATCGAATAATCTTCAAGCCATTACCAGCCACTCTTGATTTTTTACCATCATCAACCAGTGTTTCACCACTACCAATTTTCCAAGCAGCATTGATCAGTGTTTCCCCAAACCCATTTTCAACCATCATCACCAATCAGTTTTGAACCCAACCCCTGTCCAACCATCTACTAGCGTTTGGAATGGGTTGTAGGTTATACCTTTTCCAACCATTTACTAAGTAAAAACCCATTTGTGGGTTTCGCAAAGAGGGGTACTCCCAAATCATCCTCTTGGGGCCATTTTTTTGAGGATCCCCTCTGGCTTGCCCAACACCCATTAGATCCCATTCGCTTCCACTAACCAACTTTGGATTTACTTGCGAATCACTCCACCATGGTTCGGAGGAGTTGGAACTCGAGGATTTAACCGTGCAGCCGGTGGATACGAACCAGCTGCTTGGCTGCTGGTGATCAGCAGAAGTGGAAGTGGTAACTATGGATGAGTTGTGGTGGTAGAAGTACCAAGAGGTACTACTAAGAGGTACTACTTAGTCATACTAAGGTAGAAGGATACTACCCAAGTATACACAAGTAATGAAGTAAAACCAGCGGTCCTTGGTAGAAGTACTAAGACTTACTATCAATGATCATAGAGGTCACTTCATCAACAATGTTGACACAGTAATGATCATTAGTGGTTGGTAGATTGTGATCAAATATGATTTGTCATCTATCAATTACTAATTGTTGAGTGTTAATTGAGTAGCTATGATAGTTAAGTACTATTGATCATTGATTCTCAATTACTGCCAGATATCTATCACCAATAGCAAGGGTGACAACAGCTATTGCATGAATCAACATAGGTATTTCCACGCAACATGCTTTCACGCACACTATATGTGTATATATATAGGTATCTACATGCATATGCTCATTGCAGCACTTATTCACAACTTTATAATCAACAATGTTGCAATAATTGCTTGACATATATGTAGTTTACACGAAGTATTACATTCAGACTCAGACATATATATATATATATACATATACATATGTCAACAGACTGCTGCATGGTCATTACTGTTTCTATATAGATATACACGCTAACTGCATTATAAAGTGACAGTGATGTATAGTGGAAGGAGGATATGTAGCGATCCAACCTATCGGATACCTGTGATACTATGTACATATAGGGATGTATATACTATATGTTGTGAAAGCTAACTACCTATAGGTAGCCACTGGCAACTGAGAAATGTCGGATCGCCTCGAGGACACGACCACCGTGGATCTTGCAGACAAGGATGACGGCGATTGTGCTGCACATTCTGCTGTGAATGTTAAAGTAACATGGCAGCTGTGGGTCAAGGAAAGCCTGTACCTTTGGCTCTTCATATCACAAACTTACCAACTTGGACTCTGTTGGGACTTGATCTCCCTTTGCCAACTCATTTGTCCAGTGGTTAACTATCGATTAACATCACTACAAGTCGTTATCATGAATTATCGGAAAGTACCTGGTTAATAGAAAGTTAACCTGGCCTCTATCAACAACCGGTTAACTATCTATTAACACCACTATTAAACCAATGATTTGTCCTGTCCTGTTGCTAGCTAGTTCCCTCTGGCTGCTCATCTCTTTTTGGAATGGTTATGACAATGCTGGATCCAGCCCTAGACAACCATCAGCAACCACTGTAATATTAATCATTAGTTACCATAATTAACCATTATTCACCACAATTGACCATTAGTTACCATGGGTCACCATTATCATCCGTTAGATTCCATGGTTAATCATCATTACCCGTCAATACCCATCATTGACCACTATTCTTGATTGATCATCAAATAGGAATAGTCACCATATTGAACCAGCATAAATCACTACAATATTGACCATCATCAACCATCATTAATCACTAGTTACCATAGTTCACCGAACCAAGAGTCTAATGGCAATATGGTTAGTTATTACTAGGCAATTTTTCTGGTTACCATGAATCATCATTCATCATGATGATGTTAACCATTCGTTACCAAATTAAACTAAACATCATTAACCATTAACCATCATTAACCATCATTGATCATCATTAACCATCATTAACCATCATTAATCATCATTAACCATCATAAATCATCATTAATCAGCATCAACCATCCTTAATCATCAGTTCCCATGGTGAACATTTCACCATTTCCAACCCCAACTCCACGGGTCGCCAGGACCGCAGCAGGCTGGTTTGAAGAACGTGGTCTGGCGCCCGTCTTCCCCCAGCTTCTCGGCGATCTATGCGGGCCTTCCCGGTCAGCGAAGCTACCAGGGGATTGGTTGTGGTACAAGGTGGGCCCCCCTGGTTATAAGTTGATTCATAAGCCATTTAACTATAGTTATATCTTCCATAACTGGTAGTTACCCTAGTTATAAGCCAAGTTAGCTAACTAAGGGGGCCCACCTTGTAGATAGGGTGGTTTCGACCTAGGCATAGGGGACCCCAAAGTTATGATTGGTTTTCTCGAGGCCCCATATGGTGGTTTCGACCTAGCCAGCATGGGGCACCCCAAAGTTCTTGTTCGTGTTTTTTATTGGATGATTTCAGGGTCCCCTATTTTGAGAAACCACCATATATGTATATATAGCTTGATAGAACTGACTTGATGATCTCTCAGTTATGGTATACCTACACAAGAAGCGTAGGGTAGATATGGTCAAAGGCTGAGTTGCCAGTTTTGATCTAAGTCACCATCCTTGTCATCAGGTGCCCCTTTTAGTTCGTCAAACGTATGAATCGTGTTTGCAGGGTTTTCCCATGAGAGTAGCAGGGCTATCCATAAATATCTACGGTCATTAGCCGAGTTATTTGCCAAATGATTGCCATCTTGACGATTTGTTGGCATGACACTGCTGGCTGCATGAGCCATCAAGTTGCCCTTGCTCGCCTCATTCGTAGCTCACGAGTGTCACATCATTCTGCAGCTCTTTCCCAGGATGATCAAGGGCTTTGGTTCTTCTTGACTTCCAAGACATGGGGATTATCCAGGTGTCCCCAAGCGACGATCCATAGAGAATTTCCAGCAATGTGGAGGGATCGCTGAATTTATGAGTCGATTCATATTGAGTATGTATGCGCCAAACTGATACTGTGGATGCTAGTGTGGATTCATGAGGGTATTTGTTGATAGTCATTAATCCAAATTCAATGATGTTGACTCACGTTGACCTTTGATTCGTGTGATCTCTCCCACCTGCTACAAGGTGTTTGATGGTTGAGGCTTCTGATGGAGTTGCAGGAGCTGGTTTGCTTTGCGACCGTTGGTTCACTGCTGAAGCTGACAAGACATACAAGCACCCACCAGAACCGAAAGAACGAGAAAATTACGATTATGACCGAAGATTTGTCCAATAAGATAGCCCCCTGGTCATATTTAGTGTCATTCGCCCGAAAGTGATGTCTCGCTTACAATGCGTCCCAGTCTCATTTGCAAATCGATTATGGCCCTGGATCATGGATAGGCTCGGTTGCAACCAGGCTAGCTGCCTGGAACCTCCCCTTCGACCGAGTGGCTTGGATGAGGGGGTGAGTTGTGGAGGAAGCGACAGGCCAAAGCCATGGCAATTACGAAGCGGCTCGAAGGTTGTAATTTTGAAGGAATCGGCAGTGCGCAGCCAAGCTGGACTTGGTGGCCAATGTGGATTATTCCCAATTCATGGCTTAAACCAAGCTGGAAGCCAAAAATCGCCAGTACAGTGTTCCACGTGTTCATCTTTGAGTATCCTGTTGGTTCAAGAGGGACAGAGCTTTTTGTTTGGCATGGACATCCATGAACGATCGGTTTGCATAAGTCCAATAATGTGTGCATTTGTGAGCTTGATGGATGGGTGTTGACGGATGTTGATGATGGATGATGGGGGATGGTAACGCATGGCTGATGGGTAACAACAATCCGATAGTCAAGGACGATGATCGGGGATGGTAAGCAACAATTGATTAATGAATACTTGAAAGTCATAGCCAATAATTGATCGATATGGAATTGTACTGAGTCGATAGTAGGGTATGTTATCGCCCAATCCAGCGACACTGAAAAGTGGATCCCAGGAATGAGTTGTTCAGAGGCATTCCCGCATAGGTCGGGCCTGAGGGTATCTTCAATGGCTGAAGCAATTGTGGGATGGCCTGCAACCATCATGGGTAGTGAAACAGATAGCCAAACACTTGGTTGTCATATGGGCTTCTGCTGTGCTAACTGGTTCATCGAACACTGATCATAGCAACTGATGTCCTCATGCAGCAAGCCTCGTGAAGGGATGAAGCCAGATTCTTCTGAAGCCTTTTCCGTGGCGAACATTGCTGGTCGCGAACATATCACGCGTCCACATGGGGCCCCTGGGTTCAAGGGCACCAAACAGCAATAGGGTCACAGTGGTATCTCATGAATCGGGTAGCCTACCAACCGTGTGAAGCTGGTCACCGGCTCATTGAACCTGAGCTATTGAGCAGCTACTCTAGCGATTAATGACTTACCAAGCTGTAGCATCATCAACTTCAAACAATCCTTAACCATTGGCAGTTCTCAATCATTATCAATTAGTTATCCCTTGTCAATCAGCATGACCAGTTTTGGGCTTTGATTTTCCATGGTTACCTATCAAAATTACATAGAATTACTTTCCTCAACCATTCTTAACATTTCCAGTTGGTTGAACCATTCATTATCCACGGTCGGCCGGTTTTTCGAAACGCTCGAGGTTGTGATCCTAGACGTACGGAGCGCCCAGTTGGATCTGTTGGAATTAGAGGGGCCATCGTTTGAAGTGGATTCTACTAGGGGGGAGGTTAAGTCTACTAGGGGGGAGGTTAACCCCACCGCTTGTAACCATCAACCACTACTGGCTAACGGTTGGGACAGCAATTCGGAGCCAGGGTATCCCAAGTTGGGTCTTGAAAGAGGGGGAGGCCGGGAGCCACCAGGGGTGGCCGAACCAACTGGTGGATTAACACGAATTAACCACTACAGAGTGGTGCCCCCAAGGTAGCTAAGTTGGTTTATAATCAGAGTATCAAGAATGGGAGATCCAGCTCTTAATCATTAAACCATCAGTTGCTCCCCCTAAATAGCTTGCGACTACCATCAAATCTGGGGGGTTTATTGATATGGATCTCGCACCGCGAATGATGCATATGAACTATCATCAGCGATCGTAATCAGCCGTCACTCACCAGTAGCCATTCCTAGCTGAACTCTCCGCAAAGAAGTGGCGGGTGGTTTCTTAGTAGCTGGGGCCCGAAATCATCCTTCATAAATATTAAACATTTATAGTGTTAATCCATCCATAACTTTGAATAGTTCAAAGAAGCTGGGGTTTCATATTAGCTGGGGTCACTCCACACATCCATGTGGGTTTCAACCAAGCATTTATGGTACTAGCATTAGTATCACCCCTTCCAACTATTAACCATTAGTATTAGTCCATCATAGGAGCCATTTATAGTATTAGTCCATCAACCAATATCATTTATAGTCAAAGGAAGTTTAGTTACGAAGTGCGGAACTTCCGTGTTACGAAGATTTGAAAAGATCTCAAAAGAAATAGATCTCAAAAGGAATAGATCTCAAAAGAAATACATCTCAAAAGAAATACATCTCCAAAGGAATAGATCTCAAAAGGAATAGATCTCAAAAGAAATACATCTCAAAAGAAATACATCTCCAAAGGAAAAAGATCTCAAAAGGAATAGATATCAAAAGAAATACATCTCAAAAGAAATAGATCTCAAAAGAAATAGATCTCAAAAGAAATAGATCTCAAAAGAAATACATCTCAAAGGAAAAAGATCTCAAAAGAAATAGATCTCAAAAGAAATAGATCTCAAAAGAAATAGATCTCAAAAGAAATAGATCTCAAAAGGAATAGATCTCAAAAGAAATAGATCTCAAAAGGAATAGATCTCAAAAGGAATAGATCTCAAAAGAAATACACCTCAAAAGAAATACATCTCCAAAGGAAAAAGATCTCAAAAGGAATAGATCTCAAAAGAAATACATCTCAAAAGAAATAGATCTCAAAAGAAATAGATCTCCAAAAAAATACATCTCAAAGGAAAAAGATCTCAAAAGAAATCTCAAACAAAAGAAATAGATCTCAAAAGAAATAGATCTCAAAAGAAATAGATCTCAAAAGGAATAGATCTCAAAAGAAATAGATCTCAAAAGGAATAGATCTCAAAAGAAATAGATCTCAAAAGGAATAGATCTCAAAAGAAATAGATCTCAAAAGGAATAGATCTCAAAAGAAATAGATCTCAAAAGGAATAGATCTCAAAAGAAATAGATCTCAAAAGGAATAGATCTCAAAAGAAATAGATCTCAAAAGGAATAGATCTCAAAAGAAATAGATCTCAAAAGAAATAGATCTCAAAAGAAATAGATCTCAAAAGAAATAGATCTCAAAAGGAATAGATCTCAAAAGAAATAGATCTCAAAAGGAATAGATCTCAAAAGAAATAGATCTCAAAAGGAATAGATCTCAAAAGAAATAGATCTCAAAAGGAATAGATCTTGACTTTGCGTGACGCTCTCCGCACTGTCAGGGCTGTTTCAACTCATCTTGCAGATGACTTGGATCTTGACTTTGTGTGACAGGTGTGGTACTTTCAGCATGTCGATGATCTTGGAAGTTCAAAACATGGAGGAAGTCTCGCACGAAATGCGTTTTTGATCATTGGATTTGTCACGAAACCATGGGTTTTTTCGTGAAAAACGTTGTCGACTTGATCGGGAAACTAGCCTTGTCGAACGGACGGGTCCCAGACGGTCTCGGTTTAGTTCGGATTTGGTTCGGAGTGTTTCCTATGACTGTTGCCAAAAAATCGACTTCTGCACGTCTCTATGTTGACTTTGTGTGGCAGGCGTGGCATTTGGTGCACATGGAGCTCCTCTGGGATCGCTCTCCGCACTGTCAGGGCTGTTTCAAGTCAATCTGCACATGATTTGGATCTTGACTTTGCGTGGCAGGCGTGGCATTTGGTGCACATGGAGCTCCTCTGGGATCGCTCTCCGCACTGTCAGGGCTGTTTCAGCTCATCTCGCAGATGACTTGGATCTTGACTTTGCGTGGCAGGCGTGGCATTTGGTGCACATGGAGCTCCTCTGGGATCGCTCTCCGCACTGTCAGGGCTGTTTCAACTGATCTTGGAGAGGTCTTGGATCTTGACTTTGCGTGACAGGCGTGGCATTTGGTACACATGGAGCTCCTCTGGGATCGCATTCCGCACTGTCAGGGCTGTTTCAATTGATCTTGGAGAAGTCTTGGATCTTGACTTTGCGTGACAGGCGTGGCATTTCGCGCGATTGGAGTTCCTTTGGGATCGCTCTCCGCACTGTCAGGGCTGTTTCAACTCATCTTGCAGATGACTTGGATCTTGACTTTGTGTGACAGGTGTGGTACTTTGTTGTGACATGATACATTCAGTTGTGACAACCCTAGCTTACACTAAGACCTCTCCAAGATTACGAAGAATGAAAGCTTGTGATACGAAACTCATAAATTACATCCATGACATCACAAAGTCATTCTGTTTCCAGACCCAAGAAACAGTTTGATTTGTTTCGTGACCCAGGACATGCATTGCCTTGTCAAAAACCGCAACACAAGATCATTCTCCAGACAAGTTGCGCGCTCGTGATGTTTTGACCGCCATTCCATAGGCTCAAATGTTTTTTTTCTATATGCACTTATAAGTTTTGGAAACTTCCGCCTCCGCCTCGTGCGGGAACTACTTGTATAAGTTCCATTCATAGTATTCCATCCATTTTTAGTATCATGTTAGTTTTGTAGTATTCGTCCATTCCCCCATTATTGGTTGTTTAATATTAATCCATAGCCATATAGTTGTAATTATATCCCCTATAATTGCTAGTTATTATCCCCTATTATTAACGAGCTAGGGGTGGTTCAACCACCAACCAGATAAGTTCCCCGTTGGCTCCCTTGAAACCCCCATGGCTTTGCTGCTCGCCGAGGCTGACACCCTGGTCCTGGAGAACTGCGACGACGCTCGAGTTACACGTCGTGTGACGCTGTTGCTGTGGCCACGGGTAACGGGGAAGATCCGAAGGGAAGGGCGGCTGCGGGTGGTCCAGACTAGGCAACCCCCCAAGTTATGGTTGGTTTATAGTGGCAGGTCAATACTAGGGGATGATCACCAAGAATAGTGGTTAATGAAACAACTACTAGTTGGGTTTGTGACTTTAAATGATTGAAGGATGATTTGGGAGTACCCCTATGACTTGAGAAACCAGCATATAAATGAGCCTCAAGTATGATCCTGTTGGCGGACCCCTCAGCTTGGGACGGCACCGTGTCAAGATCCATGGGTCAGTGATAGAAGCGCTCGTAATGTGTATTTGGACTGGACGCCAGAATCGCTGAGCCAGCTCGTATTATACCGTTGCTTCTTGTTACTTATCTCTTCTTGTTGCTTCCCTCTGGTTCTCTCCCTAAAAAACTGGGTGTTGCTATCTCCCCAGTATCTATGGTTGTTAATTAGTTACCTATGGCTACCATCTCTCGGGCGCATACTGCCTCCGCAACGATGCTTCTGCGCCTTGGTTGCCTTAGGAACTCTTCAACCTGGGCCGCATGCCTTTCGCCTCCGGTTACGAGATGCATCAGGAGCAACTGGACATCTCACGGCACGATGGCAGCAGTGGGCTGAGCATCCTGACGTCGGAAATCTGGATGCAATAGATATAGAATGATATAGATCTATGATGATCCATTATGTAACATGTTATTCATATTATCTATATTCATAATTACATCAATCACTCTTTTTTCTCCGGATTTACATTTAAATATACACACACCGCATAGTTACACACTCGAACCCTAAAGTTGGTGATCCTGAACACTTACAGCAATCGGGAGATTGTGCCTGCGCGGCAGCAAGGTCGAACCTACATGCTGAATGCTGGCGTCAACATCTCAGGGATAGAACTTGGTGAGCAAAAGAATTGCTGGAAGACTTGTGGTTGATTCTGATTGGTTTGTAATGGTTAGTATGATGGATGATGACGATGATGATGACGAAGAAAAAGCCAAAGAAAAAAATCAGATGATGATGGTGACCATTGACGCTTGGTCCCTTCCCAAAATTCACCACTTTTCGTCACGATTCCTTCAAAGCTCCACTGGTGCACCAGCTGACTCCACACTGCCACGATCTTCCACACTTCCACGCTTCCATGAACCAGCCATTGACCATCACTAACCATCGCTAAACCATTACTAATCAGCCATTTATCCCCTATTATCAACCATTAACCAGCTATTTTTGTTGGTTGATCTGCAGCTGAGGTCATGACTCTTTCGCCCAACCCGTCCTTCCTCGCGTACCTGCGCAGCGTCGCGGCCACCGAAGCCTTCCAGGGTCGCGTGGCGCACTATGCCGAGGCGTGGAGATGGGGGACCGGACCTGGGGTTCCGAGGGGTTCCTATGGGGGTTCCTATGGGGGTTCCTATGGGGGTTCCTATGGGGGTTCCTATGGAGGTTCCTATGGGGGTTCCTATGGGGGTTCCTATGGGTTCCTATGGGGTTCCTATGGGGTTCCCATGGGGGTTCCTAGGGGTTCCTATGTGAGTTCTTAAGATTCTTAAGTCCGAGGCATTTTGGGAATGCGACTCTGGAGGTTTTCAAGAGCAGCTGTGACTCTTTGCCAGCTTTTGATTGGCCGCATCTTCGCGGTTCCAGTCAGCTGGATTTATGGCCTTTGTAGAGTCACCGCGACTCTTGTTATACCTGTCGTTTTAATCGGTTTATACCTCGCAGGCAGTTGTTGATTGATTTCTAGAATCTAGTACAGCCACCATTTGATTTATTGATATCTAGCATCTGACTGGTACGCAATGCTTCCTGTTAGTGTGGGGCAGCGCCAGGGGAGGTTGCCAACTTTCCAGCAGTTTCTGGACATCTTCTTGTTGGAGGCTGGGACTTCTACTGCGAATTACCAACGTCGTTCCTCCAATCGACGGACCGGTGATTCATGGCTATGAATAACTATCAGTTATGCTTCTTCATAGGGGATAACAACCAATAGAATGGCTGTGGGTCATCGGCCAAACACTGGTTGATAAGGAATGGTCGAGTGCTGGCTAATGGTTGATAAGAGCTGATTGGAACCAACAATTGTAAGGGGTATATCAACTGTATGGCTTTGGGTCACGACCCCTCAACAAATGGGTAGATGTACATCTCAAAAGTTGGACTAGTTGGACTAGATGTTCACTCGGGGTGCAGGTTGACCCGCCGCCCAATGGTGCACTTTCAAAGATCGCCTGCTGGTACACATTGATGATTGAGAATCCCTTGCTACGCAAAAGAACAACTCAATGACAGTCACTGACAATCGAGGAAAGGAGGAAGGGACTTTGAATGACTTTGATCTCAGCGCAGTTCACGCAAGTCTCTGCAACATGAGTCAGCCTTGATGGCTCAAGCCCAATGTCCCAGTTTTCTGACCTGGTCTAACATTCCATCAGGACAGCGGGTGCGGCAGACATGGCCTGGTCCCGATGCTTTCAGCTGGGTCGATCCATTTTTTGAGCACCGGATGTTGTTTCAATGTCGAGATCAGGGCGGTTTTTCAGCCATTTATGGGTTGCAAGCATGGGAATCCCGGTGAACCAATCATTGTGAGATAAGTTCGGATAGAGCGATTCTTCAGCAGTTGGTCGTGGAAGGATGGGTGAATTGATGGTTAGTTGATGGTTTCATGATGGTTCATTCATGGTGATTTTTCATGGCTTTGGGTACAAACATGGCTACCATGGCTACCATGGCCACCATGGCAACCATGGCTACGATGGCTACCATGGCCCATCGCCGTGTTGTTATATGGATGCCAATGCCCAAGTTTTGTCGGTGCGCTAGTGCAGCCATCACATAGGTTTGAATTTCCTACGTGGGCGTAGAGGACGGCCTCTTCATCCTGTGCTCCCGCTGGGTTCCCATGGAAAAAAAATGAAAGGCTTCTGTACTGGACAAAATCATGTTAGGGGATGGAAATGATGGAAGCAGCTACATATGTCATGGCTGGCTCCCCAACCGCCATCACCTGCTGCTACTACTACTACTACTACTATTACTACTACTACTACTACTACTCCTGCTGCTGCTGCTACTACTACTACTACTACTATTACTACTACTACTACTACTACTCCTGCTGCTGCTGCTACTACTACTACTACTACTATTACTACTACTACTACTACTACTCCTGCTGCTGCTGCTACTACTACTACTACTACTATTACTACTACTACTACTACTACTCCTGCTGCTGCTGCTACTACTACTACTACTACTATTACTACTACTACTACTACTACTCCTGCTGCTGCTGCTACTACTACTACTACTACTATTACTACTACTACTACTACTACTCCTGCTGCTGCTGCTACTACTACTACTACTACTATTACTACTACTACTACTACTACTCCTGCTGCTGCTGCTACTACTACTACTACTACTATTACTACTACTACTACTACTACTCCTGCTGCTGCTGCTACTACTACTACTACTACTATTACTACTACTACTACTACTACTCCTGCTGCTGCTGCTACTACTACTACTACTACTATTACTACTACTACTACTACTACTTCTACTTCTACTTCTACTTCTACTTCTACACCACCTCCACCACCACCAGCAGCACGGCTACTACTTCTTTACTACTCCTACTCATGCTACTATTACCGCTATGATTGCTGCCAATGGTCACAGTCATGGGAGTGCCGACGACTTGCCTTTTCCATTCCTTTCCCCCCATCGCTCCAGGATGAAGATACTCCTAGGCCTAACCCTGGCAGCGAGCAGCCTCCAGCACTGCAGTGCGTCATCTGCAGTGATCCAAGCAGATGGAGAGGTCTGGGACCTCAGGGGAGGTCATTGGCCACTCAACAAGCTAGTTATACTGGTAGCCGTTTATGTTTGCACTGGTAGATGGCCTAGTCATGTTCGCCAACTTAGCGCACGGGATCGGTGAACCATGGTGGGGGGGCAGCTTGGTGCCATGCTGTCATGATGTAAGGGCCTCGCCAGGGAGATGGTGAGCAAACCAATAGCCGAATTCATCTGGAGCTGGCGAGGGTTTGATCACTCTGGTATGTGGCTTTGTTAAAGAATTGCGCACCCCCCAAAACTGGGTTTCCCTGACTATTATTGGATGGTTAGTGGGTTTCTTGGGTACTGCCATTTATGGAGCAGTAGACTCCTCATCGGCTAAGGTTGGTGTCACGAGCAGAAGATCACAAGGAGCTGGGATGCCACCAGAGCCGTTCCCAAATCTCTGATTTTTATCGGGGATTGCAGTGCTTGGTACGGTATTTGTTGCAACCCATAGACTGGGCATATCTATAAACCAAGCAGCAGAAAGCTTTCACCAGAGTTTGTGAGTAGACATCCAAACTCATGTCATCTTAAGAGCCCTGGAAGCAGCCAAATGTGGGCTGGGACTGAGGCAAGATGGCTCAAGCCTATTCTTGAATGGATCTGAATGGTTCCATGCATGCATAGAATATGTATCATATTTAGTGCCCCTAAATTCTTTTATGCATCTACACATCCAGCCATAGTGGCTTATAGAAAATCTTCAGTTCTTCCAGGCCCCACTTGGTCCCATGAGTACGGGCTGATCACCAACTCATGCCTCCACGGGGACCAAAGTCCCCATCGCTGGCTAGTGGTTAGGAGGGAGCTAGGCCAGGAGCGAGGGATATCCCGAGTTGGCCCTCTGATAAGCGGGGGCCAGTTGGAGCTATTAGGAGTACCCGTTCACCATATACTATCAATGACTATTAGCCATTCTTTGGCCGCTACCATTCATAAAGCATCGATTTATGATGCATCTCTGGGCCAGGAAAACATTTGGTGAGGTCCGACTCCAAAGCTTTGCCGCAAGCAGAACTGCTTGAGGAAGTCCCTTGGCACCGCGCTCACACCTGGCACTGGCAAAGAATGGTCGGCAATGGTGGATAATAGGTACCAGTACCCATGATCAATACTGGATGGTATGATTGGTAGTGGCTAATGATTAGTCATGGATAGTACTGGTTAATAATTAGTCATTAATCCTCAATTAATCATGGATATTAGTGGTTAATTGATGATTAACGACTAATAATGGCAGTAGTCCTGGTTGATAGTTAACCATGCTCGTAGTAATGGTTAGTGTAACGGTTAACACTGGGTAAAACTGGCTGAGGTTGGTATTCATAGAGGTAGGCAATGGCTAATCGTGGTCAATGACTAGTTGATGATAGTGGATGATAGCGGCTGATAATGGATGATAACGGATGATAATAGATGACAATTGATATTTTCGGATAAGCTTGGCTAGTGGTATTTAGTAGTTCAACAATGGATGATAAGGTTGAACCTGTTGATAGTGGTTCCTAATTGACAATACTGGGTTAGTCAATGGACGTTTGTAATGGTCAACAACGGATACCATGGGTGAGGCAAGCACCAGAAGCACGAGTAGGTGAATCGTTACATGAATCTATAATCTATATATTGATATGGGTGTTTCTCAAGCCAGAGGGGTACAGCCAAACCATCCACTATTGACGATTTACACAGCGATAAATCAACCATTTATGGGGTCCTACATTTAAAGAAACCGCCATAATGCAAGAACCCAAAGAAGGCATCCAAAAATACAAACACGATCATGATATCACCTTCAAGAAAAAGAAACCATGGGAAAATGCATTTGCAGATGCATTTTTCAAATCGGCTGTTTTGCTCGAACAAACGATTTGGTCTACTTTTTTGGACTGCTGTGGCACGGATACTAGCCAAAGTTGCCCCGCTCTTGACCAGTTCAGCCAATCCACAAGAATGGTATCGTCGTTAACTTGATGTCCCCTTTAATTCCGATACATCATTATGTCAAATGATGTCCATCATCGAGCATCCGAAACCATGATACGTTTGGTTGAAAGCAAATCTCATTCCGCAACAAGCAAATCTCATTCCTTCTCCATGGCTCACCTTTGGCCATGGCTCACGAACAAAACCACGGCTGCAGGTCATGATCAGCAACAGCTCAAGCGACAGCTCGGTCATGAAACTGGCCGTCTTGGTCAAGAAGAAAGATGGACCAATGAAGTACGCCTGGTCAGGATGGAGCTCGTGCGATGAGCCACTCGGAACGTGGGGTCGAAAAAGCGCATGGTGCTGGGGCCGGGAGAGCCAGCAGATTCAGCCCACAGCCGAGCAGGGAAAAAGATCGGCCAAGATTGAAAACAATCTGGTTGAAAAGCAGCTGATCATGTTCGAGAATGGTTTGGAAGGTTGATTGTGGCAATTCTTAAGTGATGATGACCTTATTCAAGCTGGAGATCCAGCATGGCCCATAGTGAAGCGGTGCTTCACCAGCTACAATAGCTACAGTAAACTTGTGGGGGCAAAGATTCATGGATCTCCCATATATGTGATGTGGATGACCCCACGCCACAACTTGCACGACGTCACATGCGCAAAAAACCATCCGTATGATAGAAATCAGGGACATGTGAATGGCAAATTTTCGTGTGGTTTCTAGCTACTCTGAATCGATTAAATTCGATTAATGTAGTTGCCCGTCTTGGATAAGGCGAGAAGGCTGCACCTCGTCGCTGTTGGGTTTCCGGGGATACAAGTCATATCCCAGCAAAGATCAACTAACCATCAATCAAGCCCAAATTCACTTCGAATCAACCACAGATTCACCACCAATACTAGGATGAGGTACGATGTGGTCATTGTCATATCCTCGCTGCCACCAGATCCGCACCCGATTGCTTCGATGCCAAGGTTTGAGTCGGGTCCTGACAAGAAAACCAAGCTCCTCGAAGCAACAAGGGGGACTGGTGAATGGATCTGTCCCGGCACAACCAGCAACCAGCTGGTCAACCAGCTGGTGATCAAAACCAGCAGCCAGCTGGTGTAAGCATCTTATGACTAAGAGCCTGACATTTGAGTATCAGTATTCATCCCTAGCTTGGGAATAGTCCATTAATAACCAGCTTCTTTTTTAGCACATTGCTGGTTCGTCAATTATGATGATAATCGTTCTAAGTGGCAAATTGCTCGTTCGTAATATGATTAGTTCTGATAAGCTGATGGTTGATAAACTGCGTAGTGCTGGTCAATGGTAGATGATGGATAATGATCAACAAGGTTGGTTCACCATGGCTAGTGGCGGATAGTATGATGATAACTCATTTATATGACACGACTGCCTGTCCATGCTTGATGATATTTTGATGATCAATTGTTTTTGTTCATAGTGACAAGCAATAAGTGAGGAAAGCATTTATGGATTGCTCCATGTATTGGACGGGCTCGATCTTTTAAAAAATCTCATGAAATTGCTCTACCATATTGTTGGTCAATATTGAGTATCCAAGAAAGGAGTCGTAGTTCACATCCCAACAGCTAGTCTAGTGACTGGTGGGATGTGAACAGCCAGGGGTGACCAGGGCAGCCCCACAAAGCTTCGGGGACAGCATATATGCTTCAAAGCTCGTCGCCTCAGGCTCTACTGTGCCCCAGCGAAGAAGGTGAAGATCACCTTTGTTGATCGGCCCCGAGGCAGGGATGCAGTCAGGTTCGATTGCTTGGTGCATGGCCGATTATGGTTGATATTTGTTGATATCAAGCCATCAATCATTGATTGTTGCTAATGGTTGCTTACTAAGTCAACTAAGTGAACCAATTCGTTGAACTAATTCTGATGCTTGAATAATTGTGAACTACTGGTTGGTGAACGGTTGGTGAATGGTTTGAATAGATGTTAACTATTCTTCATTAAGTGTTGTTAGACAGCTTCATAAGGGTGTTTCTCAAAGTTGATGACCCGCAAATTTTGGTCACCATAAATGCTGCATTTAGGACGATTTGGCAGTGCCTCTATTTTGAGAAACACACCCAAAGCGGTTCAATAATCGGGAATTCATGGTGAACCAATCAGTGAATTGTTGATCCATCATGGGTTGTTAAGTGATTCATAATTAACAATGGTTACCAAGAACGTATAACCACATGTATCATGAATGATGATTACCAATGATAGTGGATCCATATCATAGTCAATGACGGTTGCCAATGCGTAAGGACGGATGCACTATCGCTTAATGCTTGCTTGTAATTCAAGGTGAACATGCTACCCTCTGGTGAACAAACATGGGAATGGAACATCCACCATTTTGTTAGGAAAACCCAGGGACATCATCCATTTTTGGTGGATTTTCCATTGCCATATTAGTTTACCAGAGTGCAGTTGATGTTGAAAAGCTCCTGAAGAACAGCTATGGCTTGATGGTCGTGGCCAAAAAGGGTGAACAACGATGGTCAGTGACCATCAAGCAATAATGATGAGTGTCCACAATTGCTTGTAATTCTGAGTAATAGAGGGAGATTTGCTTAACGTGCTGATCATCAATTCAACTAGTTAGTGACAATGGTTGTATAGTAGTCCTTGTGAGTTAATTGTACTATTTATTGGCGATGATTCTATGGCTAGCGGCTAGTGATGGTTGATACTGTTTCGGTAACAGTAAACATTGGGGTTTATGATGGTTAATCATGGCTGAAGATGGATGATTATAGGGAATAACCAAGAATAATAAACACTTGGTTGCTACTCTTTTGATTGAACATAGGGTTAGAATCATCAACCTCCAGATTAGAAGCCATATGTACTGGTCATAAACCCACCTACTTTGTGTGATGGAAACGGACTGCACCACATGCACAGATTTTCCCTACGTACTGAAGACTTTGGTCATTTTTTAGATACATACACACATATATATATATATAGTTATATTATATTCACATATGTATAGATCATGGACCAACATCTGACGAGCCAGCCAGTATCAACTGGTTTTCAGTGATAGACACTGTCCACATGGGTATAAGCAGTAGCTAATCAATGTCTAAACCCCATAGTCCATGTATAGATATGTATACATATGCGTAGCCAATTCATGAATCACACTGATCTGTACAGAAACATGCTTGTTTTACCGGGAGCCTTTGACACAAATCATTCATATGCAAAACAACAGGCGGCAGGCGGTGTAAGGCTCAGCCCGGTAGAACTGGATGAAGCCAGGGCACGAGCCCAGCAGCTGGTAATCCCTTGATGCCAGCGATGGGTGTTTCGACCGATTGCCAGTGACTGGGGAACCCAAGGTGTTGTGGTTGATTTATGTTGGTTTATGTTGGTTTATGTTGGTTCACTACTAACAGTGGATGATTTGGGGTTGCCTCTATGGCTTGAGAAAGCACCAGATGTGCGTGCATTAATTATCATTGTCGATCATTCTTATCCGTTGTTAATTGACTAGTTAGCCAGGATTGAACAATTATCAACCTTATGATGCGTAATACATGCACGATTGACCCTTATACAACCATGTGAGCTGCAGGGACCATATTTACGTTTGAGCATTCATTGGCGTTGGTCATCCCAAATGGCTCATACTTCGAGTACAGAACCATTTTTGTCGCCTTGATTGGAACGATCATGACCCGAGATAGCCACTTGGTTCTGTAATGGCTCATCAAGGTTCTTGGGAAATCTATGACCACCATGATCGGCAAAGCAATTCTCCGCCATTCTCAGATGATCAAAGTGCGAAAGTCAATCACTATCCACCGCTTGAAACTAGCGGCTTCTTTAGTGGTGCCATTGCCAGAAGTCATGAAACTCCTTTGCGTTTCCACTCCCGGATCCGTGGAATGCATCTTCTGCGACGATCTGCCGCTCAGGTACCTTCGAAATTGACACCAATGGGAAGAAGTCTGTGAAAGATCTCTTTACTGGCAGCAAGCAACAGGTTGGAGAGCTTGCTCAATGGCGGAGTGCCTTGGCGAAAACCGTTGGATTCAGCAGCTCAATGGCGGAGTGCCTTGGCGAAAACCGTTGGAGTCAGCAGGACGTTTGAAGTTGGTGTCCAACTTGAGTCCAGTAACCATCACTTCCTCGCTCTCCCTGCATCGATTAGACTTCCTATGATGTATACTTTATCCTCGGAAGTTTGTACCCCGAAGAATGTTCCGACACGGAAAAGAGGGGGTCGTGGTTTCACACCTGTTCCTATTGTTGGTGCCACTATTGACCATTGAACGCTAATAAACCATATGACCATGATTGTTGTTGATTATTATCCCATATTAAATGCCACAAAGCATTTGCAAATCATGCTACAATCATGGCAGTCGGTGCATGTTGATCCCTGGTTCGCCACGGCTCAGCTATTGCGCATTGCTGGCAACACAATTGCAACCTCTTCGGCTTCCAATCAGTTCTTCAACATCGCAAGTGTCGCTTTGGTTTCGCCCGGGGCCCCAGGGGAGGCACAAGCAGAAGCCGCGAGCCGCGAGAAACGAAACGGGGTCCGGATTGTACGAGGAAGGCCCCCCTCTATCAGTTGGTGAAGATTCGCGATTAGTTCAAGGTAGAATACCAAGGCCAACTACATTTGTACTACTTGCCTGGTAGTTACCCAAACCCAAGTACCGACGTTAACGTTTGGGGGGCGTTTGCGGCTCCGCTGGAAAAAAAAAACCCACTGATTTTCACCCGCTTCTGAGATCACCAACAACGAGGGCGATTGCCACTCTCCGGACCATGAAGCTGGAGTTGGCTGTGTCACCATTGCGTAGCTCAGCTGAGCGGAGTTCAGATCACTGATGACTCAGAATTCTTGTGACTCCACAATCCGTGTAGGGTAGTGGTGAATGGACTGAACAAGCTTTAAGAACAGTGAGCTTTACATTTTACTGAGTGCATGGTGCTTTTTTTGAGGACCACGTAGCCAAGCATAGCCACATAGTGAAATGCAGCGAATTCTATGCCAACCAGCTGTTGATATCAATCTCAAGAGGACCTGGCGCAGCCGTTGGAGCCTGGGAACTTTTGAACCCGGCTGGATCCTTCAACTTGGGGATTTCGGTGCTCGTTCCGCTACCCCCAAGTGGTTGGTGGTTTGAAGCACCCGAGCTGGCTTGTTGTCCGAAGACCTGGAAAAGCTGGTGGAAACATGTTTTATTTTCCCCAGTAAGAATTAACAAATGGTTGGTTGACTTGCGCATATTTTTCATGACGGGGTGGTTCAACCACCAACCAGCCAAGAAGATTGACTAGCCTGGTTCGTTCTTTTTTGGGAGGGGCATCGGTTGGCAGAGGCCCAGACACCACATGAGTATAACATTAATCATGGTTGGAAGTTCTTGTTCGCCCCTACTGGTAACCATTGCCAACCAATATTAACCATCAACTACCCAGCAACCAACCACGAACTAACCGCCCCTTGAGTCACAACGTTTGTTCAACTTGTTGGATCCAAGGAGTGCACTAGATCCACGTTGAGATCCACTAAGGACTGGAAGCCTTGCAACTTGCTGTGCCAATTGCCCGGCAAAAGACTACGAAACCAAAATTGAGGTGGCCTGGCCATGGATCAAGCAGTTTACCAGCAACAATTGGGGACGATAACCAACAATTTCATGAGGGAAACAATGGTTAATGATAGGGGAACCAGGGGGACTAAGGGTGAACTGACCCACAGCCACCTGGCAATGGCGCAAAGCTTCGCGTAGCGTCTGCGTCAACGGGGTGATGTTAGCATTGGAACTGCAATGAATTCCTGCTCGTGTCTCTAGTAGTGTCTCTAGTTGAATCATGAAAGTAACCGCCCAAAGCCAAAGCAGGGTATTTTCCGCTGCCGTGGTGTTTCCTGCGGTTCTGTTCCCTCATTCCTGACCGAAAAATCTCAGGGTCTTAGCAGTATCCAGTGAAGCAAAGGTTGTTTGTTGCCCCTTGTTTCACTACACTGCCAGTATCCTGTCATGATTGCTTGAAGATTTGCTCAAGTGGGTATGTGCCAAAATAATGGTACCCCAAAACCAATGGTTTCCATTCAAGGACATATGATTTTTTGTTGGTTTATTGGCCACCCTGTGCCTTAGCACAAAACGCTTAGAGCTCCATTGATGAGTGCAGCCCTGTCTCCGTCTGCCGCATCATGACCACCATCGTTGGACCATGCACTTGCCGTTGGAAATTCGCCAAGCAACGAACAGTTCATCCAAAACATTTGGTCATAGATGGTCATAGATGGTGCATGGATGGTGCATAGATGGTTCTCTCTGGTTAAAGATGGTAACCACTCCAGGAGTCTGGACCGGGCCTGTGATTTTGACCAGAGACTCCAAGATGCTCAGAGTTACTTCGAAGTTCGGGGTTGGACCTCCAGCGCCCAGTGACATGGCTGGCAGGTGGAGCCGATTCTTTGCACGGAAGATGTTTGCCCCAAAGGGGAGAAAGTCCTCAAAACGAAGGACGGGATGGACCCCAAATGGCCGATGGAAGGGAATCTCCCAAGGTTCGGAACTACGCAAATGATCTGTGTCAGGTGGTTAAGCAGCTCTCGCAACAGCCCACTGGGAATTCCAGAGATAAACTGCTGAACGATGAGATGATGAGAAGTACAATGCCTCGACAAGGGCATGGGGCAGACATGATTTGTTTGTAGCCACAGGGGTAACCCCCGACGAATCTGAAGTTGGTGGCAAAAGAGCACATTGTTATAATTATATGTGTTTGGTGATTTATCCTTTGTTTATGGAACCATTTGGTAGTGCAACCGAACCCTTGTTGCAATCTCCTACGAATCCCAAAGTGTCAACATTCGGTAGAATGCTTTCGATCACGCATGCATGGGCTCCATGATTGTCAAATCAGCAAGGATCTGATAGGTGCACGTTGTACAGGACCCCTTGGTGAAGTGCATTGATATTGACAGCTGGAGAGCAGTGAATCGCCAACATTGAGACACAAAATTGATGTTCTTTTGCTGTTGCAAGAGATATGGATGTTTAATGTGGTTGATAATTCATGATGCTTCATAGCAACAGTAAGCATGATTTTGCTACTAGACCGTCAGTAATCCATAGCTGCAACTAGGCAAAATTCCATGAAACATCATGGAATTTTGCTGTTGATCTTTCCTCCAAGGGTGAGGATTGGCAGAGATCAACTAGGGTACTACTTGCAGTAGCTATGAGCCATCCTTAGCCAGTTGAGCACCATGATTTTGGGAGACAGCAATCCACTCCCCCAGCGTGCAGCGGTACTAGGAGCTTCCAGACTTTTGTGAAGGCGAAGCCTCGCCGCCATTGGGCCGTGTCAAGATAATTTGGCACCGTTGGAGCTGGTGATTTACTGGTTGGTAATGGTTAATAGTGGTTAATAGTGATTAATGACAGGGGATAATAACCATGATTAATGACAGTGATTAATGTTCAACCATGGTTAATAGTGGTTAATAGTGGTTAATCAACAATGGTTGAACAACGATTCATTGATATGGGTGTGGGTCAATATTAACCATCAATATTCAGATATATTAGGCAACCATTTCATAGGGAAAACAATGGTTAATGATGGGAACCACGGGGACTAAGGGTGAACTGACCCATAGCCATATGAGATGGATCTCTCATTGCAACCAATCATGGATCTTGATTATGCTTGCAAATGCCTCTATTTTTTCGTGATCGTTTGCAATGGCTTTTAATAAGCCGCAGCAACAGCTTATAACGAGTTCACGACAAAGATGCATTAAACTTCAGAATCCATGATGAACATCCATTTGATTGCTGATGTAGTTAGAACCGTTGGTTCAAGGTAGTGGTGCTTACAGAAACCAACAACAGGTCCCAGCTTTTCTGACGGCTGGATGTCCAGTTGCGGCGAAGATGGGTAGAGAATCGCATCTCAATACTTTGATGAAGATGGTCAAAAGGCTGATGCAGAGCTGCAGATGATAGCCACCAGTTTTCTCGCCAAAAAATCAAATAAAACCAGGTGATTGAATGGTCAAGATGCTGACTGACGATTCCCAGGAAAAAGACCAGACTCAATTGTTGGCATCCGGCTAATCCGTTCCTGTTCAATGGTTGGCATGTCAACAGGTACTGTATGGATTCATAGAGGGCCCTTGGAGAATGATGGTGATCATGATGGGAGATCCCTGCCATTCGCGCGTTTCATGTGGCGTTACAAGTACTGGAGATCTTCCCGAGTACTGTTGCTTACACTATATACATGACTATACACATACATATGTATATATATATATGAGATGTATGTATGTACATTCAAATAAATACATCTACATGAGTGCGTGTGTATACATATAAGCCCACACACGGGTGTTCCCGTAGGCCCTCCGACTAAGAAATGACATCAATTGGGACACCCAGACTTGATTGGGCGTACGTACCCTCCCATCAACCCCCCCAAGTATCAGTTTGCGCATGCCTCCCCCGAAACCATCAGTTTACGAAATGATGCGTAGTCAGCATAGCATTTTACCATTAACAAACATTCACCATTTACCAATTTTCGATTGGTTAATGATGACACCCTCCCTCTTCCCTGGCAGGATCAGAATGTACCGTGAAGGAATGCTGCGTCGCCCGGCCAGTTCGTGAAGAAACCATGTTGACTATGATTGATAGTTGATTAATGACGTTGATGGTTGATTGGTATGGTTAGTTAGTCGATTGTTGATTGACATGGTTAGCTAGATAGTTGATTGACATGGTTAGCTAGGTGATGGTTGATTGAAATGGTTTGCTAGATGATGGTTGATCGATAATTATTTGATGGTCATTGGTGGTAAATTGTTGGTCAATCAGGCTTAGTGACTTAGTGATCAATAAAACAATGGCCAACATTGAATTGATGATCCCAGAAATGGTTGGTGGAAATATCAACCTCACTGATGGTATTCACAACGATGGTTCAGTAATAATTGGGGTAGCTCAATTTGATGGTCCCAGAAATACAGGAAACCTGTCGAATTTCCCAGCAAGTTAGTGGGATGATTGTGATAGCAGGCACAGTGGGCGGACCTTTCCTTGGTTCAGAACTCCTGCGCCAAGTGCTGTCCGCTCACCATAGGATATTTCAGAAGCCTTGGGAGGTCCGGTTGGTCGAATGGTGGCTACAGATCTTAGATCATCATCCCTGTGAGTCACTGGGTTTAACCATCTTGATGCGCCATTTATAGATAGCTTAGATAGTATAACCCACTTATGGTGATTGATAACTTGTGTTACAACCCCCTTACGGTATATCACTTCGTAAATGATTGATAACCCACTTTTGGTATAAAACCCAAATGATCTTGGTGACGACCAACGGCTATTGGAGATCCTTGGTTTCAAAACCACAGCTGCCATTCAACTCAGCTGTAGATTGCTACCTGTTTATGACCTCGAAACTCTAAATCTCCACGCTTGGAGTTGAACTAAGGACGACAAACCGAAGGAGAAGAGCAGTTCTCAAATGTTGCTGGGACGCAGTGGTGGATCCCGGGCAGGGCAACGAGCTGAAAATTGCAGGCATGATGCGAATTTTGGAGACTTCAAAATGGTCTCTAAAAATGCGACAAAAGAAAACTGCAGAGATGCATTTTTTTGGTACAAGGTTTTAGTATCAACTACTTCAAAGGGAGATGTTTTTGAGATGCACCTTTTGTTTGCTACAGCAGGCACATGATCACTTACCAATGGGGCAGCGGTGGTCCAGCCCTTCTTAAACTACCTGGTACTCACCTATTGGGTACAGTTTGGGCAAGCTTGATGTGGAAAATCTTCAGCTTCCAAAGTTTGACATGTTAGCCAGCAATAGCCATGTCTTTAAATGCCAACTTCTGAAAAGCTAAAGTCTTAACACACTAAGCTTCTGAGCTGTGAATTCATGACGGAAGAGCTGTGGCTACAAAATATTCTGCCCAACATCCACGGGTTCACCGACGATTTCGAGATGGTTGGAGTCCTGGTGTCGTAGACGTGCTCTCAGGTCTCACATATTTGTCTCCATATCGATGCTACCAGGCGCCAGGGAGGTAAGAGACTTTCCCAGAGGCAACCTTCCTTGGGAAGGGATAACGGAATTGATAATTACATGGCTATGGGTCGCTATTAACCAACCAACTAATGGGGGATTTCCACCAACAAAACAAGGGAAAACAATGGTGAATGATAGGGGAACCAGGGGCACCTTGGAAACTTAGGTCAGGGAAGTGATACATCTCGGAAGGACGGTTGAGATTGCAGGTAGCTGAGGGATGATCATGAATAGAGCCATGAATAGACCATGACTAGAAACAGGGATAGAATCATGCATAGAATCATGAATAGAATCATGGATAGAACCGAACCATGAACAGAACCATGAATCACAATGGTTTAAGATGCTCGTCCACAAGATGTTGAAACCATGAATAAGCATTGAGAATCATGAAATTTCATGAATGATCAATTTTGTTTGATCATGGCGTATCAACAACAAATCATTGAGAATCACAAGTATGTTCGTGAACAATTGATGCGTATCAACCATGAGTTGCAGGTGTCCCAGTTGCGAAATCGACGTCGTAACCCTGCAGGATGCAGCCTCTGGCTGGCGACACCCGGCACTGGGGGGTGGTTGTCATAGCTACTGGGTAATAGTTGTTATTATTTAGATGGTACTCATGACTTATGACAATCACTTCAACAGTAGCAAGCTTACTTACATTTACTTAAATCATTTTGAGTAGCAATCATGGCAATAATCTTTGTCATCACAATCATAGCCTAGCCTCGTTCATGACAATCCAATCACACTTGAGCAGTGGCGAACGATCGCTTGCGATAGTATTGCTGGAGTATGATTTCCTTGGTTATCCCGTATGCTGCTACTGCTATGGCTGCTATGGTGTTTTTTTGGTACCTTGCACTAGAAAGACCATTTCAGGAGTTGGGTCAAAATATCAACTTATGGACATCATATCTTGATATATGGATGTGAAACAGAAGTGCTTCATATCCCTACCTTGTGCTATGGATAAGCTTAGGGATATAACCTCCTAATCCTACTCCCATCTTTGGAAGTCCACCGCTGGATGTTCCAGCAGCCTTTACCAGGCCTGATGATGCTGCAATGATTGCAGTTGTGCTGAGAAAATGGAACGAACTCGGCGGCTGTGCAAGCGCAAGGGATTGTCATGCCTCATGGCTTCAAAATTTGGAGAAGGAACTGGGATGATCAGCAGTCAACTGAGTATATCACCATATGGGTTGGGTAAGGTTGGGTACGTCAACAACGACATCGGGGTTTCTCAAAATAGGGATACCATGGGATACCCCTAAATCATACAATATTTACCATGTTTTGAGCAAACCCTCCATTTTTGGGGGTACCTCCATTTTGAGAAACCAGCCTATAATCGCGATATTATCACCATATTGCCCACACTGACCTGCTAATCAACTGAGATTATCAGCATATCACCACCAACCACCGTTGTTAAACTGATATTATCACCATATCATCACCATACTACCACCGGTGTGATGAGCATTGACTGGGTTGATTGCCAAGCTTTTTCACCAGGGATTTTTCCATCCAGGATGTTGGATTCTTAGCAGCAAGAACCTCCAAGTCATATGAACCATACACGTGGGTAATGATCAACCAAAATAAGCTGGTTCTTGTTGGCTTACTGGTTCAAAACTGGTGGTTGATGATTGACCAATAGTGATTATATAACCAAGTGGTTTTCACTGATCAACTGGCAGCCTCTTGGTAGCAACTGGCTTCATATATTAAGACATGGCTAGTCAATCATTTTATACAGATAGATCATTTTGTATTGACCCCAAAACAGCCGTTGTTCAACATCAAACTTTGATTATGGGTCAATGACCGATAATCAAATCATTTGTGACTTTTGTGAACTGTTGTTTGTCAGTATCAGCCATGGTTCTTCCCATGTGAATTTGATTGATTAATCCGGGACACGTGAAACCGCCAAACAGAGATTAGGATCCCGGGATTCACCATCAGTAAAAGCCGCAGCTACCAATCACCGCTACTAATCATCATTCTGAGCCATTACTAACCATGTGCATTAAGCGACTATGAACCATTAATCAGTATCAAGCATTGCGATTCATGGTCAGCAACTATTTATCATCATTTTGAATCCTCACAAAGCATCATTGAGCATTATTTGGATCACCTCATGAACCAGAATTGATAGCCTTGATGGCGGTTTTTAGCCATCATTGGTGACCGTGATGCTCCAGCAGTAGGTGTCAGCAACCGTTCACGCCGACAGGCCACAGATCGTCGAGGCTTTGTGCGATGGGACGATGGGGGAGAGTTCGTAGGCTGGGGGCCCCGGCTTCCACACAGGCGTGCGTTGCGTGGAGGTTGCCTACTTCAAGAAATGGATGGTTTCCCTGCCAGAAAATGATTTGTGTTTGCAGGGAAAGCATCCAGTTCCACAAATGCTGCAAACCAATGGCTACATTTTCTGAAACAAATGCTTGTTTTTCAGGTTTTGTCGTGAAAGAAAGACATAAAGATTGTAGAAAATCGGTGGAACAAATCTTTGGATAAGCAGAAAAAAATTGCTGAAACAGTTCTGATGGATGTAGAACATTTGAAACCAATGTCATTCACTTATAAAACTTTTCTATAGAAAAGTCTGCCAGAAAATGACTGCTGGGGGTACCAGCTGTGGATACACCGCTGATGCTGGATGCTCGAGGTTGCGTGGCGCACGAGAAGGGCCTTGCCCCAGACTTGGAACCACCGAACTGCCTGCGACTGGTGCGGTTGAGTCAAATGTGGGGAAAACTACGAGTCTTATAGATAAAGTACGGGATTTTCTACGGTTAACTAGGGTTTGATAGTGATTAGCTATAGGGGATAATAATCAACAAGCATAGCTAGTTGGTTGTTTTAATCATTTTTGATTCAATATTTGGGATGGTTGATCAACTTATGTGCTTGGGACGGCTTCTCACCACCAATCATAAATGGTACATAACACAAACAGTGAAAGGAAAAGCACTATCCCATGTAATCAGATATCAGCCATTGCCATTGCTATCCCTGTCATTGCTTGACACAGCACGCCCATCCCATGGTAGACCCAGGGGTACCAACCCGCAACTGCTCGAGATCTTCCAGAAACCCCTCAAAAAATCAGTTGGGCTACGACAGGAGGTGCAGTTGAAAGTTGTTTTTTGGGATGTATCGATGGTAACCCGTGATGCTTGGTAGGTTACAAGCCCTAAAAGTACCTAACCAAGACTGAGAATCTTCACACGACTTCTGCAGTGTCAAGCACCTCGATGAAAAACGTGCCTACCTGGCTGGGTGGAAGCCGTTCCGGGGAACGCATCAGCCACAGCTGTGGTTTTCGAGGCCGGTAGTGCTTGGGCTCCCACCCACAGCGAGGAGCTGGGGAGGAATTCACTGCCATTGACAATTTCAACCCCCCAGAAATATCACCAATACAGCTATGCTAGTTTGTGGTTTCAAACATTGTTATTTTCCCTAGTAACTATCAACAAATTGGTGGTTGACTACAGTAATACTTTCAATAGGGGTTGAAACCACCAACCAGTATGGGTCAAGCAGTTAATCAACTTTCAGAACGGGGAAATCACCGACAATGATGGGGGAAACAGCCTTGTGAATGATAACCAGGGGTATAGAGTGAACTGACCTATAGCCATACAAGTGAACATTTAATTGACATTGACAATTGAACATGAACATTTCTGAAAGGTTGAACCAGCTGACCATTCACAATCGAACATTTAATTGATTGTAATGGTGGATGACGATTGGGGATTGATTGACATACATTGACTGGAAATGTGAGGATTTTGACCCCCAGCAATATCACCAATCGTCATCCACCATACCAGTACCAATGATTGTTGTCATTGACCATTGCCAAATTCCAATGATGTAATGACATGTAGTTCATTGAGGCGGGTAGTTCTATGACATGAAGTTGAAGTTGCAATTACCAGTAGTAAATTGCAAACGATGTAATTCATTGCCAATTCAGGACCAGAATATTTCTATGACCCTAAGTCGTCACCATCCTTTGCAAGTCTAAATGCTGGCTTCCGCAGTAGGAGCTCTTGCCAGCACAGATGCTGGGCATCTACGACCATTGCAGATTGCCTTTGGACTACCACTTTTTGGCGGACTTTCCTCATGCATTTTGGCGCATTGACAGAGACTCTGACGACCGGATCTGAAGCTGTCGATGGTTGAAGCTTTTTGGACATGTCAGTTTCTATACATGTTTGGTTTATGTAATATTTATACAGAATTCATGATACAATCCATACGATATATACATATATGTATATAGTATTTATAAGGTGTATCTATAGTTTATCCTATGTTTCTGCAACTTTCTTCATTGCTTTGGCGCTGATCTGTTCGTGATGACCCTTCTGGTTGGTGACTGAGAGCCTGAGGTTTTTCAGATGGCTGGGAGCTCAGCTGTGGGATTCGGGGCGCTCTGCATTCAGCACTGAGAGCGTAGTAGTGCGGCCATGCGCCTGAAATGGATGGTGCCACAGCCTGGAATTTGAGCACTGGTTTCTGATAAATTCAAATGTACCACACTTCAAGCCTTTTCACTCTATACGAGCAGTTCTTCTCATAGATTCCCTGCCATTGTGACAGCCGTTGCAGGCATGAGCTGTGAGTGAAACAGCTGTGGCTAGCCGCAATGAGGGGGATCTTCATGAACCCATCAGAGATGCTAAATGACTGCTCTTTCAACCTACCCTGAGCAACTATTTTCAGCCATGGTCGATCATCATAATTACAGCTATAAACCAACCATTGTCAGCCATGATTAAACACTCTTACCAATTTATTAGCCACCAGTATTGGTACAATCCACTAAATCCACTAAATATATATATATATATATATTTATATATTCACATATATATATATAGTGGCATTGTAAATTTGCAATGTTTTTGTTGGCCATCAGGTCAGATGCAGGGTTATGAAAACCAGTAGCCAAAGGATGTTTTTCTTGTTTGTCATCATGACTCTTGCACCTTTTTGTATTCTTGTTGTTTTTATTAATAAACATTTGTATGGATCATTATCAACAAACCTTTGGCCTTTAAAACCTTTGTATGGATTGTTATTATGAACCATCATCAAACGACCATATGGCCATAAAGAACCATATGATCATCATCAAGTCATGCTGGTTGGTGAAATCATGGCCATTATCAACAACTATTACCCCACTATTAAGACTATTAAGCCACTATTTACCCACTAAATGATGGTTCTCATCAGATGGTTTTACCCACTATTTAGACTATTAACCCACTATTAAGAATTTCGAATCCTATTTTTGTTGGTTGATGAGACTCATCAACCCCTATAAAACCCCATGATTTGCCACGGGACGAGTCGCCAACGGAACAACGGATCCAGGCGATCGGGGCCTTAGACGCCAACAGCACCCTGCTGACGTGGCTGCGAACGCAGATGCGTCAACGGCCCAAGGTCGAGCGGTGGAGCGGGAGTGGCAAGGAAATCAGGGAAGCTGGGGTGGTGTAGCAACTGGCAGTTGCTTACTACCTGATGATGATGATGATGATGATGATGATGATGATGATGATGCTGGTGGTGATGATGATGATGATGATGCTGGTGGTGATGATGATGATGATGATGCTGGTGGTGATGATGATGATGATGATGATGCTGGTGATGATGATGATGATGATGATGATGATGATGATGATGATGATGATGATGATGATGATGATATCAATCAAGCCAGTAGCAACTGCTAATTGATGATTTCTAGTGTGGTTTGATGCAAGCTCCAGCCTCCGGACAGCCATGTAGAAATGGTGGATGTTCTTTGTGCGATCAACCATGACTAGCCGGTGGTTGGGAGGGGGCGGTTTGGAGCCAAGGGTATCCTGTTCTATCCCTTGAAAATGGGAGCGATTTCGAGCTACTAGGAATGGCGTAATCACCTGAGGGGATGTTCCAGGATGATTGATTGTCTACAGCACAAATAATTATATTCATCCCACGAAGCCAAAACTACAGGGATATCCATACTTATCCCCTCATTTCAACCATACTGGGGCATCCAAGTATGGTTTGTTGAACATTTGGATCTACTATGATGAACTATCATTAACCATCATATTCCCAACAAGTGGAAGTTGTAGATACTATGATACTATCACAGTGACCCATGGCCCTTGTTGACCGTCCTTGATCATCATTCACCACTATCACAAGCATTCTCCTTTAAATTCAAACAAACCATTTTATGGGAAATGTAATTTTATTACACATATGGCCTGGAATATGGAAATTATGGAAACCTTTGGTCTATGGGGAAGTTCTAGCTAGAAACTATCACTGCCAGTGATTAAGTTGAACCACCAAGCCATTCAGAAAAACCACCTGACTCCGCTGCAGATCCTGCATTGGCCTGGTCTGCTTCGGAAGCCGTGGCAGCGGACTTTACCCGTAGCGCGGAGTGGCTGGGACGAGGCCAGGACGAAAATTTGAGAAACAGGCAGACTAATTGGAGACAAAAACTGGTTGGTGCATTATAAAGCATTTTAACCAAGGGTTATAACCAGCTTATAATGGCTGATAGTGGTTAATGATAGGGAAAAATCACCACCAACAGAAAAAAGGATCAGATTTTGAAGACTGAAAAACATTTTGCCAAAGAGAGCCATCTAATGTCAGACTAATTTTCGACAAACCTAGATTTTGCCAAGAGATCTTCTATGCAAATGTCGTCTCGAGAGCGCTTCTGCAAAGACATTCTCGTGGGATTTTGCACAAGTACCACAGGATAAGAAGCCATCATATATCCCTCTACAAGTGGTTGGTATCCTCCCTAGTGTTGTTGGTCATCATGTCCCATTGCCATGCATTCCATTCTCTACCATTGCATTCCATTATTAAGTGCCTCAGGATTGGTGGATCGTGCATCGTGAGATGTGTCAAAGAAACCCTGCGGTGCCCTGCCGTCTGACCAGCTGCCACGACGCAAAAGCGGCCGCATTTCTTGTGGCTCTGGGGCCCGGGTCAGACTTCGAAACAGTGGCAATGGTTTTACAAGGGAATATAAGGGATTAACTTGTGGCTTTATGAGGGTTTTATGAAGGATCCGAATGGTTTTGTCAGGGATGAACTTGTGGCTTTATGAGGGATCCGAACGGTTTTATAAGGGATTCTAATGCTTTTGCCAGGGATTAACTTGTGGTTTTCTGAGTGATAACCAACACCAACACCAATATGGTTGGATTTCTGAAACCCTCAGAGCCGTTGCTGGACGTTGAAGTTTGAGCTGAAGCAGCGCTTGGGCTGTAGCGGTGCTGTTCGAGGCACCGCCGTTGGCTATCAGCCTGGCACCATGCCGTTGTGGCTCAGAAGTGGATGGAATTTGCACACATTCCTAGGTGCTTGCCATGTGACCCACAGGTCCGAACACCATGAGCTCAGCACGTCCAAAGAACTTCAGGATCTGTTCCTCACCTGTTCAGCTCGAGAACGAAGGAGTTCACTGATCAAGACGTCTCCTTTCGCCATTCCCGCGCCCACTTACATGACATGTGTGGCCCTCAGTGACTTGTGCTGCTGTGACTTGCGGTGGCTACAGCCGCTACAACCTCCGCCAGTGGTTTCCTGACACCAGGGGAACCACCCATGGCAATAGCTTGTCCGGGCAGCCGCTGAGGATGCAGGTTTTTCGCTATGGCATTGACATCACGAGGCTCAGGGCAGCCAGGAGAAAGCTACAGATATGGAAATGCGTATGGCTATTCATATATATATATATATAGATGTATTAGTTGTCTTTGTGTGTGTGTGTTTTGATAACTAATCTATTTTATACATATATATATATAAATCATCAAGTATTATATACATAGACAAAGGTTTATCATATATCAATTAGCAGTTATTGCGAAGACAACAGTGTTTTGGCTTTGATGCTGTGCACGCCCAAGAAAGGCGGTGTCAGCAAGAACTTTTGCCCAGCGCTACTTCTATGCGGATCTGCAAGTACAAGTTCTTCCCAATCCAAGCTATAGATGTTAGCGAGTTTTCAAATGTTGGTCAAAAGCTGGTTTGCTAATTTGTTAGTGAGTTAGCCGATCAATGATTTGACTAGTTATTCAGTATCCTGTTTGGGTATTTACACTAGTCAACTGCTGAGTTTGCAAACTTGATGCAATATGTGTTTATCAACTTGATTACTCACTTTGATAGATTGTGTAGTTTTGCTTGCTTTGTAATCACACCCTGCAAAGTCAGTTGAATGACTTTGGGTAGTTGTGATCCGTTCGCAACATCCAACGGATGTTTTTAGCTTAGCAAAAACTCTGGGACTAATCGGCCACATAAATAAATGATAAGAGAAGACATGGGAATAGAACAATGTAGATATCCGTTGATTTCAATATACATACTAGCAAGTAGTACATATGCTTGATCAGTGCTACATACTGATAACTACCCACAACTCTATAGTATGTCACACAACACCATACAACATATTAATATATAAGTATCAATAATTAGTATATTCCAGAGCTTGATTGACAGCCATAGTGGCTCCTGATATAGAATCACTGGCCATGATTATTAGGATGAAATTGCTTTGCCTCACATAGTGGCTTAGTGGATCTTATATCTTTTCTTTACCGAACTGGTCATTGTAGGGTCTATGATCAGGATGGTTGAGATAGGTATTGCCCGACCACTGAAATAGGGCAACCCAAACACGCTATGCTCGATACATCGGATGGGTCATTTTTAGACTAATGTCGGTAGATATGCCATACACAGAGTATCTTGGCAAGACAGCAATATCTACTTCTCACTTGACCACTTTTTGCGCCTCGAGCCCTACGAGAGTTGCATTGATTCATGGCATCATAGACAATGAATAGATCAGTGAAAAAGACAGCATATGGTCTACCGCCACACACTGCTTCCAAATCTTTTTGTTCGGGAACCTGCCAGATGGTGTGTTTCTAGCTTTGCAAGCTGGTGGTTTCCAGCTTGGGTAGTGGCTAGAAATCACCAAATCTACCAGTTCAATCGTGGTAAGATGGGCAGGTTCGAGCTTGGAACTGGTCTCACATGTCTCACCTCAACCACAGCAGTAAGCACCCTGTGGATTTCCCAGCCGCCATGCGAGGCATCATTTGAAAGGTGTCTACGTGGTGGCCTTGGGCAAAGCGCGCAGTACCTTGGAAGCAACGTTGCCAAGTTGCCTTGTGCTCCCTTGGATGTGCTCCCGGAAGGAGCTTCATCCGATCAGTTTGGCGCATGGGACCGTCTCGGTGCATCGTTTCCAGATCCCCTTGCGGGTGAACGATTCGCCCTTAAAAGGGAACATGAGGCGGGAACAGATTCGTGGTCCTCAAGCTGTTGAGTGTCTGAAATCAGTGGGGGATACCGCAGGTGTGGTCAAAATGATGTAAAATGTACGATTGACCTATCTTGACCCTATGTGTCCGAGAACTTATTTTGGGCTCAGACTTGGCTGCCCGACATCCAGATTTCAAGCAGCAGTGCAGCGGATGAAATCAGAGGTTTCCAGACATCTGTATCTTCAGTTGAAGGGTGGATTTCGATGCTCAGTGACTGATAATTTCTTGGTTGAGCAATATTAGTGATGCTGAGTAATGCTTGATTAGGACAGTATGAGTGCACATGTTATTTCCGGGTGGTGATGGAATTGAATTATCATGATTGGTGGTACCCCAACATAACGATTGAAGAAGTGGCATGATTATATTTGATCAGTCCGGACAAGTATCATCCACAGATATGGACATGGATGGTTTCTCGATCTACCTGGCAGCTCTAAGCCATGACATATGACTCCTGGTGAGTGCCGAGAAAATCAGCAACTGCTCATAGTTGGGGTAGCCAAGACAGTCCTTATACACTGAATAGTTCGATGATTCGTCCAGATGACAGTCCTTGAATTGACAGTTCCTTGATCAAACAACTCCACTGAACACCTCCAGAATTTGTGTCCACCACTCCGTGATCGCCATGGCGGCCTCTCTGAACAGCGGCTTCGCGCGCAAGTCGCGGCTCGCGCTGCTGTGGCTTTACGGCCTGGTGTTCTTCTCACAGTTTAAGCCTTCGGAGCCTTTCCTGGTGGACTTTTTGATTCACGTCACTGGGGAGGGACATGGTTGCTGGGGGCCGGGCATGGTTTACCAGCTGGGGGTATGTCATGAGCCGTGAACTTGGTTAGAATCATCAACAGTTGGGTCATATCACTAGCTGGGTAGGAGAACATCCGAACGATTTTGGTATTGGCATCACACGAAAAGTCTTCTGCTAAAGGTTTAAGGAATGATGGCTAGCAAGACTCAGCAATCAAGCAGATGGTTGTCCTTACCAAGTGTGAGTAGTTGCGAACATCCTGATAGGTGTCCCTGTTCTCTTTAGTGTTTTAATTATGTTCATTCGATTCTCGGATGAATTAATCTATTGTCACAATAACACCGCCGGCACATTCTTCTGCGTTGGGTTACAACCTCGCTCAGCAAACAGAAGATCCAGATCCGAATTCCTATGGACATTGCGTTGGGCGGTTTTCCATCAAACGTTTCCAGATGTTCCAGATGTTCCTTAGTGGATTTGTTGAAACGTTTGATGTTAGAAGGTGTCCCACTAAGCAGGATTGGCACCTGCACTTTGCAAGCGCTGAGAACCACATGGGGCCAGCTGGTTGTGTTGTTCACCCAGTTCAGCCAGGCCCCCCCAAGACATTGACATGAAATCTCATGAAAACTCCCGTGGGTTACTGCTGAGGTGAAGGGTTTCAGCAATGAGTCCATCTCTCAAGATCTCTTTCCCATTTGGACCTACGCTCGCTTTCCGCTTCTGCTTTTGACGGGTCTCTTTTCGGAGTTCCAGGTGGTCGCAGGGCAGGGCGTTTTGTTCGTGGGTGCTGTGTGTGGCTTCGTGACGGTGCTGCTGACCTGGTTCGGAAGCACGTTCCTTCCGCAGCAGATCGCGCAAGTCACGGTGGCAGCGAATTTTGCTTCGCGCTTCGCGGTGAACGCGGTGATTTTTCAGCTGGCAGATCCAGATCGCGTGCAGCAGGACGTGCATGTCATGAAGGCGGTACTGCTGCTCTCCAACGCGGGCTCCGCCATCTTGGGGGAGGTTCTAAGAGACAACTTGGGAACGTCTTTGTCGATGCTGTATGCGATTTCTGCCGGTGCAACAGGTCTTGCTTTGATTTGTTGCCCCGAGGCACTTTAGAGCTGTCAAAGTGTCAGTTGAACGATAAATAACTGGTTGGTGGTTTCAAAATGTTTTGTTAACACTTTTCGTTTTTCGAAGTATTAACAAATAGATGGTTGATTGACTGACATGTTTTCATAGGGCTGGTTCAACCACCAACCAGACAACGATGGATCATGAAATATCGGCAGCTTACCAGCCGCATCATAGGTCATGGCTAACCTGCATGGCGTCGCAAGATCTTGAGGTAAAGGTGTCCAGCGAATTCTTGAGATTGTCGCACCACGGATGAACCATTTGCAACCATCATAAAACGGCCACCAATCAGAAAGCGTCATGAATCTTCACCCGCCATCACTTGTCCCCGCCCATGATGGCAACTGTAAAGCTACATGGAGCCCTGTTCTCTCCCAGCTGAGGTTCAGTTTTTCTGCTGGGATCCAAATCCTCAGCCAGAGATCCAAGTCCTGTGAAGCAAAAAGTGGCAGAGTCCTGTTCTGATTTGATCAAGATCTTTCAGCTGCCATGTGTCGCCTGGTGGACCGTTTGGGCTCTTGCTGTGACTTGTCTGCTCAGCTCTTCCCGTTTTCGATGGTTTTTGGTTGTCCAAGGTTGTGTCTTGTGATATCTTGTGATTTGTTTCATGGTGTGTAATTTTTGACTCCAGACATCTCCACCGCGTTGGGTTCAACTTGGCAGGTGAACCCAGCCCATGGCATCGCTTTGACTTACTGGCAGAATTTGCTGAAAGTTCGCGTTACTCATGAGAAGGATCACAATGGCTACAGGCTGGGGATCAGCTATTTGGTGGCTGCTGCGGTGGTGGCAGCCTGCCGCAGATCATCCATTTTGAGGGGTTGGACTTCTCTACTGGTGGTGCTCTCCACCCTAAGCATGGGCTTGCTGCTGATAGCCCTCACCATCAGCGACAGCCAATGGGTTTTCTACGCTTTGCTGGTTGGGATTCAGACCATCTACGAAGTCAGCACTTCAGTGTCGACCTTTCAGGTGGGTTGTGCGGTTTGCAAGGCAGTGGAGACGTGCCCCAATGGACCTCGGCAACCCCGCCTGGCACTGCTGTTTTGCGTCACTGGAGTACTGGCAGGTGCAGTGGGATCGCTGGTGCAGCATGTACATCCCATCTCCAGACGCTTCATGCTGGTTGCAGTGCCTCAGTGCTGGGGGCGGTGGTGATATCCATTTGTTCAGCACCTCCGTTGACCTTCAAGAGCTGGTGATTGACCAGCAAAAATGTGGTTTATTAAGAGTTGAACCCACCATTAAAGCCCACTGACATGGATTGTTTTGGGAGACTCCCCAATTTGGGAGACACATCATGCGTGTGATGGGTCAAGAACACTGACATGGAGTTTTAGCACAGTGGTGCAATGTGTTGATGCATGAAACATTTCAGACAAATACCACGTGTTGTTTTCTTTTTGTGGATTTGTTTCATGTTTATTGTCCATATATTGTTCTTGTTTGTTCCTACCCTCAGAATTTTTGCACCGAGCTACGTTATGTTCGATCAAAGGAACGACCGAACATCCCTGCAACAACCAACTAAGGACATTTGGGAAGGAACGGGTGGCCCTTGTCGAACGGCAAGTTGGTTTATAACAGCTGAGTAACTACCAGTTCATGATTTTAGATTAAGATTGAACCATGCACATATAGATATGTATCTATCTCATACATATGTAACAGCATTGAACCACGGTTAATCATTGTCGATTTTTGAGCCATACTTTTACAAGTTGCACCAGTTTGCAGCTTGTTGGCTCTGTTAAGGTCGTCCTCCTTCTTCTGGCCGCACTGCTTTCAGTCATTGCCCTGGGACGGTTGCTCTACCTGTTCCTCTCGGGTCGCAGCACTAGCGCGGCCAGCCGAGATCCATTTCTGACGCCATCCACAGATATGGTGGCAGTGAGACGGAGCTGACAAAAAGGCAGCTTTCCCAATGCTCAACTGAAGTTTACCAAAGTTTACCTGCAACTGAAAAGCCTTCAGGGTCCGTTAGACTTCAAAGTGTTCCACAGAATGGGAGATGATGGGTTTTTCCAATCTGCCCTCAGGGCGCAAGTTTGGTTGTTCAGATTAGAAGAAGTTCATTGTATACTATTGATGATCATGACTTTGGATCCTGGGTCCTCAGTGACCAGAGGGGTGAAAATAACACTGGGGGTGGGTCATTAGAGTCGTTAGAGTGTTCGCGTAACCTTTGCTGCGCCAAGAGAGCTCCTTCATGCTCCTTCAAGTAGCCTTGCCATGTGCGTACGAATGATTTATTGACCTGTTTGGTGGGGCAGATACTTAAATGCCTTCACCAATAGAATCAAATCAATAGACACCATCAATGTTCCCGTGGCATGTTGGGATCGTGCAACACGCAACGAGATCCTGTGGCCATTTCCTTCCGAGGTAAGGCCACAGATGAGGTGCGGGCAGCCAGCATCACGATGGGACTGGTGACCTGGATGGAACCAATCCAACGGTTGTTTCTTGCGGGTGATAAGGATGAACGGTTTTCTGCTAAATCCGAGATGCTTAGCTGGTGAAGCAATTCGATGACTGTGATCAATTTTGTCGGCCTCATGATTACAGTGGCCACCACAACCCCAACGTTTGAGCTGCACACCTGGGGTGGCAGCTCGCATCCGGCGTGTAGGAAAGAGCCTCCTTTTCGAAGCGAAACGTCCAGGTCGGTGCAGCTGACCGCGTCGGCTATGATTCATTCACCTGTGGCAATGTTATTGTTTACTAGTGGATTATCATGTATAGTGGCAACGTTATTGCTTACTAGTGGATTATCATTTATATACTATTTGTTTTTTGATTGTGATACTCATGATAATGATGATATATACAATATGATTGACAAAATCAAGCTCTATTATCAGACGACACAGAGTTTTGATTCATGAAACAAACATTGACATCAAAACCTGATTTTGTCAACGGATCCAATGAACATTGGCATAGGGGCGGAATGACGTGTCAACCAAGTTCCTACCCAAACGCCCTGCCGACAAAAGGAGATGGGATGGAAACCGGATATTGTGAAGCTACTCTTTTCAGTTTTGTACTGGTAAATGAGTAGCTTCACTATGCTTAGGTTCAGATGTTTAGCTGAACCCTAGTAATTCATAAGCTGTAAACCACACCAGTTTAGCTTAAACAGCTTCTGAATTATGAGGGTTCAGTATTGCATATCTATGATTAGAGATAGTTGCTGCTAGCCACTCGAAAAAAAGTTGCAGCTATGCTATAATTTCATGTCAGTGGTCCACCTCTACCTCCGATGATGACAGTTGGGCGGCAGAATTTCTCTAATGTGGGATCCACACTGAAAAAAACCGTATGTTCATGGCAGTTATCGCTCGGGGGTTGCTTAGAGCGGATCTGTCATGAATGGTAGTCATTTCATGCTAGCTCGCGGCGCCATAAAAAAAACGCGTCCATGGCCCGTTTGTGAGAAAGCCACGTGTGGCACGTGGATTTCTCTAATTGATGTAATGCCTGATGTGCTCATGTCCTTGTGACCTTAAACAGCTCAGAAGATGGTTCCGGATTTCAGCGGCCGATTGGCAACCAAACAGGAACCTGTCGTCATGATTGATTGTTGGCCACAAGGCGCAACCTGCTGGTTCATAATGCAACCAACCACATCTATTGTTATCGTTGCTTGTGGTTGGTCGCAGCCAGTTGCCAACGCACAATCACCAAACTGGTGGTTCCCAGTATTTAACCCAACGAGCCAACATCAACAAACTATCAACCATTATGTTAAAATCAGTATTCAGCCAAGCAGTCTTCGGCCACCATGTGTTATTCAGTTTGTAGAAGTGATGTGAGCACTTTTCCTGAATGTCTTTTCGTGCGGGTTCTCTTCTGCAAGGGCAGTTGTGGAACCGCGAGAGTTTCGAGATGTAGTCAACAGTCTGACGTAAATGTTTAGGGATTTCCGTATTCACCAAGGTTGATTTTCAAGCACCATTGGATTGATGGTTGATTCGCAACCTTCAGCACCAAGGTATAGACCAGCATTGACCGTTGTTGGCCATTGATCAATCACCATATTGAACAAAAAAAGAAACATGTGGTTGCCAGCTTCCCGACCCAGCGGAGACAGTCCCTGCACAGTTCTCAGGTGATATGCACGTCCCGCGATGGATCCGCCGAGGAGTGTGAGGTCCGATCCCTAGAAAGGCTTAAAACCAATTCTCAGTTGTCCATGGCTACGGAACAGTGGAAGCTGATTCATCAAGGTGCGTCTCAGCAATTTCTTTCATTCAGCAAGGACGTTTGCAGTTGGAACTACGTTTTGACCGGTTGATCATGTTTTCTTGCTTCGGCAATTATGTAGTGCCCTCTTTCTTCGAGGGGTAGGTTTGGGTTGATGTGGCTGATGACCTGATCTTTCTTGCCTTTGATACCGGATCCGACATGATGGTTTCCGAACCAAAGCTTTTGTACGCTTGAAATCAGTTGTCAGGTCAGCTTAAGCTCATATCAACGATCAGTAGGCATAAGTTATGTCCAGCTCAATCAGCTTCCATTTCAGCCTGTCTTTACCGCAGCAGTAAACATCCGTGGACCTTGGTTCGCTAGTTCTGTTAAGGACTAGTAAACATCACCAAGTCTATCTATACCTACTACATCCATCCTACAATGATCAAACAGAACCATTCCTCAACCTGTATCAACCTGTATATCCAGCCAATCAAATTTAGTTGTTAAGTATCATCTCAGCTTAAGCATGCATTAACCATTCATAAACATCAGTTCTTGTAGAGGGTATCATCCATTCTGAAACATGTGGGTGTTTCGCAAAATGTGCGACCCCCCTAAATCATCCAATACTAGCCATTTATAGTCTATAAACCAGCCATTTTGGGGTTCCCCATTTTGAGAAACCACTGTTGGGGGATCCCCATTCATAGTAAAAAACCATAGTAAAAAACCAACCATAACAACTTTGGGTTCCCAAACTGGCTTGAGAAATCCCCATAGTCAACCACTATACACCATAGTTAACCAACCATAACAACTTTGGGTTCCCAAACTGGCTTGAGAAATCCCCATAGTCAACCACTATACACCATAGTTAACCAACCATAACAACTTTGGGTTCCCAAACTGGCTTGAGAAATCCCCATAGTCAACCACTATACACCATAGTTAACCAACCATAACAACTTTGGGTTCCCAAACTGGCTTGAGAAATCCCCATAGTCACTCACCATGTGCCCAGCTTATGAGTGCACCAGGCGTCCTCACCATGTCCCCCCCGCAGCGCCCAACTGTTCAGCCTAGGACTGGACGCTGGATGAGGAGGCGCGCAAGCGCGGCGCGCTTGCGCACGGCGCGCTTGCGCACGTGATGCCAAGATTTTTTTCGTGTTTTTCGAGGCTGGGATCAGATTAGCTCATCAAATTGGATTTTAATAGGATTATAGTGGTTAATCAAATTAACTAACTATTTAATCAAAATCATTTAGATTATATAGTAATGATTAATTAGGACAATTGTTAATTACTACTATATAATCTAAATGATTCGTCATTATAGTTTTATGAATCAGTGATTAACCAGGATTAGCTGATGTTGGCTGATCAGATTGGTTCGTAAATGGTTCATAACTGCTTAATAATGGTTGACTATGATTTTTCATGGTTAACTATGGTGTATAGTGGTTGACTATGGGGACTTCTCAAGCCAGTTTGGGAACCCAAAGTTGTTATGGTTGATTTATTACTATGAACGGTTAATAAATTGGACGATTAGGGGGTACCCCTATTTTAAGAAATCACCATATTGGTTGATCAGATTGGTTAATTGCTGGTTAATGCTCAATAGTTTGGTTGACAATGTAGTGGAGGTGGTTTGATTAACCCTTTTTGATTGGGGATTCTGGGGTACATAATAGGGGACAATAACATTTAGGGACAATAACATTTAACAACCATGAATAGTGCTTAAACAACTACTTGTTGGTTGTTTTATAGGGAAGCCATTGGATTTTATGTAAATTATGGCTAATAGTACTTGACTTTGGCATAATTAGCGGGTTAATGATGCTGCATGCTGCTGGTGAATAAGCTGGCTAATCATGGTGAACACATGGTGGTAAGCTGGCATGCGACATGATTGTTAATTATGAGCATCAACCAACCATTGGTAACACCACCACTATACCGCAGATAGTGCATACCGCACGACGATAGGACGAGCACCAGAGCAATTGGAGCATAAGCGAAGCAGCTCTGCCACGCTCGGCTGCCGGTGTGTTGGACCCATTGCCCCAGCTGCTGTGGTGACACATATCCATTGCCATCCAGTCATACCAGGTTTATTCCCAAATTCAGTAGTGGCATTAATCGATATTGACCTGTATCAATCTATATTTTAACCCATATTAATTGAGCTACGTTAACCTCTATCAATCTACATCAACCTGTATCAATCTACATTAACCTCTCTCAATCTATATTAACCTTTATCAATCTATATTGACCTATATCAACCTACATTCATTCATATCTATCTATATTGACCTATATCAACCTCTTTAAATCCATATATATATATATTATATATATATGTATTCACCCATGTAAACCTGTATTGACCTGTTTCAACCGGTATCAAGCTACATGTCAACCTACACAACTTGGTGGTATCCCATGTTCATTGTTCCAACCCCAGGGACACGATGCTAAGCCACCTGCTGCGCCCAGGAAGCCAGTGCGACAAGCCCCAAGAACAGTTTTGGAGCCCAGGATGTGAGATCTAATTGAAGGGTTCTGGTGGTTTAAATTAAACATTGTTGGTAATTACTATAAACTATAGTTACATGGTTTATCACTATAAAAAATGACTATAAGACTGGATGATTAGATCTGAACGAATGGTTCTGATGGGGGGTGAATGGCTAAGACTAGTGGATCATCATGGTTTCGAAGGTTCGTAAGGCTTAAGAAGGCTTATTGCTGACCACAAATGATGTGCGCGAATGGTTCAGATGGTTTAAGATAGTATAAGATAGTATAAGATAGTGTTTTCTCAAGCCATAGGGGACCCCGAAAATGGTTGGCTTATCACTATAAACGATTCAGGAGTGGGATGATTTGAGGAACCCCGATTTCGAGAAACCACCACAAATCTAGAAATGGTTTGTTTATAACTATCAATGATTCTTGAAATGGATGCTTGGGGGGTACCCATATTCTGAGAAACACCCTGAGAAACACCCAGATGATTCAGATCTATGATGTTTGACTTCAGATGCCATAGTAGGTTAGGATGAGGTTAAGATGTTGTGCCCAGGATGTTCATGATTTGCCCGATGTATTTCCATAAGCCATGGCGTCTTTTTCGGGCAAACAACAAGTCATGGCTCTGCACCATTTAGATCCGCTGTTATGTCAAAAAATCGCCTGAAATCCAGCTGGCTGAAACTGCAATCTTCCGCAAACACTCAGTGACTCGTTCTTCCAAGTGCCAAGATGTGATGAGACACTTCAGCTTTGAACATCGAAAGTGAGACCGCCAAGTTCAGCAGCTCGTCTCCCATCAAACCTGGTGATTCAGCCGGTGTCCCCAGGTGACGCCATGGTGGTGACCCTGGGTTCGCCGAGGCCTCATCACGCTCACCTACAAGGGACAGCAGACCACCTTCCGCCCGTGGGATCCTTCACGATGTCACTTGGACGAGGGGTGAACTCCTTCGTGGCAAGCTGGGGCAAGCAGTTGACCAACCAAGCAACCAACGGTGAATGGTTGATAATAGGGGAGAACAACCAAGAATAGCAGGGGATATACCAGCAATATATGGCAAGCTGGGTCAAGCAGTGAACCAACCGATAAATAGCTGGTTTAGCTGCTTAATGATAGGAGATAAATGGCTGGTGAATGATGGTTAATGGCTGGTTGAAAAGCTGGTTGATGGGTAATTAAAATGGATGATAACTAACAATTATATGGGATATATATATATATATATATATGCAAACGCACAAAGCAGTGGAAACGGACTACCTCATCCTTTTCCCTCGACTCGCCCAGAGTCAAGGCCCGCTTGGGCCACCCAACACTGCACACAGCAGCGGTGATCAGGTGTCAACTCAAGGTACAGCCAATTCACATCGGCCACTCTCTATTGAGTTGACACCAAAAGAATTGATGCATTCTGCATCTGAAAACCCTTCTCGGCCAGCGACCAGTGACCCCTTTTCTAGAACGTTTCTAAGATTAGCACTACTCATTTTCTTGGTGAGGCTATCGGAGAGCATATGGGTACCCTCAATCCACCTGACCTGACCCTGGGACTGTTTGAAGTCATTCTTCAAAATAGTAACATCGATAGCAGTCCGTTTGTCATCAATATGTGATGCCGTGTTACGAAGCTTCGTGATGGTGTCAAACAGGGACTTGGAGTCGGTCACGGCGATAAAAGGCGTCGCTGCAATCTGCTTCTCCCACCCATCCACTTGGAGCTTGATCCCCTTGGACTCCTCGAGGATCGCTCGAATCCAGTGCAAGGATCCCACACCTTGGATCATCGCCCGGCATTCAGCACTCAAGGTGTTGACGGTGCAGCGTTTGACTCGGTAGCTTTTCCAGGTGACAATGGAGATGGGGTACTCGGCCTCCTCGGTTTCCATGCGAGCATCATAGAAGAAGGTGATGTGTCCTCCCTGACTGGATAACCGTTGGTTCTGGAGGAATCGCTCCTGGATCACGGACTTCTTAGCGGGTTCCGTGGTGTGCTTCATGAAGACGGTGCGGCCAGTCCATTGACTGGTACCATGAGGACGTTGGCTGTCCTTCTGGTTCCATTGGTCGCGGAGCTCCTTCTCGGTGTTCTGGAAGTGCGTTATGCGCTCCTCAGTGATGGAATATAGATCTGGTCCACCGGGGCACGAACCAGGGTGGAACAGGAGGGTCCGAGGTTGAACGTGAACACGTTCCCAACGGTCCGAGTACTCATGCCAGTAGTCCTTGTCCTCGGTGTCTGTAGTTGGGCCTCGAACATTTCCCCAGGACGCGTCGGTAACTGTGCCGACTCGGAGATGCTTCAACGGGATCGGCTGAATTCGAATTCCCAGTTCCTGAAACTTGATGGCTTCCCGGGCTAAAGCGTTCGCCTCCAAGATGTCCTGGACATAGGGGGTTGGCATCGCCTGCTGGAGGATTGCCGTTCGACCGGCTAAGTCCGGTCTCGATTCTTTGCTCAGCCATGCTAGGGCACCTAGTAGGGCTCGGAGCTGTGAGACTTCCTTCTCCGTGCATAGGGAGAGCTTCTGGGTTTTCCGGTCCTTGCCGATCGGGATCTCCTTGATCTTCTCCCGGGTGTAGAGCGGCTGATGGACCAAGATCGATCCGTCGGGCTGGCACTTGATCTCCTTTCCCACAAACCGGCCATTTCCTTTGCTGAACTTCCCCAACTTGTAATGGGTATTGAGCCAACTCATCTGTTTCCAGTGTCGATCGTTACCTCCATGTAGTAGATCATCGGTGGCCACGGAAATGATTCCTTCCAATTGGCGGTTGTCGGAGAACAGGAAGAACAGGCACGGGTCTGATTGGCTTTGCTCGTAACCCAGTTCCGAAACCAGGATGCGTTTCAGATGAGAGAACCATTGGAAGGGTCCGTCCAAGAGTCCATAGCAGCACTTCTTCAATCGGAGTAGCTGTCGAGGATGTACTCCGGGGATTCCTTCCGGTGGCTGTTCAGCATAGATCTCTCTGGAGAGGGGGTCTCCAGAATGGAACGCCTGTGTGAAGTCCAAATACCCAGGGCTCCAGGCAAGACTTGCCAAGATCTGGAGAGTAATCATCACACTCTCTCGGCCCACTTGGGGAGTTGTGGCCTCTAGCATTTCAGAATTCGCTTCGCTGTAGCCCTTCATCACATGTTTGGCTTTGGCCTTCTTGCTGGAGTCACCCTCATCAGTAATCAGAACTCCGTCTTGGACGGCTTGGTCCACATCTTCAGCCTCGATCCCTTTCTCAGTCAGGACATACCGGGACTGCATGATCTTGTCGTCCTTGGTTCTTCGGACATGTTCCGATGTATCTCGATCGAGAATCTCATAGGCCTCCGATTTGATATTGTTCTGAATCTCCTTTTGGATTGCCCGGTCGAATTTTTCCTTCTTCTCAGGAGGAAGCTTCCGGTACTGGATTTCCTTCTTGGCCTTGTTGATCATGGCCTTCTCGAGAGTCTGCAGCTAGATCTCGACGAATTCGGTCCTCAATCGTTTCGTCGGGCGGTCTGCGTCTGGACCTTCGTCACCATCTCCATCAGACAGGGCTCTGGTTCTGGATGGGGGCATTTCGACCTCCTCCGGTGGAGGTTCTGGCAAATCCAGCGGTATCTCAGAGGGATCCACTGGCGAGGGCAGCGGCTCGGCGATTGATGCGGGGACAGCGTCTCCTCCGCGTTTGGGGGAGCCAGTATTGGCTGGTGGACTGGAACAGGTTCAACAGGTGGTTGGACACCAGTGACCTGAAACGTGGTACGTCCGGTCCAGGCTAGTTGGCTCTCTTCTTGGGAGTGATATGGATACCACTCGTCCTGGATCTGGTCATGGTGTCCATCTTTCCATTGACGCACAGTGGTGCGAACAGTATCGATTCGAGGAATCGGTACCGGACAGTCCACAGCGGACTCCTTGGGGTGAAAGAGCTTCGTCCGAGGCTCCAAGTGGATTCGAATCAGTTCCCGGCTGGCTGGGTCATATCTCCAGGAGTCAGTTGTTTCTTCCCGTCGGACAACTGCATGAGGCTTCGTCCTCTGCTGAAGACGGAACTTGGGGCGGATGTCCTCAGTGGGGGTGACACTGGAATCAGGAGGAGCTGGCTCGTCCGGCAGCGGTTCCTGTGTCAGATCTAGGTATCCTTTTCGTGGGACTTGTTCGAGCTCTTCCCGGGTCTGAGTGATGTCATCAATCCACTGAGACATAGACAGTTCTTCCTCCGAGTTGGCGTGTCTGAGATGTTCGGGAGAGGCCTTCACTACGTGGCCTCGGTATGTCACCCAGACGGTGGATGGCATGGCAGTGAGGATCACTCTGGCGGGGCCACGCCAGAAATGCTGGGCATTCTTCAGGGGCTGCTGAGTCGCCTTTCGCCAGAAGTAGACCAATTGTCCAGGTTCGAACTCTTTCTGGGGTCGGGCTCCAGCATGAAGCACATTGGTCAGGGCCTGCTTGCAGTCAGCTTCATGGAAAGCTCGAGCAGCAGCCAGTCTCATCTCAGCGGCCTTCTGCATTTGGAGGTCTCCTCCTTGGACTCGACTCATAGATGCCAGGTCCTTATCTCCGCCTGAGAACAGGCCTCCTGGAATCCTTGGAGAGTATCCAAGCACTCGTTGGATGGGCCCCCAGCCGCTCTTGTTCATCAAGCGGTTGCAGACCATAGTCGTTGTGTCAACCAGGGCTAACCAGTCCTCGTGGTCGTTGCAGGTGTAGTAGTCCAAGGTCTTAGCGAATACCTCTTTGTAGTTCTTCCCGGCTCGCTCAGTGATGCTTCTCTGCGTAGGCATTTCGAGGGCTGAAGGCTCAATGTAGGTTGAATCCATTTCAGCTCCCATCTGAAAAGCTCCCTCGAACTCTTTTCCCAAATCCACATAGAGGCGAGCTGGAGGGCCCATGAAGCGGACCCACTGAAGATAGGCTCGACGAGCTTCACCGGCAGTATGGGCTGCAAGGGGAACGACCAACTGAAAACGTGACGCCCAACAGACGATGTTGAGAGCCATTCGTTGCTTTCCATTCAGATGAGGCAACCAGACCGTATCGACTCCAACGACTTGGTTGACTTGCCAAGTCCGAGGTGGGGCGGCTGCCCTGGGAGGTTGGATCTTCTGATGTCGATCGCAGGTCGGGCAGTAGAGAGACTTGGCAGCCTGTATCGCTTCGTTGCTGGCACGGGCATGCTTCAAGATCCGGACCAGGCGCTCGTTCGACGGATGTCCCAGTCCATCATGGGCTCTCTTCACGAGGGCCTTGAGGGAGAATGGTTTCTCGCGAGGTAGGTACTGATACTTGCCAGCGGCTTGGTCAGCTGGTGGCTCATTCTCCGGGTCCGGGGTCGTCGACAACCTGTGGCATCTCGGCATCGTCCGGGACCGGCTCATTCGGTTGGGCCATGTCATTCGGAGGCGCTTCGTTATCCGGAAGCATCTCGTCATTCGCAAGCACTTCCTTGGTGTCCCGGTCGTAGATCTCTTCAGTCACGTTGAGGTCCGAATGGAGGTCCATGGACTGGAGCAAGTAGAACTCCGTCGCCCGGCGGTGATGAGCATCTTGGTCTCCACGTAGTCGGTCCAGGTTATAGAAGTCCACATAGAGCCGGTCGTTCTTGATATGGTGCTTGTAGGCCGTCACGATCGTCCGGATCAATTCTGGGGGATATTTCTGAGCAGCTCTGGAAACGTTTCCCACCTGGTCCTTTCCGAGGATCTGTTGGTGTTCATGTTGCCGATCACATGTTCGCTTGAGGGCTTCGGCTAGAGTCTTCGAGTTGGTGCACCATCCAGTCGGTTTCTGATGAAGTCGACCTTCCCGAGATCGTAGGTTGAACATGCACTGATCGCATCGGGCGAGGTAGACATAGTCCTGCTCCACCAAGGCTGCCAAATGGTCATCTTGCCATGCCTTAGATGTCAACGGGTGTTCAAACAGGAACACCCCACCATACGAAGCCACAGTCTTGGCGATCTCAACCCCAAACCTTAGCAGTACCTTAGCTTCCATCAGCTTCCTCAGGTGTTCGTTCCACTGTTGGCTGGTGCGTTTGTGTTCCGGCATCAGATTTTGAAGAGGAGAATACAAGGTGCAAGGAGGAGAGATGATCACTAAACCAGGTTTAACCGTGGAGAGGTAGTTTCGAATTTCTTGTCGGGTTCCAGGTTTCAGAATGTCATGTCCTAGTTCGAGATCAAAAGCTTGACCTTCCACGAAACCTTGCCTTCGACCTTCCTTAGCAAACCTACTAGGATTGTATACTTCTGCAATGATCTTCGTCTGTTTTTCGGTCTGTCCGAGAAGGTTTGCGAATTTGGCAAGTGTCTTGCGATTGGAGACGGTCTTGTCGTCTCTCCCAAAACATTGACTATACAGCAGCTCCATGCCAGCAGAGTGAGTTTCACCCTGCTCTGTACTAAGCAGGTTCATAAGTTCATTCCACATCTGTGCAGTTTGATTGAGGGCACCTTGCGCCTGGCCAACCAAACGATCCATGGTCCTGCGACTGGTAGCAACCTGCTGCAAGTCAAGTTCGGTCTCCACGTCTCTGATCACTTCTTCTGGTTCTTGCGCCATTGCTGGAACTTGCGAAACTCCTCGAACTCGTCCATCTCGGCTTCCGATGGGAGTCGACTGGGGCGGCTGGCGCTCGACGGATTCTCCTTGGTCTTGTCCATCTCCTGCTGGGTCTTCTTCCGGTCCACCAGCAGATGTCCGCAATCCAGGCATCGAACCCTCTCCACCAAGTGATTGGTTCCTGCTCGGGTCTTCAGGCCACTGTGGTCGCATTCGAGGGGGTTCTTGGCATACTCCTTCTTGAGGTTGCGAGTGGAGATGGCAGTCACGCGGGAATCCGGAGTGCTGGGCACAGCTGACACTCGGCTGTCCCGGCTGTCGGGTTGACGGGCTCGGCTCTCTGATCCTGGCATTGGTGGCGTCGTCCACGATGAGGCTGGGGCACTGCTGTCCACCCAGTACGGCTGCAGGGCACACCATTGGAACATGTTGCATTGTTGGCCTCGGGGGAGAGGACAACGCCAGAACATCCGCTGGAAGTTGTAGTTCTCCTTCCGGCACATGAAGAGTTGGCGCTTCAGATGGTGTTGGCACTCGGCATTCCGGGCGACCAGGTTCCAGTAGTCCTTGGCATTCATGCTCACACGGTCGTTGGATCCGATGCTCGACGCTGGTGACGGTGGCACTGAAGTTGGGGTTCCAGGAGCTCTCATTGGTGTCGAGGGCTCCACCAGGTCGAAGTCGAGGTCCTCCTCCTCGCCGATCTCCGAGATTGTCCGTGGACGTCCCCGAATGGATGTAGGCCACGCACTGAACGGCTGGGCCTGTAGAATCCTGCGGTCCGGGTCGTTCATGGGGCGAAGGTCTCGTCCGTGAAGTAGTCCCACCAGGAGCTCGGTCATGCGCACCATCAGGTAGAGGATCTTGGTCACAAGGCGTTCCCACGCCGTCACGGCACTGGCACTGGTCGGGGATTCGGTCCGAGAGCGCTTCTGCTGGCCTTCCATCATGGTCACCGGGAACTGGGGACACAGCCGAAGTGGAATCGAGAGACTCTTTGGGACAAATGGCTGCGGTTTTGAGCACTTCGAACTCGGTCCTGTGGTCAAGTTCACTCTTCTGGACTTCGATAAGTTGTTTCAACTGGCTAGCAGAGAAATTGGCAAGGGGGATTCGAAGAGCGCCAGTGGGTCCAATATGAAGATCAACCGCAAACCCAAACCTTTTGAAGTAAGCTCTAAGGCCACGGCTAGGATCTAAGTGTAGCACAGTTCGACAGGACATCAAGAAGGGGAGCGAAATCAAAAATGGTGCATGCTCTGAATGCTCCCCGGTGAAGATGGCCGGCTTCAGAACACTTCCGCGGGATCCTAAACTGGTTGGCGCGGTGGCAACATGGGTCGTGTTGGATTTGCCGTGGACGGATTTGAACTTGTACTCCTGCTTGAGGGTGCCCACGGTCAACCGGGAATCCAACTCAGCCTGGAATCTTCGGAGGGTTTGCAGGCCAATTGCCATCCGTTGGCACCCAGTATCGATAGTCCCGCAAAGGGCTTCAGAAGTCTGGTGGTTCGAGGTCCCCTTACGCTCTCTAACATCCTCACCCCAATAACAACCAAACCAGCTATCATCATCACAACCAGAATCAACACCAATACTCTCACCATTATGAATCACTTCGAGAGGTCGGCTGGCCATGTATGCTGCGTCGTCGGGCAAAATCAGCTGGTTCTCCAGCTCATGTTCCAGTCGAGGTGACTGGTTCGCACACAAATTGTGCTGGGTGGCTAGATCAGGATTCGGGTCAGGGCTCACATGTGGTTCTTCAGGTCCTTGCGCTCCACAATCTCGCATCAACCGGGGCCGGAAGTCGACTTCGACTAGGCCGCAGAAGATCGCCTCCTCGGTGTCCTGAAGGTTCTCGAACTTCTCGATGTAGTGGGTCTCTTTGGGATTCGAAGGTCCTTTGGATTGGTTCCGGGGGCACTGTGGGTCCTTGTGCTTCCAGTCGAGGTGACTGGTTCGCACACAAATTGTGCTGGGTGGCTAGATCAGGATTCGGGTCAGGGCTCACATGTGGTTCTTCAGGTCCTTGCGCTCCACAATCTCGCATCAACCGGGGCCGGAAGTCGACTTCGACTAGGCCGCAGAAGATCGCCTCCTCGGTGTCCTGAAGGTTCTCGAACTTCTCGATGTAGTGGGTCTCTTTGGGATTCGAAGGTCCTTTGGATTGGTTCCGGGGGCACTGTGGGTCCTTGTGCCAGTGTCCAATCTGGTTGCACTTGGAACATCGGCTCTTGGCTTTCAAAGCTTCGAGAGACATCTTGTAGGTTCCACCACGGAGCTTCCCGGTCATCGATACATTGGCACTACTGGAACTACTTGACCAAGTTCCGGACGGTTTCTTCCAGGTAGAGGAGAAACCACGAGAGAGCTCCTTGGCCTTTTTCACTTTGGCAGACTGGGCAAATGTCCGCTTCTGGTGAACCAGGGTGCTCAACACTTCGGCAACCTCGTGCTCGTTGAGAATGTCGTCCTCGTCATCGGCCGTTTCGGTCTGAGCTTCCTCGTCTCCGGACTGAAGTTCCTTGAGGGCGCCCTCCATGAGCATCAGTTCCTCCGTGTCCTCGGGCTCCTCGATGTAGTACGCGGTCGAAAAAGTCAGTCCTGGTCGAGGTCGTAGTCGGAGGTCGTTTGTCCTTGTCCTTGTCCAAGCCGATATCCTTGGCCTGGAGTTTCATCTCATGTTTCCTTGCCCAGTCTCTGACATCAGCGGGAAGTATCGATCCTCGGCTGAATGTCAGCAAGCTCTTGATCTCTGCGTCACTCAGACCCAAGGCCTGGATGAGCAGGAATCCCAAGTATCGATCCGGAAGGACGACCTTGTGTTCCCGAACCTTGCGAAGAGCTTCTTCCCAACGGGACCAAAAGGTACGTAGAGACTCATCCTTACCACGTCGAATGTGGTATGTCACCTTCGATAAGGAGGCGAGCAGGTCTTCATCTCGATCTTCTCCAAAATGTTCAGGCTGGTTCATCGCCTCGAGCAACATGTGACCTCCGCGGTCATTTTCAAGCCATTGAGCATCCTGGGCCCAGTGCTTGAAAGCTTGGAAGGCAGTGCCTGAAAGACGTTGTAGAATCAGCGGGCCGTGCATCTTGGGCTTCTGGCGAGTGGTCGCCAGCCATAGTTTGCACTTGATCAGCCAATCCTGAAATCCAGGGTTGACTCCATCCCACTCAGGAGGGTTGGTATTGCTCCCTCCACGATAGGAGCGATCATCATCACTCTCAGCTTCTCCACGGTGTCGTCCACGTTCAGCTGCGGCACGAGGAGGAGCTGCTGTTCGAGGATGGGCTTCCACTGCATTGACGCCCTGGCGTCGGCCGGAGCGTCGTTCACGAAGAAAGCGCCGAAACTCATCTGAGTCAAAGGCATCTTCGTCATCTTCATCCACAGCCTCAGCTGAGGCGGAGGCAGCACCTGCCGGAGCTGCATCATCATCACCTGCCTGTCCACCAGGCGCATCGTCAAAGCTGCCGTGCGACGACGGCAAACGGCTGCCAAGTCCAGCCATAGCAAAACTACGGAGCGCAACACTGGAGCTTTCGCTCCGCTACCACTGCAAACGCACAAAGCAGTGGAAACGGACTACCTCATCCTTTTCCCTCGACTCGCCCAGAGTCAAGGCTCGCTTGGGCCACCCAACACTGCACACAGCAGCGGTGATCAGGTGTCAACTCAAGGTACAGCCAATTCACAATATATATACCAACTATATGGCGAGCTGGTCAATATGAACCAACAATAATGGGGGACACGTTCGCCAACAATTTCATAGTGGGAAAACAAGGCTTAATGACCCATAGCCAACTGGTTGATGTATAGGGAAACCATGTATGGTCAACTATGAAATATAGGGAAGCCATGATATCAATCTATCTAAGGAAAGCATGATATAAAGGGAAAACATGATATCTAGCCTCTAGGGTAGCTATGAAATCTAGGGAAACCATGAAATGTAGGGA
>VSDK01009162.1:253284-292455 GCA_009767595.1 Symbiodinium kawagutii | reverse complement strand
GTAGGGAAACCGCATACGGTAAACCATGTATAGCTATGGTGTATAGTCGTTAAGTATGGTGTATAGTACGTATAGTGGATATTAGTGGTTAACTATGGTGTACTTTTGGTGATTATCATTTTCTATACATGACCACCATGTGGCTGACTTTGGAGAACAATCACAGCTGATTTTTTTTACAGCTGGGATGAAGATGTTTGATAACAAGGGGATAATGACCAAAAATTATGGTTGAACAACTGCGATAATGCGTAATATTGATTAATCAGTGGTTAATCATCTCGTTGAAGTCGTCTGAGGGATTCTAGTGGTTAAGAATAGGGAATAATGACCAACAATACTTGTTAAGCAACTGCTAGTTGATCAAAGTTGGATCAAAATCCTAGCAATCACCAGAAACAACAGTCGTAATCAGTAACTAGTTGTCTAGTTGTTGGTTTTGAACATGTTGCCCAAGATTTAGGGATGGTTGATTAACTGACATTAGCTGACAATATTGAGGAATGGTTGGATCAAAAACAAGGTCATGTCCCTACGATCATGTCCTGGATTCGTTGACCTGTTCAAGGTTTTCTGCCTGCAGCCGCTGATTTGGCATCGAAAGTTCATTTGGCATATGCAGCACTGAGGCATGACAACCATGTAAATCGCTGATGGTTCATTCATGTATACTTATGCCGATGTAGTAAATGGATTTACAGATTGTGTTCTTTCAACTGTTGCTTTCAATTTCCAGTGGCATGGCTTCCAGGATCTTCCAGGAACCATTGTAGGGGTTGTCCATGACCCCGGTGCGCTGGTGGGTTACGAGGCCCCCTGGCTGCTTCGATCCACAATCGCTTGATCCACTTCCCCATTCAGTGCGGCGACCCGGGTGGCGTAGGGAAGCTGAGAGGACTAGCAGTGATAAGACGGTACCAAACTAAAGGGGTTCATGTAGGATAGGTTATAAGGCTTGTATATGAGCCCTTGCTAGTGAATCATGCATACCCAATTAGTTTTATCTTGCTTTGCATGAGGCGGAAGAATTCGGTACCCAAAGTATAGAATAGGTAACGATAGCTTAACATATATATATATATAGCTTAACATCTACTTGTTGTGCAACCCATAGTTGTAACCCAAGTTTTTGCGTACCGATCATTAGCCCAGATGATTTTCAGGTGAGTCCAACCCGGCAGCCCTGGGAGTCAGAGCGCAGCCACAGCGCTGCAACCGAGGCCCAACAGCAATGTCTTCGCAATTTTCTGGTCGCTGAACAGCCTGAGTCATATTTCGGACCGGCTTCAGGGATGAAGATGGTGTGTGGTGAGCGACTTGTGAGCGCTGTGGATGATGCCATGACCTGGCTGTAAAGGGAAAGCATGGTGAGGGCTGCACGCGCCAATGAAGACTCAGAGGTAGACCATCCTCTTTTACCAACCATCATCATCATGTTGGCTACCCCTCCACCTCAAACAACTGCCGTTTTCTTCAAACGTTGTGGGGCAAGCGGAGCGCAGCTCTCCCAAGCGTGCCCTGTTGGGTCAGGACACACTGGGCCCTTCAGGGAATCTCATCGCTGTGCTCAGCAGAGAGACACCCGTGAAGCCGGAGACTCTTCACCGCTTCATCATGAGGCGCCAATGGCCAGACCAGCGGTAAGTACAGCTGACACAACTGGTCAGAAAATGCTGGGTACAGTACAGCTGATACAACCAGGGAAACCAGCGATAAAATCTCCGTAGATACATGTTCACCTTGCAATTTAGGCTGACCTGTGTGCTTTTTCCACCGCCGATTGCCGCGGGTGTACAAGGGTCATTCCTGGTTTCGACGTAACAACAGTGAAGATATGTAACCAGCCGGTGCGACAACATGTGCGGTAAGTATATTCACCACATGGTCTTTTGTGAGCTGTTTACACATCGCGTTGCAGCAGAAGGCAGAAACATGCACTGTACTTTGGCTTCGGGAAGCGAGTGAGATTTACAGATCTCATGATATCTCATCACTCGGGGGATGTTCAATGGGGTGGTGGTGTAACAGCCTTTGATTAACTTATACATGTCATACATGTTCAACAAGTTCCTTGTGTTAAAGTTAGCGAAGACTTCGTTGGTTATCCATGATGCGTCAGCCGACTCTGAGTCGCCAGGCATAAGAACACCACGGTGATCTACGAAGATATCAAGGCCAACCGTGGGAACTGGCAGGGCTCATGATGTCCGCTGATCACCTTGGTTTGATTGGGAGAGAAACTTCCAGTTGTATACTACACCTGTCATTAGTTTATTGTTGAGTTATGATAGTATTGCTCATTATTATGATTAGTTATGATTAATTGATTAATTATAGTAGCATGTGTGATATTGTTTAGTCTTCGTGTGGTATGCATACGCCTTGGGCTGATGTGTATCATGGCTCCCGAGAGCGCGAAGCGGCGAAAGCGAACACCATTGTCAATTAACCATCGTTGACGGTGATGAATCATCATTTGACCGTTCAAGCTGTGTGGAAAACATTTCGGGTGACACTAACTTCGACCTTTTGACAACGATATCTTTAGAGATCAGCGTTGTCAACAGGCTTCGTCGGTTGATCATGATCACGCTATATCACAAGCCAGGTGGAAATACCAGTTAACTTTTTTGACTAGTGATACTAGGAGTATTGGGTGCCAGAACTGGTCGGTTTTGAGCTACATGTGTTAATACCCAATCGTAATAACTTATATGATTACCCACATTAGGCTTGATATATGTATATAACATACGTATTGTGCATTTATATGTATATATACTATATAGTATAAGTATTCATCATCATTTTGTTCATCATACAAGTTTTGATTGGAGGAATCTCCGCCAACCACCAAGCCACCGAGGAAGCGAGTCTTGAGCGGTACCAAAGACTCCTGAGCCTCCCTGACGATAGCAGGCAGGGCTACGGGTCTGCCCAGGTCCAAAGAAGCGGCGGCGGTAGCGGCGTGGGACATGAAACTGGTGCGTGTGTCCCACTGCCGATCCACTGCAGACAACCGCACCGGGAAGTCGGTGCTGTGTAGCTGCTTTCAATATGGTGGTTTCTCAAGCCATAGAGGTACCCCTGAGTTATCATCCAGTCTATTAAGAATTTCTAGTGACAAAGTAATAATCCAACCACTTTTTGAGGTCCCCTACTTTTAGAAAATTCTATATGTTCAATGCTTTTGGTTTGAACTGTAAGTTTCAAAAGTCATCTCGGAACGAAAAGACAGTGAGATACCTCTAGTATCCAGTGAATATCCGTCAATCAACCATTCTCTAACCATCCAAAGTTCATCATTGAATCAGCCATCAACCAACCATACCAATATTGACCATCATTTGACCATCTATTAACCATCATCAACCAATTTAAAGATAAACTAACCATCATGTAATCACCAAAATTCTCCTCATTACAAGCTGAAGCTTCGTTCCGAAACGAAGCTGCGTGAGTGGTCCGGTAGGGCGTCACGTGTCGGATTCGTCCGCCAGGTGGGCCTTTTTGATGGCCATGCATCCCCGTTTGGGGGCCAACAGCCCAGCAAGGCCGGAGTGAATGGTTTTGGGCAGTGGAGTGGCAGGTTTTTCAGATCCAAAAAGCAGCCCAAAACCAGCTAAACACAACCTGAATCAAACATTGTGAACGGTAAATGCTGAATAACCATGACGGTTCATGACGGCCAATGATGGTTCATGATGTTCACTGATGGTAAATGAATTTTGACAAATCATAATGATCAATGATGTTAAATGACGGTGAATAGCCATGGTTTAAACGTGGAATGTTGAATAGCTCAAAACATGTTATAACTAACTATCTATATTGATGCTGAATAACCGTGGTTTAACGACTGGTTCCAGCTAAATCACTGGTGACCATGGTGTATTTAGCGTTGTAGCTATTATCGATGACTTATCGACTCCTAGTTGGTTTCGAAACATGGTGTACTTGTATATACACTCATAGTTATTAACTATTCGATACTATTCGCAATGATAAGAGTTATAAATGCCGAACGGCTCTTGACCCATGGCAATAATTGCTGATGGACAACTCAAGCTTTGTGAATCAAGTAATAAATTTGAATAGCATTGGTTATGTGCATTAACCATTGGTTACTAGGCTGGTTAATGGTTAATTAACAAGAATATGATAACTAGCAATTGTAGAGGATATACCAGCTGCATATGTCGAGTTTGATCAATGAATATATGTCTGTTGATTCAAAGTGGTGAAGGCCGAGTTTCAGAGTGGATTGGTTGATAGAATAGCAGTAACTAATGGTGATGCATATGGGTGTTTCTCAAATTAGGGGACCCCCAAATCATCTAATATTTGTCATGATTAGCAATAAACCATCCATTTTTAGGGTACCCTTATTTTGAGAAACCATCATATGTGATAGTGATTAGCAATGGTTGTTACTTATGATTATAATGATGATTTCACGAACAAATCACTAATTCATATTTTTCAATGGTAATTCATAATAGTGAGTCAACTCTTGATCTAAAAGTGATGAAAGTAGTGGCTATGCTGACTGAACGCAATGGGAATGGCAATTCATAGGGGAAATGGACCAAAGGTTCAAGAATTGTTATGATCATCGTTAATCATAACTTAAACATATGTTGAATGGAATGGCAATGTTACTGGTAATGATTATTGTGGTAGTGGAGATTCCATTGAAACTAATGGTAGTGGTAGTACTTGTTGGCAATGGTAGTCAGCGGAAGCTGTAGCTCTTTTGCGAGCAGTTCTAGCTTGTAAACTGTCGCTCAAAACTAGGAGAACCCGTAGCGAAAAAAAGCTCTCAGCCTACACACTGCGGAGAGCTTGATGCTCCAGGTTCATGAATATAGCCGAAAAAGCTGTCAAAATACTTTGGGAAACAATCTTTGTCCAGCAAGGGTATTTTAGCGCATCACGGTGATTTGGGTTGCGGTTTCCAACATTCCATGGGATGAAGAACCCACCAACTTGAGCGCCCAGCAGTGTGGTTGATTTTCTCAATCACCCCATGCGACCAATCAGAAGAAAACATCGTTTAACACCACTGCATCATGAATCCATCATTGACCGTCACAAACCAGCTTGTTTACCAGATACTGGTGAGTGTTTGTCTTTAAACAAACTATTTCCCTCGGTAACTCTTGGTTGACCAATGATTTCATAGGGGTTGAAACCGCCAACCAGATTTACCATCAATCCATCTTCATATCAATGACCCCTCGAGCATTGCCAGTGCATCAGCACGCGGCGAGGCTTTTGAAACCTGAAGCTGAGAAGATCTGCAAGAACATCTTCGACTTCCTCGTGTGACGCGGAAGCCGTGGGTTTTTGTTGCCCTGACTTCATATGGGGGTTTCTCGAGCCATAGGGGCGCCCCAAACATGGTTTATTCATTACTATAAATGATTGAAAAAAGAAGACTTGTCATTCCAATGTGGTGGTTTCTCAAGCCATAGGGGCACCCCCGAATCACCCAGCATATTTGTCATTTCTAGTGATAAAACCAACTGTAACTTTGGGGGGTTCCGCCATTTCAGGAGACCATCATACAGCTGTGAGTCAAAACCCTTAGTCCTCATGGTTCCCCTATCATCAACCATGATTTTCCCTATGAAATTGTTGGTGATCCCCCATGAGTTGGTTGGTTAAAGCCTTGACCCGGTCGCTCGCCATATGGATGGCCTGCCTCCTGGTAGCGCAGCCAGGTGCACTACACTGAGTCAGATCAAGAGCCTTGTGATGTGGCAGGGGCAAGATGAGTCACAGGCACAGCTGGATCGGCTTGGCAACTTCAGCACGACACGATGCTGGGAGTCATTCAAAGTTCAGTGGAATTTCACAGCTGATCCTATCAATGATATCAATTAGTAATGTCAATACAGGAATCATTGCAAATATCAGTTGATTTGAGGCCTACACACACAGTCTTCTTTGCAATGATTGTTTTTCCGTCCGATGCGATCTGCTATCTTCACAGTTGTTGAGCCACTGACAGCTACCGGTGGTATGCCATCAGAAACAATTGCTGTTGGCCCTGATGGTGTTGGTTGTATAGAATCATCACCAGTGGAAAAAAGTCCTGGTGATAATCCAGCAAAGGATCATCTAGGTTATATAAAATCTTTATTTAGCTAACAATTGCTTGGAACTTGGAATCATCACTGGGTGGATTTTAGCTGCTACCTTAGCTTTTTAGACTTTTAGCAAAGGATCTAAAAGCCAACAAGATCAGTCTATTTCAACTGCTTTGATGGTACCCTGGGGCACCTGGCGAGAAAAAAATCACAGTGTTTGGCTACCCCGGGGGTGATCTATATTTTTGGATTTTCGATGTGGTGGTTACTCAATAGGTAACCTCAAACAATGATTTCTAGATTCGCCCGTGCCCAAGGCTGGAACAAGGATTTATCACCTTTTCTCCCTCAAGAATGGTTGCTTTAGCACTAAAAATGGTTTGTAAAGTGGATGATGTGAGGGACATCCTATTTTGAGAAACCACCATTTGCTCACTGTTGAAGGGTAGGTCGCTGTCCGTGGCAGTTTTGCCCCAGGAATCAGAGGCTACAGTGGGCATCTTCGATCAGGCTGGGGACAGCACTGGTGGTTGGATGGTTGCTGGGAGTAGATCCATCGGGCAGAGCAGTCCATGCATGGCCACTGGTGATTCTCAGGGAGCGATTCGGAGCAAGAGGTATCCCTAAATTCCTTTAAAGGGGGAGCGATTTAGAGCTACAGTCAGTGGTAAAACCAGATGGTAGCCGTGAAGTGCAGCTTTGAGTTTGACTCCATGGAGGCTTTGAAACACATCAACATCCTCCAGCGATGGAGGACTGACAGGGGAAGCTGCGACCAGTGGTTGATGACAAGAGATTATCACCAAGATGTTCAGCACCAATAAGGGAACTGGGAATTCTCTACAGCCGAAGTAGCGATGGCAGCAGGTGTTCTGACAGTGCTAGAGGTGCTTGGACTCAGGTCACATGGGCGAAAACTTCATTCTTCCAATTCGGTAGCTGCCGCTGGCAGATGGCCAGGAAGCCAAAGAAACCAAAGGCGGAGAAAAGTTCTGAGGGCGAGTCTGGTCAAGACAAAGACAACGAGAGGACGCGCATCAGGGATTTCCGGTTGCCTTCACTTTCATGATTTGGTGGTGACCCAATGCCAATTTAAGTATGATAATTAAGCAACAAGCACACAAGATGAAAAATGGGCACAGCATCCCAAGATCGAGACACCATGGTACGTTCATAATTGCTGTGGCTTTCATTTTGCAGCGCCGCCATGCAAGGTTCCCATGGTTTACCAAAATAGGTGGATATCCATCGTACCTGTTGTTGGTCCCCCGCCATTAATAAGCCTGTGGTCTATTACCCGAGATCAGCATTAGCAATCATTTCGTCCAGATCACTCATACTCCCCTATGACCCGATAAACTACCCAGTTGGCCCCTAGTACTCACCCGTGCTTTGTCCGAAAAAAGTCGTTGAAACTACATGGTAGACAGCATTGCAGATGTACCAAGAAGCCAAATCGTTTTGCACAAGGAAGGCTATGCAGGGTGCACTCACATGGCTATGTACTGCACCCCTACAACCCCGACAATATCTTTGAGAAATCGACCATCCCCAAACAACAGAGGGGGAACAAGAAGTTTGTTTGGGCACACCTTGGCTTTGGATGCGTCGAAACAGTTGGTACATATCTCTCAGTGACGGTAGAAAAAAAATATACAGATATACATATCCCCTGATTCATAAGCGTTGGTAGCCTCTATGCACCACCGTGCCATTACTATGGATACAACGAATATTGATGGTCACAACACATCGGCCAAAATCAAGATGACGCAACCTGGTTTTGGACAGTGGCGAGGCAGCTGCGGAAGAACATTGTCAGCCGTATTTGGTTTCTGGTGTCAATGAACCATATGGTGGTGGGTCAATATTAAGCAACCAATTTCATGGGGGATAAGTTCACCAACAATTTCATGGCGAAAACGATGGTTACTGATAGGGGAACCAGGGGTACAGGGTGAACTGACCCAGGTCGCCATACTTGTCCACCATCAAATATGAAATCACAATTGCTGACCTATCACTTGACCATTTCTACGAAAGCCTCTCGTCAGGCTGAAGTTGCTGCGAACGAAGTGAGCATAATTATGAGGGTCTGTGGGCAGCTCGTGCCTAAGGTATCATGAGACAATTTGTTGATCAAGGGGGCATCGAGTTCCCCTAGTCCACCCGGCATTGCCGGGACAGCCTGGAAGAATGAAGAAATTAAGCACTATGGCCGACAGATTAAGAGCTGTTTAGCGGGGAGTATGTTTGTTCCAAGCCACTTGAAGCACTCCCCAATCATTGCAGCTGCATCAGAAGCTGTTGGGGAGCAAAATCATGTGGAAACCTTTTTTCCGTTGTGAGGTTTTGCATGAATTCACAATTGCTTAATTCTTGTAGCCATTACCATCATCAATTAGTAAACCTTCATTTGAAAACTAATTAATCATGAATTGGCCAGCAATTAGCCAGTCACGACTTTATTTGCATCCAATGCTTCCCCATTGATTAAGCACTATTTGTACAGCCAATGAGAACCGTCATTCACAAATCATCACTTCATCACTACCACCCAAGCATCTTGCCAGGATTTGGGTGATCATGGACATGCGGACCAAGTTGATAGCGAGCAAAAACCTGGACTTCCAGGTGCACGGGGACGTGCGCGGTGACGGGTCGTATACGTTGAAAGCATTGATGATTGGGAGGGGGAACGATTGAAGTCATGCTTTACGTGGAGAACCGCCAATGACCTCCGGAAAAGATATCTTGCACTATTTATGATTATGATTTATGAGTTCTTAAAGATACCTGCGCAATGATGTGTCGGATTTCTATGGATTTCTTCCTCGCTGAAAACGGGATCCCGGAGCATATGCTTTGGAGCATACGCTTTCACTGACACATGCTGGCCCAGGAGCGTGCTAAACCGGGATGTGACTTGCTCGTAACAGTGGATCCATGTGAACGCGGTTTGACCATATGGCAGTTGGTTTACCATCAACTACAAGGCGGGCCCTTGGTGATAAGTTGGTCAATAAGCCCTTTAGAATTCTTTAAACAATTGTGTCAGTCAAAAGTTATGCCACAACTATATACTTACCCAACATTGGCTGATACATTTTACCTCAGTATGTATTTGTATATACTTATCTCAGTTATATTTACCACAGCTATATCCGTTATATCTTCCAAACCAACGGCTGGTCCACAGCTGGATCTGGCATCCAAGCACCATCAGAGGCACCTTGGTACCGGAATCCCTTGGGGTAGCATGCTTGGCGGATGCCCGCGGCCAGTTGGTGAATGAGATGGCCAAGATCGGGCTCTTGGCAAAGGCCCACGGCCCTCGCAGGGATGGTCACAGTCGTTTGATGCTGAGGTTTTGAGGCTACCCCATACAAGGGACCGGGCTCCCCTGGTTATAAGTCGATTAATAAGCCATGTAAAAAGCTAGTTATACCATACCTGGTAGTTGCCTACAAGCCAACTTAGCTAACGTCTAGGGGGCCCACCCCGTAGAGAAACACATGTTTGCGACATGTTGATTTGGATGCTGGGAATCATCACCATGCTACAGCCATTGCGCAGCCTGATATGGTCCCCGCTTTCCCAGGAGCAGCTGGCCCTGACCCCGTGGTTTCCAGATCGTTCGCTTCTTCTATGCAAGCAACTTCTTCAGCAACAGAACGTTCGCGGGGCCCGGGGTAGATGCATCATATCAATGATCGATGGAGTAGGCCTGTGAACACCATGAGCTTCTGGTTCTGAGCGGCTCCAATTCATGGCCAAGACTCTGTTTACTTAGAATTCATCGCATGTGACGTCCATGTAGTGGGTATTGGATGGCATAAGCCACCGAAAAAGATTGGCAACATCGCATTCAATGTTTTCGAACAACGGTCATGGTGTAGTCATGTAACTGCCATGCATGGCGGAATTCTCATTCGACCCGCAGGGCAGCCCCCTAAGCCTTTGTTGGATTGGAGCAGGGGCACCAATAGGCATATGTCACACGTCCAGACTTGTTGCCGTGGGATCTGGAAACTGCTTCATAGCATGCCTGCAGTTATATAATCGAATGGCCTTAGCATGGTTCATTGCATGCTTCATAGCAACGACTGGCCTTTGCCCCGCACATCAGCGGCGTTGCATCAGCAGCGATGGGTCTTAAGGTATGCAGTTCATCGAGACGAGAGGCGGAGCCGAAACGACACGCAGTTGTTGCCCGACCGGAGCCACCAGGAGTCTAAGCAAATGGTAGCCTTGAATGGCTGTGAGTCAATATTTATGAGCCAACTAATAGGGTAAAACCACCACCAATGTCATAGGGAAAACAATGGTTATGATAGGGGAACCAGGGGTATGGGGTTTTGACCCATAGCCGAATCAGTTCCATGACTTAGGAGCCAAGAATATGACTGTTGCCACTCAATATGTTGGTTTCTACCCCCAAACTCCATCCTTTTTTAATCTGTTTTAACGGATTATAGCAATCAACCAACCGTTTTGTGGGTACCCAGGGCCCTAGCTTTAAAAAGAACCAACTCGTTGGTTGTTGGTTGATCCCAAAACTGGTAGACAGTGAGAGTGGATGAGAGTGGTGAATTGTCAACATGAGAGTTTTCTGGTGGTGACAGTGGATGAGTGAATTGTCACTGTCATTAGCGGTGAATTATACCATCCATGAGAGTAATAGATGACATCAATGGGTATTGGTTTTGTCCAAGACTGGTGTACCTCCAAGTTTTTGGTGGTTTCCTGCTCCTAGTAATGCCTATCATTGGATGGTGCACAAGCAGGTACCTTTATGGATGGACAAAATCTATGAGAACACAGATGGTTGGTGGGCATGGTTTGTTCAGAGATGCCTGAGGGCTGCCTCCGACGCCAGGGTCTATGCACTGGTGATATTTAGGTCAGTCATTGTGGTATCCTTTACCATCTTAGAACAGATCATATTTGACAGGGAAAGCAACCATTTTGTCACCATTGATGGACATGCATCCTTTTTTTGCTTGAACTTGGTAGAATATACCTCCGTAGATTAAGCGTTTGTAGAGTAATATCCATTGATTGAGCTCCTCCGTATCCCTTTTGTGGAGTAACTTTGCGCTCATGGGAGCTGTGTTTCAAGTTGATCAGCTGAGTCAAGGAGCGGTCGGTCTTTTCGGCTTGACATGAAGCTTTGAAGACTTACACCGGTCGTAGATCCAACTAGAGATAGACATAGAGGATTCACGAACAAACATGGAGGATTCGTTTGATTCAGCTCAACCAGCTATAGACAACTATAGACATAAAGGATCAACCCCCAACAAAGCACAAGCTTCACGATAACTCGCTGAGACTTTCCATTAGAAAGCTGGAGTCAAACGTTGGATCCCCTGCCAGGCAAGTGGGACAGGCTTCCACTTCAGGCGCGAAACTGGGTATTCGCAGACCTAGCATCAACGAGTGATCACTATTTGTTGGTTCATAGCCACATGGTGCCACATGTTCAACCATTTTGCAACGACTTTGAACCCAAATTATCCAGAATTCGCCGCTATGTTACAATGTGCTGGTTTATTTAGATCTATATGAGTTATCCAAAGTGTTCGCCATGGCTTTGCGCGTTTGATGGGAGTTCTGAGGAGCAGATTTGTGATTCTCAGGCAGCAACGGTCATTCTCACCAGGCTATCACAGTTGATCATTGAGCATATCCAATCAGCCAATGTTTTGTAGTTGATAATTGAATATGATCATGTTCAATGATCAGCGCATTGGATGTAGTTGATTTGATATGATCATAGGAATCAACTATCCAACAACTAATCAGCCCATCAGCGAGTGGATGATCAGCCTATGAGCCATTAGCCCATTAGCTAATGACTATTGGCGATAGCGAAAACAACATGCAGACTATGAGTCAATCGATGGATATCATCACAATCCACTAGGCATAGGATATACCCAACTAGTTCATAGTTGGATGATGATATCCACCAGTTGGCTATACGGCTATACACAGTAGGTGGGTATCACCTACTCCAATTATCATGGGGACCAGCTATGGGGTGATGAGATGGTCTTCAAACTGATTCATCGTTTTTGATTGTAGTTGTTGGTTCAACTCATAGCTTATAGGTGTGATAACCATAGTTGACAATGGTTATTGTTTTACTAGTTGATAACCTATAGGTATTGTTGTTATTTGTTGAACATCATCTCACTAACAACTGATAGTTGGGTTCATCTTACTAACCAGTTTCTACTAATTCATCAATTATTAGTAAGATGATATCCAGGCAAATATGAATGATTGCGAAGCAATTCCAGCGAACGTACAACTATCAACAATTAGTAAGCAATTCCAACCATGCCACGGGATAGTTACTATCAATTACTATCAATAAGTACTACTGTTGATGGAGGAAATCCTGCACCAGCAGGTTGGTTGCTTACCATATTATATATAGTGTTTTAAACCATTCCAGGTGGTGCAAGATTTCCTCCATCAAGAGTAGTAATAAGTGCTATCAATAATTCCAACGATCATTACAACCATGCCACGGTCCTTGATAGGTCTCCGTTGGTCGATGATGATGCGTGTAAACCAACTAGGCACCAGCTGTCAAGCGACGAGGAACCAACGATTGTAGATTCGACCGTAACCAACCAACTACAATCCAACTATGATCAACCATTAACCAGCTATAACCAACCACTAGTAGATCCAACTGAGTGACCACTATAAGCAAACTAGTGAATTAGATATAGCCGCTATAAACCACTATAACCAAACTAGTTGGTTCTAACCGCTATAGCCATTATAATCACTAGTTACTAACTTTGATTCAACTGATTACAAACCAACTGTTGTAGATGGATCCTCCGCTGCAGCTGCCGATCTCTGCGTTCGGGAGCGAGGTACAGAACACAACGAGCGTCGGAAGGAGGCGCTTCCGGCTGCGGATCAGGGCCGTGATCGGTCGAAGAAGTTGGTTGAGAAATCGCAGGTGCAAATGGTGGTTCGTTATGATGGTTTATGAACATGGCATGGTGGTTCCTGATGGTTTATGAACATGGCATGGTTGTTCCTAATGATGGTTTATCAATGGCGGTTCCAATAATGGTTTGTAAATGGTGGTGTGTTATGTTTTGATTACATGTTTTATTTATCATGCAAATGCAAAAACATCGTTTATCTACAGTGTAATCTCTAAACGACGGTAAATCATCATACAAATGGTGGTTCATCATGGATATTGGGATGTAATGAGTGTATCTATTATGGTCAGTGAATAATGAGCATGGGTTCAAGAAAGCGTAGTGGTTAGTAATAGGGTCTCATAACCAGCAACCACCTTCCTATTGATTGGCTTCCATGTGCTGGGCTAGGGGTGTTCCTACTTTGTACCCTCACTCCATCCTTGAGTGCCGGTCCCTGGAAGACAATCTTGGATTTGCACCCCCAGCCAACCACGATTCTGCATGATCAAGTCCTGATCTTGATGAACTATGGGCTGGTCATGGCCAGTGAACTTAGTTGTGATATGTAATATCATGGCGAACGGTCCCAGGAACTGTATGACCCTAATGATCAAGGATGATCGAATATATCATAGATGATTCAAAGACCATCAATGACATCCCATTAATCATCAAACATTCAAAACTATTCGCCACCATTGACCGCAGCTTTTTTGTGGTGAGCATGATAAATATCAAGGATGATCGAATATATCATGGATGATTCAAAGACCATCAATGACATGCCATTAATTATCAAACATTCAAAACTATTCGCCATCATTGACCGCAGTTTTTTTTGTGGTGAGCTTTCATTGCCTTTCAACTCCACCCGAATGCTTAGTCAGTCAGCTGGTTGCAGTACTGAAAATAGTGAATTCAGCTGGATAGTTACAGGTGGATTAGTGGTTAATGATAGTTCATTAGAGGTTGATTAGTGTCTTGTTCGTTAATTGATGACTAATCGATGCTTAGTTGACGGTTAGTTGATGGTGAATGATGCATTAATTGTAAATCACGATTGTTGCTTTAAATTGCTCAAGGCTGTAAAAAAATACACCGGGGTTGTATACCCCCAACCATACTCCCATGCTTCGTCAATCATTCGAATGGTGGTTTTGGGATCGTTGGGTGTGGTGACCTTGAACGGCAGCGATCAGCGACATCGGTATCGATGAGAGCACCCCAGGGTGATCATGGTCAGGTGCTGCAGGATAGTGGTCAAGGGTCAGATATGTTCGATCAGCGGACCCCAACCATGGCCGATTGTAACCATCAGCTGTGATCAATGGTACCATTGACTATACCAAGGGTCAAGTGGTTGATACGACTATATACTATGGCTGATGGGTAACCAGTAGCTGTGATTGATTGTAGAGATTGACCACTAACAACGAACTATGGTGGGTATACCCACTTGACATCGTAGGTATTTTAAGCTCCCTCTCGTGCCAGTGAGATGCCCTGTGTCAATGAGGGATCCGTTGCTGATGCCATCATCAAAGCGATCAGGTTTGATTTCCTGGTGAAAATTGGCATGGTGAGGAGTTGCTAATCAGCTATCATTAAAGAACTGGGTGCAACTACGGGTCCATATTTGGGAGTCCAACATCAACGAAACCCGAACATTGGCAAATGTCCTGACAGTTGGACTGGTTTCTGATCTCTTTCAAGGCACAGATGGTTTTTGACCCTGATTGCCACATGAGGGTTTCTCAAAATTCCAACCGCCCAAAATGGTTGGTTTATTGCTATGAATGGCTCATAGAGGATGATTTAGGGGTACCTCTGTTTTGAGAAACACACATATTGTTGTTCTCCACTGTTGACTCTTGTTGGTTGTGAACCTGCTGCGTTCAAGAATTCTAAACCAGAATTCACACTCAATTTGGCATAATTAGCTGATAGCTGATTATCATCCACCGATGAACAACAGTTTTATTAGAGCGTGGAGTTGCTAATCAGCTATCATGAACTATCATCCGTTGGTGTTCCTCAAGTCAAAAGGGTACCCCCAAATAATCCAGTTTATTGGTAATTCATAGTAATAAACCAACCATTTTTGGGGCGTTCTCAATATCTTGGGAAACCAGCATTTGTTGGTGATGAACCGCTGTGCTCCACCATTCTTGAGTCCCTTAGCCATCACCGTTCGGGATGATGCTGAGGCCCGAAGTCAGAAGGTCCAGCGTCCGCCAAAAGCGGTACCTTTGCAGGCCATGAGGGAGGTCGGTATTCTTGTCGTCGTTGGGTTGTTTATGCTTGTTGTAGAGGTGGTGCTAGTGGTAGTCGTGGTAGTAATTGTGTTGTGGTAGTAGTTGTTGTTATTGCTGGTGGTAGTGGTAGTAGTTGTTAACCAACTAGCAACCAACTAGGCTGGTGGTGGGAACAATTATTGTTGTCATTAGTACTATGTTTTTATTTTGATATACATTTGGATTCTTCCTGGGTACCAGGTGAGTTCAATTGTGGCAGTCTTTGGTATGTGGCCACCGCGATACTTAGATCAAGCTAGGGCAATATATATATATATGTCACGGCTGTTGCTATTATCATTGTTGTTACTAGTAGTAATTGTTGTTGCTGCCGTCATAGCACTCGAAGCTGCCGCTGTTCGGATTGTTCTTGGCCGTTGACATTGCGGGTCATGGACCTCCAGTGCAGCCACCCTTTGTGTGGCAGCGGCTTCCCTGTAAAGGACCTATGGTGGTTTCTTAAAATGGGAGGGCCCAAAACTATTGTCCTTTTATTACTATGAATTATTAATTGATATTGGATGATTTTGAGGGGTACCCCTATGAATTGAGAAAGACCCAAGTACTAACTCTGAAACATGATCCTTCCAATGATCATGAAATGATCCTTAAGGATTCTGAAATGATCGGGCGGTTGGGGGCCAACTTGGGGGGTGATGAGGTGACAAGCAGCTGGTGCTTTGTCTGCCAGGGACCGAATTTTGGACCAAAGGGCCTGGCACGAGAAGAGGAAGAGATGTCCGGGCCGTGTTGCTGGGGGCTGGGGGGTTGGTATGGAGCGGGGAGGATGAGGAAAGAAACCTTGCATTCTATCTTTGACCTGTATGATGCTGGACTGCGTGTCTAGTGATGACCCTCCCAAGCAAGCATCGAGCGAGGGTAGCCCTTGATAGCCTCACCAAAAACTGTGGCTTGATGATTGTTTCGGAGAAAATTCGGACCTTTTTCCCCGTGGTTTCGGACTGACTTGACCGCCACTTGTCATCCCCCAGAATTGGAATTGTCATATTCGGTGTGCCATGGTCATGTTCTCATAGCGGTGCCAGCCCATGATCATGGCTCCATGGCGTGTTTCCATGTTGCTGCGCAAATACTGCGCTTCAGAGACGTTCATTGGCAAACATTGCAATCAGTTTGCCACCCTAAACAAGCATGATGAGCCATTCTTAGCCATTATTAGCCATTGTTGGCCATTGTTGGCCATTATTGGCCATTATTAGCCATTATTGGCCATTATTGGCCATTATTACCACTATTAATTAGCCATTATTTGCCACCCAATCATTACATCAGCCTCTATGAGCCATTCTTAATTATTATTGCCACTATCCATGATGATCACCAACCAGAATCCCAGTGAAATGGGCCATGGCTGTTACGCAACTTACGGGGACCCTTAAGTGATGACGGTGCCCCAGGGCACGGCAGTTGCTCAGCTCTGAGGCCAATGGGACAGCCGTCCACCTCAGGCGCAGAGTTGGGCGAACGAATCGCCATTCCTTGAAAGCATTAGGAATGATGAGTTTCTAATAGTTTGACTGATTTAACTGGTTGGTGGTCAATAATCATTCGAAATGATGAGTGGTTGATAATTGACAGACTGATTTAGAAAAAAATCATTGAAATCATTTTGGCGATGATGCTTCTGACGATGATGACTGATCATTAATCATTAATTAGTCCTTAAGCATTCAAAACAAATCATCAGCTGGTTGGTGAAACATTAATTAGTCATTAGTAAACATTAATGAAGCATTGACTGATGATGAGTTTTTAATGCTTCTGACGATGATGACTGATCATTAGTCATTCCTCATTAAGCATTAAGAACCAATCATTAGTCATCATCGTCAGAAGCATTATCATCAGAAGCAGTTTCTTCATCATCATCATCATCATCATCATCAGCAGCAGCGGCAGCATCGTCATCGTCAGAAGCAGAATCATCATAACAACTTCATCATAAACATACACAAATTGTATCACATTACTACTGATTTATGATGATGATCATCATCGTCATGAGCATCATCAGATGTTTTTCATAGTTGTCACCATCATCCTCATCATCGTCAGAATGAACATCATCACCACCACTCTCACCTGCAGAAATACAATCAGTAAAAGCAAGACTATTTTTATCTTGCAAGATTCCAACGTCTCTGTCCGCGGCGCCACAGACTATGAACACCATTCGCCCAGCTGCCCCCTGCTTCTTGTGACATTACTGCCTACTGTTATCACTTTTTCTTGGTGGAAGCAGGGTTTGTTCGGAAAAAGTTGCAGAACCATTGCTAACCAATTGCACCATCACTCAGCCTTCTTGACTTCATAAACATCATTTACAACCATCACTGAACAATTGCACCATCAGTAAGCCTTATGAATTGTTAACCATGATTCCTTTCATCACCAATGCTTCACCATCAGAACTCACCAATTTCACCATCAGAATGCCTGGTTCTAAAACATGATTCGTTGACCATGGAGACCAAACCATTGGTTCAACAGTATCACTGGTTGGTGGTTTTAAACATGTTCCCTCCAGCCTTAACGTTCGCCCCACCACATAAAGCGCCACTGCGATGGAGCATGTTGTACAAGGTCGAGATGGCTTGGACAAGATGCGAAAACACTGGCTATACGCAGTGATTTATGGTTTAGGGTTTTGGTTTTAGGGTTTTAGGGTTTTAGGGTTTTGGTTTTAGGGTTTTAGGGTTTGAGGTTTAGGGTTTGATAACTCAGAAGTCACAAAACAATGGCCCTGTGCAGGAATTTGAGCGTTGGGAAATGTTCTCAGACCCATGCGGGGCAAACCCTAAGGCTCGGGCGAACGTGTTTTATCTTTCCTAGTAGTTAGTAACAAATGTTTGGTTGACTCGCGCATATTTTTCATGACGGGGTGGTGAAGCACCACCAACGAGATTAACTATGGTCAGTGATGATTATAACTGGGCTTAATGATGGTTCATAGGGGTTGTTCAACCACCAACCACCACCAACCATGACGGGGTCAGATTATCAACCTATCAACCATTACTAATTAGCCATTATCAACCGTTATCAACCACTACCATGGGTGGTTCAACCACCAGGATTCCACCAACCAGTAATGATCATTATCAACCATTATCAACCATTGTGGCCATATATAACCATTATTAACCATATATAGCCATATATAACCATATATAACCATTATTAACCCCTACTTAACGGTGGTTCAACCACCAGGATTCTTCACTATCTGTGAGGTGCCGAGGACAAGGAGCGCAGGAAAGAGGTGTCGCAGCTGCTGCGGCACGGGATGGCGAATGGCACCAGTGCTGGGGAGCACCCTGGTGAAAGTTTTCACGGCCCTAGACACGACATAGCAGTAGCGGCACCAGGCGGCAAGGCCACCAGAAATGGCCAGTTTCCCCAGGAAAAGCTCCCAGAAATGGCCAGTTTCCCTCGTACCAATGGCTTTCAGATGGTTTGTAGGTACCACCATGGGCAAACCCACTACAAAAGAAGTGATCGACTGCCAACTGAGATCGCCTAACAGAATGTGGGCAGCAATTTTTTTGTTGCTTGTTATATAGAGGTTTCTCAATTCATCGGGGACCCCCAAATCATATTTATAGCAGTAAACCAGCCATTTTGGGGGGTCCCCTATTTTCAAAAACTTTGCCGGGGGAGCGTCTGGGAGGAAGGCCGCTGGTGGTTTTAAACATTCTTGATTTTCTCTGGTATTCACAAATGGATGCAAATATTTGATCCATTGTAACGGGATTGCAGATGGGTTTTCTCTACTGCTCAAATGAGAGGTGATACCAACGGTTCATTCGAGGGGTAGTGACCAGCCACAGCATTCATCCTTATTCATCAGATGGTAAATGAATGATTAGTACTCGTTATTAACCACTATAATCCATTGATTCTGAATTTTGTTGATCACTACCAGGATTTGCCAGTAATCATTATGAACCACTATTTATAAACCATCATCAATCACCACTGTATTATATTTACGCCATCATCGATCACTTTCAATAACCACTAAAAATATACCGTCATCAATCACTATGAATCATAGCCACCTGCATTATTATCTATGAACCACGCTTACCCATCATTAATCACTGCTGTATGATATACAAGCCATCATCAATGACTATTGATCAACATCTATGAACCATGACTGTATCATATACAAACCATCATTAACATCTATTTGCCACTAATAATTGTCCATTACCACCTACTAATCATCATATTGACTCTCACATAGTACAACTCACGTTATAGTTGTGAAAAAACCTAGCATAGAATCGAAGCTGATTCTTGCTTGACCACATCTAACATCGGCATCTATCAACATCCTACCTAAGCCCTAACAATTCACATCCGATCAACCCTTCCTTGTGATCGCCGGTGTGTTTGAACACAACCGGCGTCTCAAGGCGGCCCGGACCGCACCCAAAGTCCAGCGCCCTCCAAGCGCCTTGTCCATGCCTGTGCCCCGGGCCTTGAACCAGTGGCAGTCGTGTGGCGGTTGATGCAGTTTTAGGGCTGCTTGATGGTAGGTTTTTAGGGGTTAATGATGGTTGATGATGGTCGATGATGGCTAATGATGGTTAGTGATGGTTAATGATGGTTAATGATGGTTAGTGATGATTAATGATGGTTAATGATGGTTAGTGATGGTTAGTGATGGTTAGTGATGGTTAGTGATGGTTATGTGCTTGGCAGGTGTGGGGTTGATGGTTAATGATGCTTAGTGATGGTTTCTCATGGGGTTATGGTTATTATTGATGTTTTTTTTAGGTTTGGATGCGATGAATTTGAGTATGACAATGGTTAAGTCAGTGCCATTCCGGAATGGTCAAGTCAATGGCTAAGCAATGGTTTAGCCATGAATGATCCAAGAAGTGTAACAAAGGCAATGGTGAAGTCGTTTTACATGAATGAAACACAAACGGATCGATCATGAATCGCGAACCAAACAAGATCTACATGACGGCCCACGAGTTGAACATAAGTTGCTGTTTATATTATCTGCTTGGTGGTTTGAACCATTTTTTTCCGAGTGGTTGTTAACAAATGTTTGGTTGACCAATGTTTTTCATAGGGGTTGAAACCACCAACCAGTTATAATGGCCAATCATGATTAATTATTCATGATGATGTAGAACCAATGATTAGTTATCCAATGTTCATATGTTTATATCTCCATCGGATGGCTAGTAATGATGATTGCTGAATTGCAGTCAATGGATTCAGACATTATAGTTCTGAGCTGGGGGAGTTCAGAATCCAGTCCCTATTTATATGTTTCGCTGCAGAAGTCAGCCAAACTACCTGTTTGCAGGTCCTCTCTTGAGAGTGATGAGCACAAACAAATCTGGGCGTAGAAGTTGCTCGATGTTTCAGAAACAACCTGATCTTAAAATTTCACGGTGACTAATGGTGCTTAATAAAGATCTGCTTAATGTGAAATAGTTGTCAAATCTGGTTCGTGATGGTGAATAGTATTTATTACTGGTGGTTAATAGTAGGTAATGACCACTACCCAGTCGCAACCGTAGATTGGCCAACATATCAATTAATGGTTCTATTGGTCACTGAATGCTTAATGAATCGTTGCTTCCCACTAAGAAAGAAAGGGGGACGTGCAGCCGCAGATCGGCATGTCTCGCTCAACTTTGCCAGGTACCAAGTTTCGGGCCAAAAGGATCAGCGCGGGAGGACAAAGAGCTGTTGGGACACACAGGAGGTGGCCGTTTCGGTCTCAAGAACTGCGGTACCCTGGGCAAAACTTGTTTAGCTGGTGATTCTCAGGGAGCGATTTGGAGCCAGGGGTATCCCTAATTCCCTTTAAAGGGGGAGCTAAAGAGCTACAGGGAGTAGTGAAACCAGATGGTAGTTGTCAAAGTTGGAATGACAGCATGGGGATGCGACGACAGGAGGGGAATGTGTTATGCTGGCATTTGAGAATCGCTGTACCTGCTAGGGCCTGGTAGGGTTTCCCTGTATGTTGCAATGGAACCTTGGAACCCTTTGAACCGGACACAAATCTCCATGGAAGGTCAGCGCAGGCTTGCTGCACCGACGCACACTTCGAATAGTTTGATTTGAAGTATTCTCTAAGTCCTACTAACTTGAGATCATCAATCCATTCGACAAGCACACATTTTGAGGTTGAAAAAATTAGGTAGAGATCATTGCATCTAATTTAATCTACGACTCTTACCTAGGCAACTAATTGGTCTACTAGGGTTATAGTGTATCCCATTTTTTTTCACCTTCTGTGGAAATTCACGACTAGTGAGCCTGGCCGCACCGCTGCCCAGGTCAGCTTCAATGTCAAGGTTTCAACCACCAGAGGCTGGGCGCTGACAAAACGTGAAGCCATGGGCGGTGAAGGTAATCATCCGGATGCTTGCACTGACCATGAACTATGGTCAGTGATGGTTATAACTGGGCTTAATCATGGTTCACAGGGGGTTGAAACCACCAACCAGATGTCTTCCACAGCCTTTTGCGCAGGAACCATAGTTTAGGTAAGGGGCTTCAATCATGGTTGATGATGGTTGATAATGATTATAGTAGGCAACCAATTTCACTAACAACAAGTTTGTAGAAACCAGCTGGTTAGCTATTTGTTATGGTGACTGGAACCATGGAATTGTTAAGCCTTGAACATGTAACCCCCCTGACTAGTCACACCATGTCGTTGAACCCCGGGGAGCTTGGAGCGCTTGGAGCCCTGTTCACACTCGACATCTCATGGCTCACCCCTGCGATCTTGGCCACGACCTGAGGCTCCTTCAATCCAAATGATGCAAGAACAAGGTGCCGCAGGCGGGCCGCAGGGGCAACCGATGGAGACCCCCCATGGAATCAGAGCTGTGTCTTTTTCCAAGGACTCAACGATCGATAGCTTCAACGGCTCAACCCCATACCAAAGCGAGGTTTTCATCAAAGGTCGGGGCTGAGGGATTTGGGTAACTTTCGGCCAATGAATTCGTTGTTTTTGGGCTGGATGTTGTGACGAAGCTGTTGGCAGAACCACACCCTCCACTGTGCCAACCAAGGGATATCTTTGGTGGCATCGCAATGCATCACATATTTTCTTGGATCCCTTGATTTGTTTGGTTCCACTGGTTTCTCCTCGTTGCCATGAGGCTTGTCCAGAAATGATGCATCCTCCAAGAAAAGTATATTCAGGTGTCGATTAAAATTGAATTTCCACAAACAATTTGATCATCATCAATCACAGGAATCACCAGTATATAGAGTCAAATAATGTCAGACATATGACTCTCCTGGCCGTCTGTATGCACCATTGCCACGCATCAATGGATGTGCACTGTCAGGCCAACAGTTTCAAGCCAAGGCAGGAAACGCGCCGCTATGAAAGCCCCGAGTCATTGGTGGCACCAAAATTGTTGGGGATGATTGGGAGTACCTGAAGCATGCAAGTGGACAAGCAAAGTTCCATAGCAAAATCTGGAATCATAGCCAAGTGGAAATTTGATATTGCAAGTTGAAAAGAACTCTTGTTTGGTGAAGATGTAGCTTGAGAGTTCTGCTTATTGTGGGAATGGCCAACCAGATGAAGCGGATCGGAATGTGTGTCAGCCTTGAGCGAACTCCCTGAATTGAACACGACATGTGTCAACATGCATGAAGTCCGGTTGCAAGAGTGGGCCTTCGTGGGCATTGGTTGATCAGTAATCATGATGGACATGTGTATATGTTTTTATGTCTTATACGTAGTGCATGTAACGATTAATCATGATGGATGTATGGTTGACAAGCTGGAGAACGGTGCCTATGAACGGCGATGTTGAACATTTGGCATTGCACATGGCATCAGGGCTAATTGAAGGGTTTCACTGGCATGGGAATCAGATATGGGGGGTGGTTCTTGCGGCCGTTTTGACTGCTGGATTTTGGTTGAAAGTTATGACTTTGCTGATTCAATCTCTATGACTGAGAGCAAGTTGTTTTCAGAGCGCCATTTGACATGCCATTCTCTTTATTCCAGGCCGGCAAGAAGTGGCACCGCTTGGGAGCCCGAGAAATCGCTCGGTACATTTTGAATGTTCACAATGACTGGTTCCACCATCAGCAGCACCAACTTGACGGCATTCATGCACCATGCCGTTGGATTCTGCCTTGAATCATGGCGCTTCGCCGGGTGGAGAAAAAAAAAGTTTGGTTCAATGGTAATGGTTCCGTTTGGTGATTGCGAGCAGTTTGGAATAGTGGTGACCAGGGCGTCCGCCAGGGTTGTTCAAAGAATAGTGGCACTGGTTAATCACCCTGGATGATTAAAGAATGGTGGTTGATGACCAGTTCGTTAACCCTGGTCATTCACCAGAATACTGGCACTGGTTGTTTAAAGATGGTGAGTGACCAGGGTGTCGTGCTCAAAACTTCACTCCGAGCCTGACAACCAACCGCCAGATGGAGAGCCTGCCAGATGGGAACCGGGTTGAAGGACTGGGTCATGGTTAGACGAACATGTGGGTGTGTCTCAAGTCATAGGGGACCTCCCAAATCATCCAGTTGTAACCACTTGTAGTGATAAACCATACATTTTTTGGTACCACTATTTTGGTGCATACCTACATGTATAGATGTGGAAAGCATTCATGTTGGGAGAGTTTTCCTGCTTAACACAACTTGTTATGTCTCCACATCATCAAGTTCTTAGTTTAAGCCAATATCCGAAGATGACATGGCACATCACGAAAAGAATGATCTGGTTCATGATGATTGGATCTCCACCACGAAATGTTGGTTCATGCATAAGAAAAAACATGAACCTGCTGGTTTATTAGCAAATTACGGGTGCCATCCACCTGTTGGTTTCTAAAAATCATGCATGATTCATTATGCAAGGAAACCATGTGCAATGTTGCACATATGGTTTCACCAAATGATGTTACATGTGAAACGAAATGTTCATTACATGTCAACATGAATTATGCATGTTACATGTTCATTTGCTTGGTTGTTTTATTTGTTTTTCATGTTCCGTTGTAATTATGAACAAACGGTTGGTTGACTGATATTTTTTATGACGGGGTGGTTCACATTTGTTGATCATTTGTAGTAATAACCTGGCCATAACTTTGGGGTCCCCAAACTGGCTTAAGAAACCAAGAAACCACCACATACTTGTTGTTGAACCATTATTGTTGGTGATTATCACCTACCTATCCCTATCATTGATCATTCTTACCGGTTTCCAATGATTCCGGTGATTAACCGTACGAATCCCCCTACTAGCTGCCCGACCATCATTGTTGGTGATTAACCATTTTTCCCTATAACCAACAACAATGGTAGGGCAGCTAGTAGGGGTTCCCCTTACAAAGTAACATTTGGTGAGTTCGGAACATTGGGAACCCCTAATCCGCTATAAACCAACCATTCTTAGGGGTTCCCAATGTTCCAAAATCACGGTTCTGGTGCAACTGTGTGTCGCCCAGGTCCACATCCTTCGGACTGGCCACCACCGGGCCTGGGCAACTCTCAGGTGCATGGCTGGAGAGCTGAACGCCCATGGTACCCTGGCAAACGAATGGTTTAACCTAAAAAACCATGGTTTTACCTATGACAACTATGGTTTTTCCTGTAAAAACTATGGTTTTAGCTATCAAATATAGCATAAGCTGCCATGGAAGTGGAACTATGAATAGTGGTTTTATATACCTGTAAAAAGGCAGTGGTTTTTAGCAAACACATGGTTTTTACCTACAGAAATCTTGATTAAGTACCCTGGCGATGGAAAATTGAAGCTGACCAAAGAGTTTCCAGTTACATGAGTTAACCAATGTTGGTTTTGAATGTTGACTCTGAACTGACCTGGCAATGGAAAATGACAAGTTTTCCGAGAGAAAACCTAGGAAATCAGCTATTTCAACAATGAAATTGCCAAGTTAATTTACCAGAGGGAAAGAGCCCCGAAGTTCAGAAGTTCACATTCAGTTTCACATCACTGACCTCAGGGTTTTTTTCACTTCATGAACTGAAGTTACGAGCCACTATCTGCCTCTCATGCTAGTTAGCTTCGAAATGTGGCAATGTTTGATTGGGCCATCAGCTCACTATTAACCAAGCTTGGTATTTGGGAGTGCCAAGTGAGGCTTGCCCAGAGCCCTGATAAGCTGGCAGCCGAAGCCCAGTGGCTTTGGCATGTGGATCAAAGCGTGTTGCAGAGAGCTGCAACACCCACCATGAGTTACAACATCTACCAACTCTCCAGTTGTGGTAGATATAGCCATAGTGCAATGGCTTGTTAATCAACTTATAGCTAGGGGGGCCACTTTGTACCAAGTCTCCCTGAAAGTTTCAGTGGGTGTCCCATGAAGCTACCCGGTCCATTCATTTTGGGGATGTTTCAGCGCTGATGCACTGACCGACAGTCCAATCATTGGTCAAAGCGGGACCTAATGCAACCGTCAGAGCTGATGATCCTTTCAGGGAAGCTTTGAATATCACGACATGGACATAGCAATGGCCATGGTATATGTTGGCAAACGACTTACGGTTGTTGGTTGATATCAATCATTTGTCAATCAAAGTAAAAAAAAATCCATACTGTTGGCTTGTTGTTGCAGTATTCATTTGTATTGGTATTCTTGCTTATGTGGGTATTTGTACCTCCCAACAACCGTGAAAAGTTTATTTGGTTCCTCCAATTATACCTATCATAGGTCAATGCTCAAGATAGAAAGAATTTGGTACCAATCAGAACAATTTGATTCGTGTCAGTCATTGGTTCATATGCAATCATTGGTTGCTGTTGGATACCATCAATCCGACTAAGCGACACTTCGTCAATATTTGCCATTTTTGATGCTATTCGCCATCAATAGCCAATACTGGTCAATATTATTATATAATATAGACTTCTTTGATTTCGCTAGAAACAATAAGGGTTCATTAATACTGACTAATAGGGGCAATCATTATCGCTCGTGTGGTGTACCCCAGCAATATTGATCAATACGACTACTAGTAGTCATTATCCTTCTCTCATCAATGATCAATGCCTAGAATTAAGAATAGTCAATCGACCAATGAACACTGGCAACCATTCCGAATGGTCGATTATTACTGGCAAGCATTCAAATGGGTGAGTACTACTGGCAACCATTGATCATAGTGGTTGATCATTATGCTGGTCCATTCATACTGCAGTGGTAACTGGTGGTGCACTTTGGTAAACGAACATGCCTAACACGGCCATGGAAAATCCACCAATTATTAATGGTTTCCTAGGGAATCTCTATAAATATGGTGATCTTCCATTGCTATGTTAGTTTATTTATAGCCATGGAGAGTGTTTATAGCCATTTGTTAGTTTATAGCCATTCCAGATTTTCTGTTGATCTCTATAAATATGTTGGTTTCCATTGGGAGTGTAAGCATCAATCCCAACCAACGCCCGGACCCAGACCTTCCACCGTGCGCGCCAAGCGAAGGCAGCTCCTGCTCAGCCCCAGAATCAACCCTGCATAGGTTCGGAGGACACGACCCCGGCCCGGTGGGTGGATGATCGGGTGGCGGATGATGCCTAGCATTCATGGGTGATGGTTGCTGGCTAATGGTACTTCATTAGCTGGTAAATGGTGGAGATGCTAATCTTCATCATGGGCTGGCAATGGTACTTCATTAGCTGGTAAATGACCGTCAGAGTTAATCTTCATGGTGGATGATGGTTGAGGGTGATGATGCTAACCATGCTTTTTACGGGTTTCTTGCAGTTCTGGGCTATGATGCTGGTGGTGAAATCTGTTGGAATCTGGCAAGGTTTGTACCTGTGGCTCATGAAGCTACGAAGGTTTTGAGGAGTCGAGCTTCGATCCATGTTCAGTGATTAGTGATGGTTAGCAACAGTTGACATGGTTTGACACGGGTCAATAACTACATAATAAACAGTAAACAACAAGTTGTGATCGCAAAGAAGTTTAATGAAGCATATTTTTTGAACTGCTTTGTGGCGCAGTGCAGCAATGATAATAATGGTAATCTCGAGGGAATAAAGGGTATCATTGCTGCCAAATGGTATGTAACGAAGGTCTTGGAATTTGCTAAAAAACGCTCTTAGACTTGGAAAACGACAATACTCTCACGGAAAACCATAATGTTTCACTCATTTCAAAACCTTCCAAACAGTATACGCTCAGCACAATTTCAATGACCTACAGCCAAACAAGAAATATTGTATGGCCAAATCATTTGGCATGTAGATTTACCTTTGGCATGTATTCGAATGTATTGTATGATTTGTCTATGTACATAGACAGATAAATACATGCGTGGCATCATCGCTCATTTTGGGAAATCCATCAGTCACTTGGCTCCCGGCAAACTGGCGCCATGGCCGCGGCACCTCGAAATCCACCGCAGCTTCCTGGAACCATGGGATTTAGACGCACCAGTGATGTGGGTCATGGACCGATAATATGGCTAATAGCTGGCTTCATAGTCACTAGCTGGTGATCATACTTAAAAGCTGGTGACTTATCATAGCTAAGTGCTGTGGCTTCATAGTCGCTGGTGATCGTACTGCTGGTGATTCATAGCCAACTAGTATCAGCACTGTGTTTACCCACTCCACAGATGATACTAGGATCATAGTTCAGCTATAGATCAGTTACTAGGATACTAAAAAACGATGGCCATAGTTCAGTATGAAACTATGATATCCTAGTAACTGATCTATAGCTGGTTACACTATCTATCAGCTAAAAAATCCACTGGGATCATAGTTCAGCACTCAACGAAACCATGGCCCCTTTTTTCCCAGGAGGCGCAGTTGCTGTCCAGTCTTCAGGCTGTGGTCGGCTCCCAGGAAGCCCTGGGAAGCCCTGGGAAGCCCTGGGAAGCCCTGGGAAGCCCTGGGAAGCCCTGGTTGTACTGAAGGCGGCAATAGCTAAGTTGAATAATAACTATAGGGAACTATTGGTTTGTTATGATGTGGTGCAAGTTCAATACCAACTACTTGGGGCAATGACGGGGATATATATATATATGTAATTATATATACGCTGCTTACTTTTTTAGTCTGGTTTACTGTAAATCCATTTACAAGCGCTCATATATGTGTTTAAGTTGATTTAGACAGGGATTATGTTTCAATTGGTTGGGATTAGCTGGATGGATTAGACTTTGTTTTTGTACACATATTAGACTACATATGACTACATATTATTGTACGAGTCGTCTTGAGCTGAGATGATAGCTACTCAATAGATTATACACAGCTACTCGGTATGGTAGTGGTTCATAGTGCCATGTTGAGCACATATAGTGGCTTCCCAAGCTCAAATCATCCAATATAAATCATTGTTATTCATAGACCAACCCGCTTTAGGAGTCCTTATTTTGAGAAACAATGAAATTCACTTCATATATTGAACAACATATGTTTGATAAACTTCTTAAGCCAATTAAATAGCAGTGTAATTTGTTAATTTGCTACGTAAACATTGATTTATTCACAAATTCCTGAACAACTCAACAACGCTCCATACTGCTTGGTGGTTTTAAACATTTTGTATTTTCCCTGTTATGCACACTTGGTTGGTTGACTAATATGGCAGTGGGTCAAAACCCAGTACCCCTGGTTCCCCACCATTAACCATTGTTTTCCCTATTATTGGTTGATCATTATCCCCCATATTGGTTGGTTAATATTGACCCATAGCCATATTTTTCATAAGGGTTGAAACCACCAAGCAGTAAACCGTTGTGAGTCCAATCCATCACTGTCGTGCCACTCCAGCGCCCGAGCGCGCACAAGGCGAGACATGCGCAAGTGCAACAACAGACCGGCGCTGCCAGGCTCCTCCCGATGGGTTTGCAGACATTGACATATACAATATACAAACATTTTCTATATATTTGATAGATTCAAATTTATTCATGCAAATAGATTTAGATATAGATAGATGGATAGACAGATAGATGGATACCCAAAAAAGGTTGCTTCATTACCATAAGTGATTGATAGTGGATGATTCGGGGGTCCCCTATTTTGAGAAACCACCATATACAGACAGTTTCTATACATTTGATATGGTTGATTAACGTTTATAGATAAATAAAGAGATAGATATAGATACAGATATAGCATGGTGGATGGATAGATAGATTTACAGGCATCTTCCATATATTTCATATGTTAGATTCAAATTTATACATCAAAGGAGATATAGATAAAGATATGGATAGATGGATGGATAGATAGATAGATAGATCGATAGATCGATGAATAATTAGATAGATGGATAGATAGATAGATGGATAGATGGATAGATGGATAGATAGATGGACAGATAGATGGACAGATAGATGGACAGATAGATGGACAGATAGATGGACAGATAGATGGATAGATAGATGGATCGATGGATAGATAGATACGTAGATGGATAGATAGACGGATAGATAGTTTTCTAGATAGAGAGATAGATTGATAGATGGATAGATAGATAGAGAGATAAATGATAGATGGATAGATAAATGGATGGATAGATGGATAGATGGATAGATGGATAGATAGATGGATAGATAGATAAATAGATTGATAGATTGAAAGATGGATAGAAGATAGATGGATAGACAGATGGATAGGTGGATAGATAGAAAAAGATGCATGAATAGATAGATAGATAGATAGACAGATGGATAGATAGATGGATAGATGGATGGATAGATAGGTAGATGGATGGATAGATGGTTTGCTAGATAGAGAGATAGATAATAGATGGATAGATATACATGAAGCTCATGAGGAATCTTTGAGAAAGAATCATTTGAATCATGGATCCCTTGCTATTTCATGAATTTCTATAGTCATCGTGGTGAAACTTTCTAGCTGCGGGCCACCATGGAGCAGCGCAGCACACGTCATCGATTCAAACGCATGATGCTTTGACAAGGCCATAATGCGAAGTGAACGGGCCAACGCTTAGTTACTGGCTGAAACTTAATTAACTACCATCAATAATCACCAGTTGGTTAAGCAATAGGCTAATTTATGGTACTATGTTTTTACTAAGTTAGTTCATGGTAGGTAACCTGTTGGTAGGTAACCAGTTAGCTCTCATTAAGAATAACCAGTTGGTTAATGGTAACTTGACAACTTGGATCCCAACTGGTTGTTTTCATGTGTAGACGCTACCTGATTTCAAACGGCTCCCACGAGGCATGTGGGAACGCCTTGGGAAAGCGGTGGTTCTGGACTGCGGAACTAGATGTGTCATGGAGAGGTCAATCGATACCTGAAAAATACGCCACTATGGCGCATAGATTACATGAACATCTATATGCGAATGACCATAATGAATATTTTGTTCATCTACTTATGGAAAACTATGGACAACATGTTTGTTTATCTACTACCGAACTGGTGGTATGATTTTGTAACCCATAGGGTGAAAAAAAACTTTGAGAAGTCCACATTGACCACGACCAAGCATTCCCAACCATCATTTGACCGGTACCAACGAGTATGTATGAACCATCATTTGGTTATTGTTAAACCAGCTAGTCCTAAATGACCTTATCATGGTTTAGCTGGTTTACCATTGTTATTACCATGTTTTAGCACGATTGACCATTACTAAGCATGATAAACCAGCTAGTCCTGGTTATTGGCTGCTGGTCTTTGCCAAGACATCTTGCGACGCAACCAGGATGCATTGGGGAGGGCCTCCCGGATTGGGCCTTCATGGATATCCAGATCAGGCAGGGGGTCTCGCTGTTGGTTGGTTCCACTGATGGTGAGTAAAGATGGTCCAGTGAATGTCAATAATGATGGTTGACATCAATTTACCACCAACTACCCGCCAACTAATGATGTTCACGCTGATGCTGATAAGTGGTGATCCACCATGATGGTTGACTATTCAGAAGTGCCATGGCTTCCATGGCAGCTATACCAGAAGGGAATGGCTCGCGGTTCGCAATTAGTTTGATTTGCGGCTTTAAACATTAGTTATTTTCACCAATATCAACAAATGATTGATTGATTGATTGACTAATTAATATATTTCATAGGCGTTGAAATCACTCAACAAAAAGTGGGTAAACCAACCAGCCAGTTTAGTAATGATTTGCAACTTAGCAACAATATATAGCTAGCCATCTATTCGGTCAGTTTTGAGAAGCCATTGTTGTTACCATGACGTGACTGGTTGATAGTTGATTGAATTGCGCTCAATGAATATGATTTGCGGATACGAATGTTGCAGTGATGTCAAATAATCAGGAAGGAATATACGAACCATGTCAGGGATATGTGGATGACAGTAATCAATCAGAGTTCATCATTCCGTCATCTGAAGATTGGCCATGGTACATCCCTAAGATTGTTCCTTCATATCCCCAACTATTAGCATTCTGAACAACTACTGTAGCCTGACTATCACCGACGCATCCACTTGCCACTCATTAAAATCAACTGACCACTCATTGAGCAACAATTTATCATTAATTGAGCACCATTTCATACCAGTTCACCATAAAGCAAAGCCAACCATGTTTAAACTAGCCATCAATTTACCATCAGTCAAGCACCAACTAATGCCAACTAACTATCAATCAACCATCAATTAAGCAATACTCTCAATACAATTGGACTACAATTAAACATCAACCACCGTTGACTAATTTCAAACCATTATTATATCGCGATATTAACCATCACTTAACCATGAATAAATCATCAATCAACCATCACTTAACCATGAAAATCAACCACCAGTTGCCAGCATTAACCCACCTAACCCACCTCTAAACCATCATTTACCACCATTAACCCACCCATAAACCACCATGAACCCACCTATAAGCCATCCCTTAAGCTCCATGACTTCATCGCAAGCTCTTCAGCGGCGCAGGCGCTGCCCGCAGCAGCCCAAGCACAACAGGCTCAGTGGCAGGCACAACAAGCCGCGGCGCAGGCACCGGTGACGCCATTGGGAGAGGATGGCCTGGTGGTTGGGTTCGGTGGGCTCATAGTGGTAAGTGAATGGGAATGCTATAAATTAATGGCCTAATAGGTGGGTTAATGGTGGTAATGTGATGCTTGATTAGTGGTTAAGTGATGGTTATGTGATGGTCTATAGTGGTCAAACAAGGTGGGTTGGTGATGGTTTATAGGTGGGTTAATGGTGGTAAGTGATGGTTTAGAGGTGGGTTCATGGTGGTTTATGGGTGGGTTGGTGGTGGTTTCATTGGCATGTGTCATTTGTCCCAGTAACAAATGGTTGATTGGTTAATATTTTTCAGGTCAGAGCTGATACCCACCAACCGGGATTGGTGGATTAATGCTGATTTATTCTGCGTTAGTTGATGGTTGATGAGAATCAAATCCAGGATTTAGATGGTTAGTAGATGGGTTTCACATGGGCGATTGATGGTTAACCAAGGCTCATTTAGAGTTTAAAATGGTGAATTGATGGTTTGATATGGGCGAATGAAGTGATGATTAGTGATTGCAATCACGCTGGTTAGTGACAGTCAATCAGGATCAAAAAGCCAGCTAGTGATGGTTTAAGATGCTACGATGAGAATGGTTAACCATCACATCATGGTTTGATCGTTTCAAGAAGACATCTATATTACACATCATGGTGGTTTGATGGTCTCAGATTGTCGATAATGATTGAGAATAATTGTTCACGCTGTTTGAAGAATAATTGACTATTGCAATGGCGGTTACTGATAGTTGACGTGGCATGTGGCGTTTGCTAAGCTAATCATCTGTCAAGCATATTCTGGATCTATTTATACAGGTTTTGTGAAGGTCAACATACTCTTCGAAGAAGTTGCTGTACGGAAATATATGTAGTGGCTTTCGGTCTTAGCATTTTGGATTTGAGGGTTTTTGTTGTACTTTGGGGTTTAGGATTCAGATTCAGGTGGATTTAGGGTTGCTTATACTGCACAAGTTCAGGGACACTGGGCCCGCGCAGGATTTTGAGCATCTGAAAAAAAACATGAAAAACTAATCTTTGGCAGGTCATGTGATGCCAGGCAACCGCCTTGAATTTGCCGTGTGTACATACAGGTAAACACACGCGCGTACAGCCATGAATCGAACCGTAGATCTGTACATGCATGCATAGATAGTTGATAGATGCATATCCACATCGCATCGCATGCAGTTTGTTCTTGTCAGGTCAAGGAATCCTATCCTTTGGTGCTGCAGTTTACCAGAAGTGTTTTTTAAACGTAGACTTAAATGGCGAACCCGCTAATGTTTCTCGGCAGGAAAATCTCTTGATCAACCACCATCAACAACTACAATAGTTCAACCACCATCAATAGTTGAACCGCCATCAATAGTTCAACCATGATCAACAATTCACTGCTTGGTGGTTTCAAACATGTGTTATTTTCCCGAATGAGTATTAACAAATGGGCTGAAACTACCCACCAGTGGGTAAGAACATTATGGTGGTTCTTTCACTGGTTGTTTATGGTTCAGCCTATTACGGTTCTCTATCACTGGTTGGTTGACCCATATTTTTCCAATGGGTGGTTCAACCACCCAGCAGTTCAGTTCATGGCTCAACATGGCTGAGTCGCGACGCCAGGCCCAGATGTTGTCCATGAACATGGGCCGCAGAACTCAGAGATGTAGGGAGCAGCCGGGCCTTGCGTCGTGATAAGCACCAGTGATTTAATGGGGAATATATTGGTTCATGATGGGATCACAAGGGAAAGGTTCGGAGGGATGATATGGGATGCCGTCATTGATTAGATTATCCTTGCTAATGGCTGGGATAAGGATGGTTTGTGATGATTTGTACTGGCTACCAGTTGGATGATGATGCTTGGTGATCATTCAACAAGGGACGACACTGGCGAACAATCATCAGGCAGATGTTTCTTCGTGGTCAAACATGGTTGATTGCGAAGGTTCATAGCTAGCAGCAAGCAACTATGATGGGTATCCATAGCTATCACGTTTCTATCCAGCACCGGATAGCCACAGTATCAATTGCTTGGGGTTGCAAATCGAATGCCCTGCATTGGCAGCCTTGGTTTTCTCGATCCTTCCAGGCCATAGGGGATCTGAAGTCTTGGTTGGTTGGTTGGTTGGTTGGTGGGTTGGTTGGTTGGTTGGTTGGTTGGTCGGTTGATTGGTTGGTTGGTTGGTTGATGATGATTGAGTACATGAATTTTGTCATTGTTGGGTTTTAGGATTTTTCTGTTACAATGGAGCTGAGATGACATCCATGCGCACGTTTTCCAGGAAGACAATCATCCAGTGGAGGATCCCATACTCTCCTCAGCCATCAGGATGTGGCTGGACCATTCTTAGTGTCTTAGTGCAATGTACTGTCCGGTAATCGACTCTTTTGTCATGTACTTGTACATATGGTGGTTTCTCAATATAGGGGACCCCCCAAGTCATCCAATATTATATAACCATTTTGACTACTAAGCTATCAATCCTACATCGTTAAGCATGACTTGCTAATCATCATAATCATCAGCCTTCAGCCATCAGTAGTCCATCATCAAGTATCAATTCTACGTCATTAAGCATCATCATTCATGTCCGTAAGTTGATTATAAGCCATTGACCATGCTTGGTTGCAGACACCATGAACCTTAGTCAACCAACACAATTCATCATCAACCATCATCAACCATTAGCTCAAGCATTGGTTCAACCATTTGATCTCCACTAGTCAACCAAACATAAACCGCATGGGTGTTTCTCAAAATAGGGGTACCCCCAAATCATCCATTAATAGCCATTTATAGTAATAAACCAACCATTTTTTGGGGGCTCCCTATTTTGAGAAACCATCACATCATCAACCATCAAAGCGTTATGCCATCAAACTGTCGCTATATGCCCAGGTCAGCCAGGTTGCGGTCAACCCCCTCATGGCTGCCTCGGTGGCAAAGGCCCATCTCGGAAGGGTAGGGCCCCGGCTGTTGGCCGTAGGTCGTTTCTTAAGCCATAGGGGTACCCCCAAATCCATCATTCCCCCAAATCATCCATCGTTAATCATTTATAGTAATAAACCCAGCATAACTTGGGACCACCCTGTTGTGCCCATCTAAAAGGACCATTCTCGTTGGCATTCCAGGGATCTCTGTCAGATGTCAGGCCAGATGTCGCAGTGGCCCCATGGCATGGGAGGCACGTACTCGGTGAGGGCACGGCACGTTGTGGTGGCTGATGGTCGGTCAACGGGTGGTGAAGGACTGGCAAAATCACAGATCTCTACAAGGGACCGGGCCACCCTGGTTTTTTGAGAAAAAGATTCGCCACTGAACAAGCGCGGGCTTTTATATCACCATTTGCCTGGTAGTTGCCCTAGTTATGTTTGCCAACAAATCGTTAACGTTTATGGGGCCCACCTTGCACGATGTTCATCATGGGGAACTGAGTGATGAAACATCATGCGGTCAATGTGCAGTCATCATGAACCATCGTTGAGCATCCATCTTTGGGACGGCTACTCATCGCCATCAAGCAATATTTCGATCAACCATGATCAACCGCTTTCATCCCCAGACTGTCCTTGTTGGGTGGCAGGTCAGTTGAATCAACCTCAACTGCCTTTCCCTTTCCCAGAGGACTTAGACATTCAGCTGGGGGCAGGAAATCGGAAACTTGGAGAGCGCAAGGAGTTTACTCTCATCCACATCACAATATATTATATTTGTTTTCTGGCACGCAGTCCTTCTGAGAAAGTCATGAGCCAATCGCTTCGAGAACAAAAACGAACGAAATCGCAAGGATAGAAGCAAGCACGGTATGTACTACAGTAGGAAGTGTTGACTTCTCTCGCAACGATCAGCGTGTCGCAGGACCAAATGAACTTCATGCCACTGAATTTGTGAGTTGAAATTTTTCGTCTCACCGAAGTCCTGTAGTCGCTTTCTAGGCCTTGGATTCACCGAGGGCAGCTCTTGAGCTGGAACCCAACACCTGCAAGTCACTCTTCAACTAAGGTGGCTTTGCAGGTCAATCATCTCATTCGCAGCTTGTATTTGTGCAAGCCGTTCAACCAATGCACCCCATTGGGAAGGCAGACTTGTGGTTGCTCTATCAGATTTATTTCAGATGTTTCTGTATATATATATGTATATATATATATTTATAATTATATATATATGTAATACCTTATATACAATAGCCCGTTATTTGTAATCTCAGTGGTCTTTCCATAATTTTACATTGTTTCCCTATTTTAAGCTGCCTTCCTAAATGCTATTTAAGCATAACAAATAAAAATCCTTTAAAGATAGGATTTCTGACAACAAATAAGATTATGTTCCAATTATTACAAAAATCAATAAAATTTAAAATAAAAATATATGAGCAATAACTTTTATTTACAAATTAATTCGTTAGTCTTTATATGGAAATTAATTTTTCTAGAAAACCCGGAACTCGCATGTAAAGGGAGGTATTTTTAAATTTTGAAATTATTGGTAACCTAATATGAGGTTTAAAACAAGGTTAAACTAATTTTAGAACGAGGTAAAAAATATATTTAGGTAAATAGTGGTCTACCTAAAACTTAAAATTTAATTTATATACTAAAAAAACAAGATGGAACCTATAAACCCGAATGCTCATACTCTTGGTCGGACTTTTTTGGTAAGATATTTTTGGTAAGATACTTTTGGTGGGATATTTTTAATAAGATACTTTTGGAAAGATACTTTTGGGAAGATACTTTTGGTAAGACAATTTGTAAAAAATACTTTTGATTAAATATTTTTGGTAAAATATTTTTGGTAAAATATTTTTTATAAGATATTTTTATAAAATATTTTTGGTAAGATATTTTTGGTAAGCCATTATAATAGTGGTATAATAATAAGAGTATTTTAATATAACTATTATATTGTATTTTATATGGTAGTATAATGGTAAATATTATCCTGATATAATTATTATAATATATTTTATTTGGTATAAAATTATAAAAAAATAAATTAATTTAATTATAATAAAATATTTTATATACTATTATAATGGTAAAAATTATTATTATATAGTAATTATAATATATTTTATATAATAATAAATTACTAAAAATTAATTTAATATAATTATTTTAATATATTTTATATACTAATATAATAATAAAAATAATATGGATATAATAATTATATAACTATTATAATATATTTTATATATTAATTATGAAATATAGGAATAAAAAAGGTAAATTTAAATTAAAATTTAGGTTAATTATATTTAGAATTGGTATAATTTAAACTTATTTTTAAATTTCCGTTATAAAGACTGCTATATCTATTTGTGGCTTTTTGGGAGTTTAATAAAAATATTTCTTAGGTAAGTGATGTTTAGTAATGCTTATTTATAGTCTTAAGTAATATAGGGTAAGTATATTGAAAAATATTTAAATATAGTTTTATATAAACTAATTTAGTAATTTTTTTAGCAATGCCTTTCGATGTCTTTAGTAATGCTTGAAAGTACCTAAAGTAGTTAGGTACCTACCCGTGGGTTCTCCTCCTGGAGATTCCAGTTTACTTTACTATGGCCTTGGTAAATCTGCTTTAATTAGCTAGTAATAGATTTTATTGCTTAAAAAAAACATATTTAAATACTTATTAAGGATATAGCCTTATAAATATATTTTTGAAAATATTATTAATTATAAAAATTTTATTTCTTATTTATAATTTATAAAAACCGCCATATCTATTTCAGCCAACCAAACCTTTGGGATATAGATTATTAAATAGGATTTTAACTATAACTCAGGTGTCTAATTCCTTATGCTTGCTATACAAAGTAGACTTGGGACCCGTTATAAGATATACTGAAATACTATAAAGTACCATACCTATTACACAAAATAAGGTTATAGGTTATATAAAACCACCTAAAAGGATTACTTCTATATACTTCCCCTAATGGTACGGGCCTTACGGCCCTACTGCGGTCGGCGGCGAACGGTTGCGAATGGTTACGGTTGGTTGCGACCGATTGTGGTTAATTATAATTAATTATAATTATAAATATAATATTAAATAAATATAATTTTATTTTTAAACCCCTATTATAAAATAAAAACCTATAATATATATTTGGAAATTAAAATATAAATTAAATTTTATATTATAAAAGGAATTATTATCTAGATATTATTATTAACCGTCCTTTTATAAGAGCCTGGGCTTACTATGGCTGAGGTTTTCTAAGGCCATTTATGGAGCTAATATTAACTATTATAAATCGGACTTAGTTTTTATTTATATTAGCTTTTATAAAAGGAGGTTGGTAGTAGTTGGGTATTAATATATTTTAAAAGTAGATTTTTTTATGGCTAAAAAAATTTAATTTTTATTGGTAATATTTATATATGATTAACGGTAGGGTTAAAAGCTATTAGTAATTTTAATTGTGCTAATAATAAATACCTTCTTATTGGGATGGATATTTATAACTAATTAAATAATAATATTAAAATTTAGTATAATTAGGTTATTTTACAAATACCTTAACATAATTATTATTAAAAAGAATTTTTATAATAAATTAGTTTTTTTTTAATGGATAATTACTAATTTTTTAATTTTAATAAATAATTATAAGGTTAAAAAATAATATTAAAAATTATTATAACTAGATTTTTTTATAATAAATTTTAAATTTTATTGATTAATTAATATAAAAAAAAATTAAATTAATTTTCTTATAATAAATAATTAATATTTTAAATTTATATATTTTTAATAATTAATAATATTCTGGATAAATAATTATTTAATAATTAAATAGTTAACATTTTT
>VSDK01009162.1:226308-251615 GCA_009767595.1 Symbiodinium kawagutii | reverse complement strand
ATTTATATTTTAGAATTATTAAATTATTTTATTAATTTTATTTCTTAATTTAATATTAATTTATTTTAATTTTAATTTAATATTTTTAAATAAAAATAATTTAAATAAATTTTAATATTTATTTTTTTTAATTTTTAAATTATATAAACATTAAAATAATATATATATATTTAATTAAATTTTATATAAAAATAAAAATAAAAAAAATTATATGTATAAATAAATATTAATATTTATTTATTTAAATATTTTTTTTTTTTTAAATTATATTTAAATTATATATTATAAATAATCTTAAAATTTATATTTTAAAAAAAATAAATAATTTTTTATTATTTTTTATTTTTTTAAAATATATTTTTTATAATAATTATATTAAAAATATTTTTAAAATATAAGAATAATTTTCTAATTTTATAATAATTAATTTATAAATATATTTTTTTTTTATATATTTAATATTAATTTTTAGTTATTAGTTATTAAATTTTAGTTATTTGTTGTTATAGTTGTTAAATATTAGTTATTTATTATTAGTTATTAGTTAGTAGTTATTAATTAATTGTTAGGTATTGGTTATTAGTTATTTGTTGGTTATTGGTTATTAGTTGTTGGTTATTAGTTATAGGTTATTGGTTATTGATTATTTGTTATTAGGTATTGGTTATTAATTATTGGTTATTAGTTGTTGGTTGTTGGTTTTTGGTGGTCGGGTGTTGGTTGTTGGTTATAAATTATTTGTTGTTAGTTGTTGGTTGTTGGATGTCAGTTGTTGGTTTTTCGTTGTAGATTATCGATTTTTAGTTGCAGGTTATTGGTTGTTGGTTTTTTGTGGTCGGTTGTTGGTGGTTGATTATTCGTTATTGGTTATTGGTTATTGGTTGTTGGATGTTGGTTGTTGGTTTTTGGATGTTTGTTGTTGGTTGTTGGTTCGTGGTTATTTCCTTATTGGTTAGTGGGTGTTGGTTGTTGGTTTGCATATAGCCGAGGCATTGGTTGTACGAAATTTACGGCAAATTCTTTGATTTTGGCAGTGACCAAAACAGAAGAGGTACGTAATTTTCCGAAAATTCTTTGATTTTGGGAGTGACCAAAACGCAAGAATTTTCCGAAAAAATCAGATTTTCTAATAAAAAATTCAGAAAATGTTGGCCTTTTGGACCAAGGTTGGAATTGATTATATTCGAAAAGGACGAGGCAGCCCAGGCAGCCCAGGCAAAAGAAAGAAAGACCACCAGTTATAGAAATCCACACTGTTCAAAACGGCAATTTTTTGGAAAATTTCGGGGTAGTTACCCCCAAATTTTCCGAAAATTTGGTCGTTTTGGACAATGTCCAAAATCAAAGAATTTTCGGACAATTTCGGACTTTGGAGTACGTTGGACCCGCATCCTGAGCAAATTCGAATTTAGGTGTTACCGTTTTACCTAAAAACATCTGTTTTTAGTAATAATTGGATTACTATTAATATAATTTAATAAAGTATGTTTATTTTTCAAAAATAGATATTAATATAATTTCAAAAGTATTATTACTATTTTTGTAATCATTAACATAGTTCGAATAAATGTAATTAATAATTCGGATAAATATTAATATATTTCTTATTATTATTGGATAGGGATTAATTAATATATTTCGGGTAGGAATTATGGTTGTCTCTAGAATATTTCTAATATTGAGAATATGTCGAGGTTAAACATTTTTTTGTTAGAGCTTGTTGGAGTTCAGGGTTTGTAGTGTAAGCTTTTAATTGCTCTCTGGGGTCTATATTGGCATAACATTTTTTATCAATATAAAATCAGTTCATTTTTACATATTTTTTAACATTGAGATTATCTATTTATATCTATTTTTGATTGCATGGATTTTGATTTGCTTTGCACAAAGGGCAAGAATGGAATTGAACACTTTCCTCTCATAGAACATATGTTGCATGCCCCAATGCCGTTTCTTCGTTCATAGGGTTGGTCTGGCTCGACAGCCATTGCTGATGGCGAGCGTGACAGGAGCTGGTCCAATTTGTGAGTTCCAGGTAAGCAGTTGCAAACACCGGGTGCCGTCCCCAATCAACACAGGAATTGATGCAGCCATTTATACCGATATACACATTGTGATATCCAAACAAGACACCCGACTCTTCACCACTGCTCTCACACTCTCAATTGCATTTAGCACTCTTAATCACTATGAACCATGACCCACCATGAACCATTCTCAACTGTTGTCGCGTTGATATGCCTTCCTCACAACATGGCGCTCCTACCCTGACAAAAATCTGCAGGTGTGAGACCAGAACAGCAGCTCATTGAATCACTGGCCGCCTTTGGGAAATTGATGACAGGAAACTGGACCCAAAGAGCTGCAGTTAGACAGTTTGTAGTTTCGCGTTGGAAATTACCTTGTCACATAACGAGACAGGCCATCTCAGACTGTCCAGGATTGCCTAAGGCACGTAGTGCATCACGACGATTTCTAGGGTATCGTCCTGCTTTCGCATCTGCAACACCACCTCCTCAGGAGGATGCGACCTCGGAGCCGCTGAAAACCTTGACCTTTGGGCGACAAGCAATGGCTGCAGGGGATGGCCCATATCATCCCATACCCATATCCCCAGCGTCTTTCCAGGGCACCAAAACACCACGAAACATTGTGGATGGTCGGGGGATGCTGGTGCCCAATGGTGCCCATTCTTCTGACAAGTCACACGCCGTTCACTGACATGATTCGGTCGTGGGCTCGTATGCAGGCATCTGGATTCGCCTCACCAAGGAAAGGCTGCGGCACCAGGATCTTCGGGGACGGATCTTGCCCAACCAACAAGAGAATTGGGAAGGTGAACATCAGAGTACATGGGGGTTCTCAAGCCATAGAGGTACCATGAGGTACCCCTTTCAAATCATCCTTTGTATTTGTTATTTATGATACTGAACCAACCATTTTCGAGGGTCCCTATTTTGAGAAACGACCAGATTACAACCAAGAGGAATCTGTTGGTATCTGTTGATTTTTGATTTTCACCTCGGGCACTGGGTACAAACTTAAATCAGTTGGCTGAATCACCCAGCGAAGGCGCTCAATTCTATGATTCTGATTTCTTAATCTTGACACAATCAAAGGTCATGCGGCTCAAAGAATACTCATGACTGGTGGACCAAAAACTCCTGCAGCTGCCATGACATGATGCTCATTGTGCGCAGCGTTTCTTGCCACCATGTGGTTCTTGCCCCCAGATCTTGCCACCGCAAGAACCAATATGCGTGGCCAGTAAATCTCTGCACGGACTTCAAGGAGTCCGAATGACTGATGTCTATAGTTTGTGTATCGTGTGGTCAGTTGCTGATACATGAAGCAAAGCCTGGTCCTTTTTATCTCTCGTACCTTCAACTGAGGTGTCTCACTTTGGGGTGGCCGATCAACCTTGATGACTGGAGGCGGCAATTTCTTGGGATTTGTTGAAACAAACAACACATGAGGACCCAACAAGGTCCCATTCCACGCACATAACTTCTGGTACCAAAACCTAGTCGTGCTGGTGATCAGTGTTCATCACATGGCGCTGATGCTAGGGCAGAAGAGAGTCACGTTCAGGAACTATACGCGACGCACAAATTTCACATATCTCACAAGGCCACAGGCTGATAACAAGAATCAGCATCGTGAAAATCATAGGGTATCTGGAGGCCCCAATCTAAACATTGAATATCCCAAGGCTGCTCAGAAACAAAAACTTGTTGACTGGTCAATTCTTCGTGAGTTTTCGAACGTTGACCCCGGAGTAATAACCTTGGCTGGGTACCGTTTCAATCGGAAATTGATAAACCTGAGGTTCTTGGTGACTAACCTGACGGCAACACCCTATGGTTTGCCCGTGACCACAAGACCTGCCCAGAAGTGAGTCTTGTCAACTGTTCAAAACCCTGTGCAGGCCCGTTGTTTTGAAACTCTGAGAATCAAGAAGCCCTAACCCTAAACCCTAAAACCCCAAAACCCTCAACACTAAAACCCTAAACCCTAAAACCTTAAAACCTTAAACCCTAAAACCTAAACCCTAAAACCCTAAACCCTAAATCACTGCGTATAGCCAGTGTTTCTCACTGATTCTTCGAGCTATGTTCAACACGCACAGACACCGGTGGTTTGCCCTCCGGGCAAACAACGGGGTCTGTGCGTAACCTTAGGTAACTTAGGTTTATTAAATCGGGTCATTGGGTCGTTGGGTGGGCACCATTACCAGTCCGGCGACCGGTTCGGGGATACCTCGCGGCTCAAGTCCCAGGCCCGGACCTTGTTCCAATCAGAGACCAAACCATCGGCCACCGTGTCGATCCAAGGCTTCAACGAATAGTTGGGCATGTAGTTTGCGATGATTCCCAGTTTCCTGAAGCAATGTTCAGCTATTGATATTTGCCCAGAAACTGATGAAATTATGATGTGATGATTCCCAGTTTCCTCTTCAGCAATGCTCAGCTATTGATATTTGCCGTGATGCAGTGGGGATGCGATGATTCCCACATTCCTCTTCAGCAACGGGATCAATGGACCAAATCATTTAACAATCATGAACTATCATAAACAATTCATGAATTATCATTTAAGACACAACAAGTTGACCAGTTATCATTTAGTCTTAGAGCATCATGGTCAATTTCCAAATCCTTCATGATGGAATTTGGTCACCAGCAACCATTATGAAATGGACCATAACAAACCATTTAAGCATCAATAAGCATCAATAAGCATCATTAACCATCATAAACTATCATTTAATCATAATTCAAAATCATGTTTCAGCAGTTTGCTTTGAAACAATGGAATGTTTACCTTCTTGCAAAAGGATAGCTCAGGTTTAACCCCTCTTCTGACAAGAGAAATATTGGGTGTTTTCGTTGGGAAAAAAAGCGTTGCTATTCAAAGGTCCAACACGTCCCAATCTAACTATCTAAAACAAGCTGGTTGGGAAAGCGTGTCAAGACCAAATCTACCCTCTGTAAACTACCTTAGCAATGGAAAACGAAAACATGTTTAAATAGGACGGCCGGGGAAACCAGCTATATTCAGCTATTTCTACGTTGGATTCTCCCTTGCCATGTTAGTTTACCTGAGGGCAACCATCAATTCAGAATCATTCAGATGGGCTCAAAGCTCCACCTACGACCATTGCTTCACATCCGCTGAAGCAACGGTGGTGCAGCCGTAGGTGGTCGCCCCCGGAGTGGCTACAGAGTGTGCCCCCGACTGGTTGAATGCTGGCAAGTATTCTCTGGGTATAAGACTTCCAAGTTGCAATCATAGGGAAAAAAATCATGTATCCCGCTTATCCATTATGGTCCGCACTCTGAAGCATTCTTATCCCCATTTCTTTTCACAGCTGACACTGCCGTAGTACTACAGTGGTCCATTACCCATGGTATCACTTGTAAACGGTGCCCTCCATGAATGGATGATTTATCACAAAAACCACATAGCTCTAGCAACGGAGGGGTTGCATAAGGGTATGACTATAAGGATATTGAACCATGTCATTGGCGTGTTGCAATATTGTCATCGTATTCCCCCTATCTTTTCACAGTTGAAAGTCCTAAACACGTATAACAATTGAAAGTCCTATCATTATGACATGTTGATGATTTTGAATTGTTATTACCTGGTATGAACCATTACCGACAGTTAATGATAGCTGGGATCACTCACAGTCGGATCGATAGTTGCATAACCATTCGTTGGGATCATCAATGGGTGGATCTACTGATCGTTGGATCAATCATTGAACTGAGGCACTAGATCCAAGTATCAGTATAGATCCAAGTATCAGTATAGATCCAACTGAGACCAGCAGATCCAAGCATTGGTGATTAACCATCGTTGGCGATCAAAACTGAGCCGATTGGATCGATGGGAGAAGACCTAGGGCGATATGCGATGATCCCCTGGGATGACTGTCCACAGCGCTGTTGCCGACTGCTGCGTTTCGATGGCAACAACCCTGCTCAAAGCTAGGCTTGGCACAAAACGGACCGCCAAACGATTACCATTTTCGTGAAATCTTTTGTATTTGCTGGTCAAGAATCTTAAGCCAGTAGGGTGAGATCCATTTCAATCAACTCTCTACATTGACGTTGCAACAATGATCGACTTGGCTCTTCGTTGACATATGCGCATCTCTCATTGCCCAAATGATCAGTCGAGTTGTAGGAGCGTTGCTCGATCGATATCGGGGGCCCCCAAATCACCCCCAAAGAGAGTGTTCCAAATGATCAATGAATGACTTTAGGCATCCCCAATTTGGGAAGCATTCGTTTGTGATATATACATCATATCTAGTATAATGTACATCTATATATGCAAATCGCTCTCTCTCTCTTTTTATAATTATACATCTATAATACATCCAAATATATAATGTATAATCTATAAATAATATAAATAATAACAATGATAATCATGATCAACAATAGTACTAGTAATAATATTAAATAATAACAGTAATTGTAATAATATATGATTATACATCTATAATGCATCTAAATATATAATGTATATGTATATATATATATACCCTGGGTGTCTGGGTACGTTGTTATAATAGCCTTTGGGAAAGGAACGTTGTTTCCTACGAAGGTATGTTTCCAGCATGGGCCAAGCCTGGATCAAGCCAGTCCGCAGGCATTTACATGTCGTTTCTTTAAGGATTTTCATGATCCACACTACATCCCTCTATGGGTGCTAATGCAAAATACAATCATCAAGATCTTTGAGGGCATGGATCAGGTCAGGGATTTCTTTTCAGATGTCCTTTTCCACTTGCCTCGCACCTTGTGCTGCCGGCATGGTGTTGCTGGGCCGAGCTACTTTATTGGTGCTGTGCCATGCTGTGCCTATGGCAGCATTTTCGAATCCAATGTCCAATCATCTCACCACATCCATTGGTATCCTTTAGCATCTCTCATCCTTTTCTGCGCTGTGGTTTCCTGTTTTCAGCGGTTTACAAATCCTAGGCATTGATATCTCGATGAGAATCAAGCGAGCTTTGAAGAGAAGCTGCTCGGCCCAAACAACGTACCCAGAGACCCATTTGAAAGTCTATCTAGTGTGTTCAATGATCGGAATCCAGCATGTCACATTACCCATGAAAATTTAGATGATAAAAAACCGATCATGACTCAAATCCACATACCCAGTCTTACAGGTACAGTGCCTGTGGCCCAGGACTCGCAGTCGATATTAATCTCGAGGACCCTCAACCGATTCATCCAGGTGCCAACCGCCTTTCGAATCTTGTGGGAATTCTTCGGATGCGAGCATGGGAATGTTATCATTTTAGGAAGCATACGTGTGCACATGTGCATGCATTTAGGCTGTTGGGGTTCAAATTCTTCGGGGTGGCCCGGGTCCGGCCGCCCTCTTTTGTCCAAGCGATGAGTTCGTCAAATGCGGGTGAACAACGCGTTCTGCTCCTGCAAGAATTTCAGCAGCAAATCGAAGCGACATCAAAAACATAGATAACACCAGTATAAAATGCATACACCGGATACCATGATTGAAGTTCAAAGTTCCGCTATGAATATGATTTCTGCAATGCCCTAGCCAGCTAATTCACTGGGTATCCCATGGCCAAGGAATTCTTTGGAGACCTTCTAGATCAACCTGATTATATCCCAAAGCGTCGCCAGCTTTTGAGAGCAAAGTCTGGCCTTCGTGAGAGGGATAGCAGGGTTACTTGGCATATATAAGTTTTGGGGTTGGCTATTGGGCCATGTTTGACATTCCACTAGTGGGATCATACTGTACCATACACCCTGCCTCTGGATCATGCTCCCAGATTCCTCCGTTCTCGTTTGTGGACCGCTTTGTCAAGGGGGACAAGGTGAAAGAGTGCGAGGCAACTGGGAGTGATATGAACTTGGTGCACAATAGTGATGATGCCAGGGCTGCCAGGGCCAATGCTAGGTGTATGGAATCACCCCAATTTCCATTTGTAAATGATCTCTTTGCTGGACAGTACATGGGTAGCAACGATTTCACTCAACATGATATGTGCATACACACCCTTCAAGATCACAGGCAGGATCATAACCCAGTCCTTTGCCAGGTGGAGAAGTCCGAGACGAACGTGAACTTCCTGTGCGAGTACTTAGGGCAGTTTTGCGAGCGGCTCCCCAATGATTCCGAGCTAGAGGACAAGTGGCCTATAGACTATAGAGAAGCTGTGGGGATGCGGGTACAGTTTGGGTGGAAGTCAATAGCATACGTACAACGCCAACATACTATAGATTGATTATTTGATTGATGTTATCTTTGAAAAATTTAGGTCGCAAGAAAACAACTTCGAACAGACAACTTGGTTTTTATGATTACCGGTCATTTTGGGCAAACCAAACCACCTATCTAGTGCTGAGTTTGTATTTGGTTTCAACCCTATCGCAGCTCCTTTCCAAACGCTAGTGTGTTTCCAGGACGCCCTCACCTGGGCATCTATGAACTACAATTTGAATCCTCACCTCGGCTCCCAAGGGGAGCACCGTGTGTCTTGTCGCAAATCATACGATGTTAACGGGTTCCACCCAGTGCTTTGGGCTACCGTGTCCATCCCATGCCATTGATATAACAGTGATTCTGACTTCTGACTTCAGGCTTGGGCGTCCATTGAGAGTGGCACCCAGCGCGCTCTTATTTCCTATTGTATGCTGAGATTCCAGCGGTCTTCGAAGTCTAGGTGGCTTTTCTCAATTGATCGCTACAATGAATTAAACTTGTGAAGCACATGTTGAGACATCTTCTACAGCACCTCAATTACTCTAAAGACTGAGGCAAGGTCGTGAAGGCATGACGAGAATCAAGGAAATTATTAAGGCGAAGCTCGAGGCTAGAAGATACTTGAGCTCATTCCATTCCAACGATTTAATGCAAAGCGGTTCAAAATTCATTTCATCTATATGGTGGTTTCTCGAAAGTGGTGACCCTAAAAATGGCTGGCTTATTCTTAAAAATGGCTACTAGCATCTACTTGTGGATGATTTGGGGGTCCCCTATCTTAAGAAACAGCCATTTGAAAATGATCGTAGTTCATATCCAATTCCCATTCATTCAAGATTCCCATCGGTAGTATGGACACCAAGATGTACCAAGCGTGCCAGGCTTGCAACTTGCTGACAAGAAGCGGTAGGAAAAGAGCAACAAGAGGGCCAAAGTCAAAAGAGGACATTCACTGTTCTGTTTGATGGTGAGGGGAGTGCGTTAACATGTTCTATGTCGACCACATTTGCGCCAATGAAATGGGAACAGGGATGGTGATCGTTGACGTGACTAGCTCACTACCTTCCATTGGTTCATTGTCGCCTCTGATTTGCAAATACTGTGATATGTTTCCAACATCCCTGACCTCCTCCGGAGGATACTCACTTAATTGGTTGTGTGATAATGTTGGTATGTGTGGGTGGGCTGTATCTTTGATTGAAATTCCCGTAGCTTATCTACGTTTCTCGCCACTCCCTTGCCCCTTGCCTTATCCAGGACCTCAACGCAGACAAAGAAAGCAAAGCTGAGGAGGATTCCAAAGAAAAGTTGAGGAGGATGCACCACCCAGACAACCTTCAGACGCTCGACTACCTTCAAGACTCCCAAGATCAGTCAGGTTTGGCTGGAAACGTTGAAGAAGTTGAAGAGATCTCAGATGATGAGAGTGAAGTCTACGATGAGTCAGAGGAATGTGAAGATGACGATGAACAAATTTTTGAGGAACTTTTTGGTTCTGAAATGGGCGACGAAGAGACACCAGCTGATGTTTCTAAGGAAGATGACCCAACAAAAGTCGAGGAAGCTGATACTTCTAAGGAAGATGATCCAACACAAGTCAAGGAAGCCAAGGAAGCTGACAAGAACGTCCCAACTCTTGTTGAATCTGATAATGAAGATGCTGAAAAAGCAGCAGCTTTTGCTGACACTCGTGGACCGATTGCTGAGGAGGAGTTCGCAAGCCAAAAGATGGAAGTCCAGGCACAAGAGGCTGCTGAGCTAGTCAGAAAGGTTTCTGGGACAAACAATGACGACATCATCAACGCCCAGAGAAAGATGCGCAAGGCTTTGAAAGAAGCTGAGCAAGATTCAGATGGTGATGGTGGTGAAGAAGATGATGACAGAAAGCTTCGTGAACTGGAAGAAGAATCGGAGGAGAATAAGAAGTCCCGAGGACGAGGCAGAGGACGAGGAAGAGGAGGAAGAGGAAGAGGCAGAAAACCCAAGGATGCAAAGAATGCTGAACATGACCCGGAGGACAGGAAAAGCCAGGAAAGTGACCAGGAAGAGAACAAAGACAAGGAGAGTGAGGTGGATGAAAGAAAGGACAAAGACAAAAAGAAAAGAGACCATCAAATGAAAAAAGATCAGGATGCAAAAGCGGATGCCAAAGAAGAGGCGCACACTGGTGACAAGAAGCGATGTGAAAAGAAGAAGGTGGAGGATGGTAACGATGAAGGCAGTGTGAAGATGAGCGACGATGATGGGGCAATGATGCAAGCTGTTCGAACAGTTCAGGAAGCTGAAGAGGAGAAGAAGACGAGAAAGCTTCAACAACAGAACGCAAAGAAGATGAGGAAAAAAGCTGAAGGGATGCAGAACAAGGCTGAAGATAAGGAAGCGAAGACATCAAGCATTGCTGATGATGATGATGCGAAGAATACCGGCAAAGCTGCAGATGAGAAGGCAAAGAAAGCAAAAAAATGTGGAGATGACGAAGCAAAGAAAATGATTCCTGAACATGAAGAGCCCGAAAACACAAAGAAACCTGAGGAAAAGGAGTCTGAGTCAACAAAAGTAAAAAAGACCAAAGATGAGAAAGTAAAGATGAAGATTCCTGATGATGAGGCAAAGAAGAAATCCGAACAAACTGAGGAGGATGAAAAGCCGAAGAAGAAAGCAAGAAAAACTGAAGGCGAGGAGCCGAAGAAGAGAAGAAAAGCAGAAGATCAGGAGTCGAAGAAGATCAGAGAAGATGAAGATGAAGAGCCGAAGAAGAAAACAAAAACAGCTGAGGGCGAGGAGCCGAAGAAGAGTAGAAAAGCTGAAGATCAGGAGGCAAAGAAGACCAGAGAAGATGAGGATGAGGAGCTGAAGAAGAAAACAAGAAAAACTGAGGACGAGGAGCCGAAGAAGAGAAGAAAAGAAGAAGATCAGAAGTCAAAGAAGACCAAAGAAGATGAGGATGAAGGGCGGAGGAAGAAAACAAAACCAGCTGAGGGAGGAGCTGAAGATGAGAAGGCAAAGAAGACCAGAACGAGTGAGGATAAGGAGCCGAAGAAGAGAAGACACATTGAGGATGAAGTGAAGAGGACAAGAATGGATGAAGATGAGGAGGCGGAGAAGGCAAGTAATGCTCCAGATGATGAGGTTGGCAACGAAGTCGCAGCTGAAGACCAGGGAAAGAAAAATGATGACCAGGCTGCAAACAAAGACGACGCTAAGAAAGAAGAACCTCCACCTGCACATGTGCAACTGCCGGACAACCAAATAGGCGACGAAAGCCTTTACCCACATGGAGATTGTCTTTATGATCCGAATTCCGAAGAAAAGAAAGATCAGGAGGACATGACTGAGGATGGAGAGGCCAAAGGAATTGAAAAAAAGAAACCAGAGAAAGCCAAGGTTAGCCCAATGAAGCTGGCTGCCAGAGCTTCCCAAAGATTGATCAGGCAGCAATCGCAAGATGATGCTCACGTCAAAAGAAACCTTGCAGATGACTTTGAGAAGATGGCCGACAACAAGGAGAAAAAGAGAAACGAAAAAGCTGAAGGGAAGCCAAAGCGCGTTAGGACCTTCAACCTTGACGCCCTTGACACTAGGAGCAATTGGAGCCCCGAGGTTACCCTACAGTACCTGACTGGATTTGGATAAATTTGGGACCTATTAAAGCAATAATGCAGCCAAATGATTTCTCCAACAAGTATTCACGCACACACGAATAGGCTACCAAATTTCACACCTACTTGCGCGCTAGGCTTTGCATATGCATGCGCATCTCGCTATTTTCCTTTTTCCCTTACACTGTAGATCATGTGACATCATGCGACATCATGTCAAAACAAATGACGATCCAGCCGTTACAGCCAGTTTGGAGCCAGTTTTTGGGCACCTGTGCGTAAGGAAACTACTCTCAAGAATATCAAGTACTTGAGCGACGAGGATCCTATGTTCATCATCCCCGAAGATGTTCAACAAGCCATGGACAAGTTCAAGGACTTGAGGGAATGGACCTACCCCCATAAGTTCGGGCCCTGGAATTCTCTCTGTGTGTGTGTGTCCCTGTTCGCTATCACCATCTTTCATCATTATTCTGACATGAAATTTGAACTAGAATCACCTCCCCACCTGATCAATATGCAGAATACCATCATCACACATTCGCTGTTGAGATATTTCAATCACGACCAGAACGTTTGAACCCAAAGCATCAACTTCCATGTCCCTCCGCCGTGCTGCTTCCCAGGTCCTTCACTTTGTATCGGCCAACTGTTGCGCAAGCAGCGCCTGTCGAAGAGCCAGGTCCAATTGGGGTATTGTTTGGCCCCAAGCGGTGATCGATGATGTTTCATTATTGTTTCTTAACTCTCTTTGTTAATCAATTGTTTTGTACAGGAACTCTGTCAAGGTTTGACTAATATGGTTTGACCAAGGCTGGACACCCGATCGTTTTTCTCATCGAAAGTTCCCAAAGAGCGCATCGCGAAAGTGAATGATACAATGACCTCTGGCATACTCTTGAATGTGCCTGGTCCAAACTAAACTGCCAAAGAGGTGTTTTAATTCGAATTTGTTTTTTGTTTACAACTCAAGTGTCGTCTTTGATTCAATGAATTTTGATGCCCATGCATGGATGGTGCTTGTGACATTCTGCCATTCTCCACCGGAGTCAGGGTCGCAGTTCCATTTGGCTGCAACTTAGGCAGATGTGCGTCGAGGTTGCAGCATCTCATGGGCAAAGCATGGCCATGTCTTTGGGTCATGTGCTTACCCAGTCGAACTACAACAAGCTTTGTAAACCACTTGTTACTGATTTGTTTTCTTGACTTCCTACCCCCCTTGAATCACATTTGTTGCACACCCAGGTGGAGACTTGCTATGAAACTGGCAGGGTGGATCCCGATTGATAATGAACCCGACAGTGATGAGGAGAGCGGTGCTAACTAGCAAAGCTGTAGATCGTACCGCTTTGGCTGATTTTAGATTTTGTGGGTGTTTGGCATAGGGGGGCTCAGTTCACATCTTTGTGTGTGTGCCCCAACCTGGTACCGGCTTCATTAGTACAACACTTTATCTGTTGATCAATTACATCAACATGTGGAGCGTTGACAAGCTTTGGGATTGGGCCCCTAGCTAGCACCGCATGCGTGTGAATCCACACGCCAGAAGCAACCGATTGATGGGTGGATGATTGAGAAAAAGATGGCTTCCAGCTTCACCATAGCTGACTGACATCATATCAACAATTTTTCAATTCGAGAAACTGATGTCGCTTCTGTGTAAGTGCGCAATTGCTATTTGGTATTTTTGACCTGTTCTGAACTTTCATTTCGCAGCATTTCGACTGCTTGACCATAGATCATAGAAGGTACAAGTAGAAACCATGCCAGCAAAGTCCAAGCTGGAGCTTTCACGAAGGGCCTCCCAGTTGCTTCTTCGCATTGGAGCCCCGCTCCTGCTGCTGTTTGGCTGCAGAACTCTTGGGTTGAAACGTGGTGACATGTAGAACGGTACGTTATACTGTTGCATTGATACATCCCCACTTGACTTGAACTGAAGTCATTTGAGGTTGCACTGCATCGACTATGTAATCGAAAACACACCGCCGGAGCAGTCTGCCAGAGTCACCAACTTAATGTGATTGATTAAGATGTGTCGTGACACATGTCATGTCCTCCTATTGACAACCTCTTCAAATGAGCTTTTACTAGTTGCCACTCTCACCCAGGACCTATTGAATGTGGACCTCTTTTCAGGGAAAGGTGCCATCAACGCAGCGTACCGTGGGAGCCTGATCGTTTAGGGGATGAATCTGGAGCACTGATTGTAAAAGAGTGTTCAGTAATTCATCTCACACAGATTCACAGTCTGTGATCAACTTTCTTAATGGATGCCAAGTCCAGAACTCCATGAAATCGTTCTGCCCTTACTAGTGAAAGCTGTTTTGTTGCAGAAAGCTTACGAGTGCTATACAGTCTCTAGCAGTAATGACATGACTGGCAGCTAGATGAGGAAACCGTTCGATATAGAAACATCGGGCCCCAGCGGGGACATCCTCACCGAGCCTGGGGCTTGGGAAAGCATAGTTCGTGCACACCAGTGGGCTCACTACAGAACTAGATATCATGCGGTTTCAAAAAAACATATCTAGCATTCAGCCATTTTTGAACAAGAGTGATTGGTAAATCAATGATGTTATGATATGCCGTCGTGTGTCATGCTTGAGGCAAGGGTTCCTGAGAAGCGTGCAGCTCATGCTCAGGCTGCAGGAAGGGGGGTTGGCTACGGCTGGCCCCCCTTGCGGCAGTTTCATTTTTTTGAACATGGGGACAAGCAAACGTTCAAAGAGCCGTCCGTTGGGCGGTCGGTTGGACTATGTCAAACGCGCCAACATGATACTCGCCAAATCATTGAGTCATCGCATGGTAGTAGTGGGTCCCGATTATTATTTGGGGATGATTTGCGTGTATGAAAGATTTACATGATTAATTATCTTTTGAGTGATTTATCTTTCGATCCTGATGGGGATTGTGGTCAGCTACAATGTGGGAAACATATGATCCCACTTGTGGAATCGTAAACAAATGTTTGTCTACCATCCTCTCATGGGCATTTGACCTCCCAACCCCATTGTTTTGGGTCAATCGGCCGAGCTGTGCCTCCAAGGATTACCTGCAGACTTTGCTTGCTGCTCTTGATCGGTTTCGTTCGCTGCGCCATATTCCTGGTGGAGCAGCCAGGGTCGACTTTGATGTTGCTGTTCCCCTACCTGGTTTGGTTGTCTCAATCAGTGAAGCTTTTCTGGCCTTGGTTGGAAACAAGGTTGTTGGGTTCTCAGTCGCTGATGGGTTGGTAACTGATGCCAAATCGATGTCATGTGATTCATCCTCCCCAAGTCCAAACCTGTTGGGTATACTAAGTTGGATGGGCTCATACGGGCACCTCAACTTCAAGCCAACAATCACCTTCGGCACTGCGTTTGGGGCTCAGGATGGTAGTGCAATATCAAACCATTATGGTTAAACAAAACATCAATGCAATTCCGGTCTCATTCTACTAAGAACATGGGCGTGGAAGCTGCACATGAAGCTGACCAAATCGGTGAGAAAGAGAATCCAGAAGAACAAAGCTACTGTTCGCAAATACGTGGATAGCAGTGGCAAGAAAAGAGTGTCCCAAACTTAGCTGGAATTTTCATGATTTTCAAACCCAGCAGTCACATAGAGAACTCAAAGTATACAATTTCAGTAATTGTTTGTTTGTTTGTGTTTTCAGCCCTTTCCACCCAGGGTTGGAAATGCTCTTCAACTTCGTGCTTCACAAGTTTACCCAAAGAACTATGGCAAAGCAATTTGCCAATACCATTCTGAATGGCTTGTGTCTAGACTGCAGTTACTAGTTTCCAGCGGTTCCCATCATCGATGCTGGTAATCACCACAGGTTTGTACATCAGGATATATACATGAGGTAGTCTTTGGATCATGATCGACTTCTGAACCCCAATCCACCCACTTGCCCGGGTCACATAGGTAGCAGCTCTAATGTCGACGGTGGTAAGGCAAACAAGAAAAATGTGAAGCTACTCCGGGATTCACTGTACCCATCTACTGGCGGCTTGGTAGATCCACTTCTGAAGCAAGTGAAAAAGGCTGGGTGTTGACATGACAGTTAAATCTCAGGTACATCTAATTCTAAATGCGATATGCTCGGTGTGTTTTCCACTTCAGGGATCATTGGGTTTTGGTGTGGATCATGGGAGGCTCCATTCAACTGGCGTCATGCTGGCTTGTCACAAATGCGTGACTTTCTTCGGGCTGAACGAGATGCAGGGCGATATCATCCTCTGTTGGCTGATGGCTTAGACTAGATGACTATGTCACACAAATGTCACAAGCCTGCATCCAAAGTGAGCTTCATACCGAACACTTTGACTAATTACTTCAAAATTCATGGTCATTGCGGCCTATGCACAGGTGTACCTTGGTGACCCTGAAGAACACATCATGAACATATCATGATCAACATATCATTGATATAAATATGTTAAATTGTTGGTTTTTGACTCTGATGATTGCAATAGTTGTCTCAACCAGGGTTCACCAGGGAGGGCCAACCGCTCAAGGCACTGCAGACAAAAAAAAATCATCACACACAGGTTCAACCAGAAGTCAGCCATGAATCAACCGTGAATCAACCGTGAAAAAAACGTGAAACACCGTGAAAAAACCGTGAAAGAACGTGTTTAGGCGTGAAAGGACGTGTTTAGGCGTGAACGACGAAACCCCGAAAACCTGCTATTTTGGGTTGGTTTTCAAGAAAAACAAGTTTGGGACATGATGAAACATGGGCCGATACTATCTACTTGCAGCCGTTGGCTGATCACCAGAAAGTGGAGGCGCTTTGGCAAACATGAAAGCGAATGTGTCTGACATTTTAGCTAGGGCTAAGCAGCGGGCTAGCCGAGCGTTGGCGGTTCAAGATGAGTTGAACTCTGAGACAAGGACTCGTGTTCTTTGATTTATCCATCCGTTTGTGAGTCATGCAGTAAGGTAAATCTTTTGAAATCCTTTTGGATTAATTGCTAAGATCGAGCATTCACATTATACACCATATTACATTCACGGCAATGTGTCTCCGCTAGGAATTCCCAGAAGATTGCGAAAGGTAAAAGACAACCACCAGAAGCAGGCCGGCCTGGACTGAGTGGGAGAGATGATCCAACATCCTGCAAAGGCTGCATGGTCGGCGGGTGGGTCATGCCCATCAAAAGGCATCAAAAGACTTTGTGGACAAAAATTGTTGAAACAAATTGTTGAAACATCCACAAAAAGTATGGGGTCCCAAATTATCAACCTTCAAGCTGTGAAAATCTCCACACCGCCTCACCTGAATTTCTATTTGAGAAGTGTTTGGAAATGTTTTGCAACACAAGGATCGGAACACGTGTTGTCTTCGTTGGGGCTGTATTGATGGGAATTGTAGCATCAAACATAAGCATGTAATGATCGAAGATTAATTTGTTGATGAAGTTAGGACTGAGTGAGATGGCTGAAATCAGATGGATGAATATTATTATACAGTAGAATGAGCATAGACCACACCATGAGACACAAAGACTATGATTTCTCCAACTACTACCCTTCAGCCACTGCCAGATTCTGATGATTCAACTGTCCCAGCTTCAACGCCAGAAGCAAAGAGGATGGCTTTGGAGTCGCTCAAAGAGGCTCGACGATCAGAAGGTGATTCCGTAACTCCACCGCCCAAGGAGAAAACTGAGCAGACTTTGAGTGAACCCTCTCGACCCAAGCTGTCCAAAGAAACTCAGAGTAAAGAAATTCTGGAGCCAAAGCCGGCAGTGAAAGCAACAGCAGTGAAAGCTGCAGCGAAGCCCGCCCCAAACCCAAGGCCTACATTGCAAATGGCAGTGCAGGTAAAGACTGAGACAAATAGCCCTGATGCTGAGCAAAGATCAAGAGCTGTGATGTCATGCTTGAAAAAGCCGTCTACCAGGGAGTTGGAACCGCCTCAGGCCAGCCCCCCCAGCCCCGCAACTTCACATCATCCTGCTCAGCCGACACCGCCGGCCACCTCGCACAGCACTACTCAGCCGACACCGCCGGCCACCTCGCACAGCACTCCTCAGCCGACACCGCCGGCCACCTCGCACAGCACTCCTCAGCAGACAACGCCGGCCACCACACACAGCACTCCTCAGCAGACAACGCCAGCCACTACACACAGCACTCCTCAGCAGACACCGGCTGCTCATCCAGACAAAAAGAACAAGTCAAAACACAAGGCGCCTGCTCCTGCACCTCCCCCCAGCCCTGCACCTGCTGATGATGATGAATCATCATCTGAAGATTCAGAAGAGGCACGAAGAATCGAACAAGTCGAGAAGAAAAGGAAGGAAGCCCATGCAAGATACATGAGGTTTTCCCGATCTTTGACCAGTACCCTGCCATTGGTTAATGGGTGGGAAGGGCGGGGGCTAAAAAAGGGACTTAACAAAGGGTTTTGAAGGGTTTTATATCCGCATTGTAGCGGTCAAGTATCATTTGTATTCATTTGTCGATCATTTTCCTAGATCATCATTTGATATATCATATGTCCTGATCCCACTGGTTTCTTCATCCCTCAACTTGACCCATCTCAGGTCCAAAGACACCTGTGGAAGTACAAAGGGCAGGACGCGCAGCATTCAGAGACAGCGCAGTGCTGCAGGTACTTCAAGATCAGTGGGCTTCGTGTAATGGGGTATGGAGTCAGTCGGAGTTTTACCACCAAGTCAAAATGAAGAAAAAGAATCGAACTTACGGCTGCAGGAAATGGATGTGCAAAAGTGAAATCATCGCTAAGTTCGGTAGTCACGTAGTGGCAGAGCAAATAATTTCTGCAAAAACTTCAGATGCAGAAGTTGCGAAGTCACATGTGCGGGCAAACCCTGATCTGCATGGGTTGGACACAGAAGATCCTTGTATGAGCCTATATGGTAACATTTTCTTCTTCCATATAGGTGCTGGTGGTCTAGGATTGATATCTTTGGGGTGGCCCTCTGGGATTATTGTTTTCGAACATGCTTCATCTGTGTTAGCTGTTAGCTGACGCTGCCTAGGAAACACGCCAATATCTCATCTGGGACCGTGAAGGCGATGAAACAACCACTGACTATGTGACAACGAATTTGTTCCAGGCTGCTGACCGAGATGACAGCGAGGACGGAAGAGGCAGGTCGAAAGCAAAAGGGAAGAAGGAAAGGAAGGCGAAGAAGGCCAAAGGTAAGAATGGTAAGGAAAGAAAGACGAAGAAGAAAGCAAAGCAATCTTCATCAAGTTCTGAAAGCTCCAGCAGTGAGAGTAGCTCTGACTCCAGCGAGTCAGGGAAGCGATCATCGCAATCGGAGGCCCATACTGCCATCTAGTGTCACCAACATGTATGCTGATTATTCAACGGAAATCAGGACAATCCATCAACACATGCCTTTCCAGGACGAGTGCCATATGATCAGTACACAGTGCATATTTTTCCATGGGCCCACTGCATCAACCGAGCGGAGAGCCATAGAGTTCCATGTCATTAGCGTGACAGGGTAAGGGAAAGAAGAAGAGAGGCGGAAAGGAAGAGAAGAAATCAAAGGAAAAGAAGGGAAAAGATCCAAAACCTGCAAAAGACAGAAAGCGTGGCCGTTCTGACTCTGATCAAAAATCAGAAAGTCCTGACAGGAGTGACAAGCCTGACAAGCCTGACAAGGAAGAAACTGAAAAGCAAAGAGAAAAGCGTGAAGCAAAAGAGAGAGCTGCCGAAAAGAAGAAAGCTGACCTGGAATTGAAAAGGCAAAACAGAGAGCAAGAAAAACAGAAGAATGATGCATTCCGGAAAGAGTTGCGAAAGGGCACTCAGGCTAGGTTATGTCTGCGTTCCAACCGGTAAACTTGTGCTCAACGCACCAGCCCATCACTCCTCCAGGCACTCGCCAAGCTGAACTCGCTGATTTCCAAGGCCATCACGATTGATGACAAACTCCGAAATATGCACCTTCACTGCAGCAAAGGTACTCTAGCAGTGTGGGTTGAGGCTTAGGGTTATCATGGTTTATTTGATTTCCAAATTCATTGTGTTTTTCACAATGTGTTTTTTGCTCGAATGATTCGATATTCTGTTGTAGCACCCGCAACAACTTACATCACATTTAAAGAGCAAACTGTTGAACCATGGATCAGGGACCATTGAGATTTGAAACTTCTCAGAGTGATGTGACTTGCTCATCATAGATGTTGCATTTGGGGAAAAAAAGAAGATACCTCATAATGGTCTGCAAAAACCATCAGTCAACTAACCAAGTACAGCTTATAAACCAGATCGATAAATTGGAAATACCATCAAAAATTCCCAGTGGCTAGCGTGACACCGGCCCAGGAGTCAATCAGTCGTGAACGCGATCAATGCTGAAGTCCAGCCCCACTTGATCAAGATGAAGGGAGCCCGTGCAAAGTTGCAGAAGTCAGTTGATGCTGCTAAGGTGGGAATCCAGGCATATTGGGATTACCCTTCCATGCAGTATTGATAGATTATCATATACAGTATTTAGTATTGATATAAACTACCTTTCAAGACTTCAATATTACCCCTTTCAAGACTTCAATATTCACCCCTATCATTTGACAAGGTGAACCCACAGCCCCACATGTCAGGCAGAAGCGCTTGGGACTCTACTGGATGATGCCGCAGTTGCTGAGAAGGTTGCTGACGACTTCAACCAGCTTCTGAAAAGTTACAACATCAAGAGCACTTGAGATCGATCCGTAACGCAGCTTAGGATCACGGCTGGTAGATTGGTGCCATTGGATCTGAGCATCCCCTTAAATGCCTCCTACTGGAACATCATGATACCACTCACCACAGTATGATGTAAGATGGTTTGAACTATTCAATGGTTTCCTCATTTGTGACTGAATTTTATCAATCTAGCAATGAAGAATACTATGTGTCACACCACACACCATGGTGGAATTCGGCTTTTTTTGATCGTATGTTGGGGGCACCGGGGGTGGTTCCATGGCACTAGTTTTTGATGATTAGCCAGGTGCAGTATCTAGCATGGTGCCAGGACTCGCCCAAAATCCCTGGGGTAATGTTGAAATGGTCAACAGTTCCGGCTTGCGAACTGCAGGCTGGGTAGTGTTCGACCTGCCAACATTTGGCAAGTCTGGCCGGCTTGGGGTGATTTGATCCATCTGGCAGCGAAAAACAGTTCAGTATCGCTTGCATTCAATTGACCTCCCTGGGCAAAAACACAACATTCCCACATCAGCGACCTTAACCTTTTAGTGCTCAAGTGGTTGATTTCAACCTGGAACCACGCAGGTCTCGTGAACGCTGATGCTCCGTTTTCCCTTCACGGTCACTATGAAGATATTGCAGCAGGGGTTCTTTGGCTTCAAAAAAATATGCAATCATTGTTGAGATCATAGGATGTTATTGTAAACACTATCAGTTTGATAGATGACCCAACTTACCCACTCCATCAGTCTCACGAGCTGCAGGCCTCTTCAATTCAGCGGGTGATGAAGCGTGTTCGGAGGCAGGTGCAGGTTTCTTAGCGGATGGCAGCGACGATCACACGGGTGAATTGATGATAATGTTGATGATGATGATGACGACGATCAGAATGATGAGGATGATGTTGGCAAATGTTCGTATTGGTGATTGTGATGTTGTCTTTGTTTGTGTTTTTTTGCTGCGATTGGTCCCTGATGATGATGGTGATGATGATGGTGATCACGTAAATGAAGATTGAATTGAACATGCTGATGATCATGATCGTACTGGCGGTGATGGTCTTGTTGATGATGATGTTGATGATATTGTTGGTGATGACGATGATGATGGCGCTGTTGTCAATGATGGTGATGATGATATTGTTGATGATGACGATGGTGATGATGATGGTGATGATGATTGTGATGATGATGATGATGATGATGATGATGATGATGATGATCATGATGATGTTGATTTTGATGAAGTTGATGCTGATGATGTTGATCATGATGATGGGCACCATCTACGTATACTCTAGGAGGCACATGTTCCTTCTACCTGTACGCTTTAAGGCAAAACAATATCATCCACTAGCCGGGTGATCCCGCCAAATTTCATTTGGCTACCTTAGCATGAACCATCGTTCAAAATAAGTTCAAAATATATCCTTTGGGTACCAAATTTAAATCTAGAAACTTAATGGAACCATATATCAATAACGACCCTTTTCCCGAGCTCAGCCCGCAGGTTGACCATGGTGGACTGTTCATGGTCACCGGCATCATCACCATGAAAATGATCACCAACGTATACACCAACATAATTAATTAACTAAAGACCACCAACCTTCCGAACATCATTCTAGTCATCACCGAACGCAACAAAAACTATTACACCCTGATGTTTGATTATATCATGGAACCATTATTATTATCAACACTGTTCAATCTCGCATCCTCACCATTATGATCACAATTATCAGAATTATCCTCAACATGTTTCTATGTTTCTTTTTCTTCAATATCAGCGCCTTTCATCATCACGATCTTCACCACCATGCTGAAGGAATCATCATGTTCAATATCACCGACATTTTGGTAAACAAAATTTTCCATGTTGTCATCGTCATCCCTTTCCTCATTACCATGATCAATATCATCATCTTGGGGATTTGATCATATCCAATATCGTCTTCATCATCAAAACGATGTTCATCACATCATCACCGTGGCCCCAGGAAACTGGAGAAGCTTCTCACCCGGAGACACTTCGGCTTGGTGCCTATTCTGGGAAAAATGATGTCCGGGACTTCTGGCGTTCAGCTGACATCCCTGTGGCCTCTTGGCCCGTCCAAGTTTCCCGCTGGTTAGTAAATTAAGCCCGCTGTTTAGGGGTTCCAAAATCGGTTGGTTCAAGAGAAGGGCGATTGCCTTTATTTGTTGAGGTTGCCAAATGCCAGATGGATTGAATTGAAATAATCAAAGTCACAAAGTTACATTTTTCTTTTATCATATATCTCGAAGAGTGGCTGTCAAATGGTTGGTAAAAAGTATACTTGCTTTTTGGAAACTTCCTGATCAAAAGAAACATTTCCTGCCTGTTTCCTTCAATAGCTCAAGTCGCATGAAACTGAACAGGCCCCATAATGAACATTTCTACAGGGATGTTTTCCGATGTGCTGTTGAAGTTTCATTTCTTTGGGCTATTGGGCTATGGCTGAACCAAGGCGATTAGAACGATCAAAGTCCCGGTGAAAGATGAAAAAGCTCCTGGTGGCATCAGCTTTGAGCGATATCCTATTTTGCACCCCCATGAAGTTTTGTCCTATCTGTGGGATGTTGTGGGCATCCAAGTCCCTGAGACAGAAGTTGCGGAGTACTGGCGGCATGTTAGGGAGGTCCAGGAGCCCTGGGCAATGAATTGTCCAGCCACTGCTAAACACATCCCAATTGGTCTCCATGGAGATGCAGCAAAGTTATGGACGCAGTGGAAATTCGAAAAAGTCACTGCAATCACGTTGAATGTTTGCCAATTTCGGCCACGCTCGATCCGGCATTCGAGGTTTTTGCTTTTCAGCTGTCCGCATGCCAAAATGGTCAAAAATCGAACACTCAATGCTGTGTGGAAACGATTGGTTTGGTCATTGGAAGCGTGTTTTGATGGGGTGAACCCGCAAACAGGTTATGGTGGCAAACCTTTGACGCCACATGATCAAGAACGCGCAAAAAATCCATTGACTCGGTCTGGTGCAAAGTTTGCAGTGTGCGAGCTGCGAGGAGATTGGGAGTGGCACAGGGATGTTTGGAGGACAACAGCCAGTTGGCAGGCCACTGATGTTTGCTTCAGGTGTCCAGCTGTGGCGAAGGGTGACAGCCCAGGCAATTTGTATTTTGCCCTTGGGGAGGGCTGTGCTTGGGAGTCTTCCGAATTTAACCTGCGGGAGTTTGTATCACGACGGCTCAAAGACAACAATTTGTGTTCCTGAGCTGATTTTGCGGTTTTGGGTACAAGGAATTTTCTTTTGGGTTTTGTCAGTTTGTTCCAAAGCAGGTCAATTGCCAATCACTATAGTATTTCTAGTTGTTATTCCAGAAGTGGGCGCCCGCGTTAGGCCCACTATTGAACCTTCGAATGTTCGGGCACCCATCTTTGATCCGTACTTGCACCATGCACACTCTCAACCTCGGTCTGGCATTTTCAGCGAACGGTGGCAGTTTGAATCTAAGCAGCGTTGGTGTTTCGTTGAAAAAAACACATCAAGCATTCATTCCGTTTGCTTTAGAAACACACCGCCCAGCTGTTCCTTCCCTCTTGAGGATTTTGCTTACTGAAGAGCTTGAATACTTTGGGGCTGGTAGCTTTGCTGACCAGTTGGATGCTGCGTACAAGCATTTTACTTCCTTTTGCCGAAGCCGCCGTGTCCAGCACTCCCAACCACCCTTTGTGCCCAAAATGGTCACATGGAAGCATTGTTTCTTGTATTTTTTGTGTTCGGGTTTTTGCTTGCGTTTGACACCGGAAGTTTGCTTCAACGATCACTGATGCGCTTGCGTCTTGCCAGTCTTGTTTTTTGAGTAAACATTGAGCATTATTCCTGCCACAGTTTAAGGTGAAAAAGAAAAATGGTGAGAACCTCTTGGTTGCAAAGGCTTACAATGGCAGAGTGATTGTGATGTGGTTGAACCATTGTTTGCTTGACGCACTGCAACAACATCCTGGCCATCAAGTTCTCCTGCTGACCACTGTCGCCATGTAGCTTGATGAACAAATTATTTTTTGCCACTCCTCAGCGACCTTTGCTAGGTGCTTAGTTGTGATAGCTCGGGCATACAGTAATCACTCATCGTTGATATGGTCATTTTCAAATCCCCACAACCAGGAATGGTTCATTCACCTCAAGTCCGCTGACGCTCTGCCAAGGAGCAGTTTGACGAAGTTCTTCACGATCATGGAAGCCAATGGCAGGACTTTGCACCATGGCGTCAATACAAGGTGACTCCTATGATGATACCATCTAGACTATGATTAGGCTGGATTCTATTTGAAAAATGACTACACCCAGAATCTGCGCGGTGGATTGGTTGTGCGAGTGGTTGTCTGCGGTTTCGTTTTCAAAATTTCAATCATGCTTGAACACATGGAACATCGCGCTACCAGCGATAGATGCAACCTTCTTAAAACTGTGTGATATGTTGTTTTACTTCGTCATAGAAGTTAAACAGTCACATCACATTAGACACCACCTGACCAAAAAAGTTTCTACGTGTTACAGGTGGGTGCCACGGGTAGGCGCCCTTGTGCTACCTTTTTCCCTAAGGACCAGGTTTGCTGCAAAGTCACTTCATGATTCTGGCATACGATTCCTCGATATGTACAAAGCCCTTTGTCTTGAACACATCAGGCCTGTTCTTTTGGGAACTTTACAAAGTGCAATTAAATCTTTGCATGTGGAACCATGACTCCTTTGATGCAGGCTGAAGCAAAGCTCATGGCTCATGAAGCCAAAGTACCATGCACCCTTTCTGAAA
>VSDK01009162.1:181751-226150 GCA_009767595.1 Symbiodinium kawagutii | reverse complement strand
TCGGAAGAGATGCAAACTCATTTTGGTTTTGAATGCGGGACATGTTGAGACACCAAATTTGACTAAGGCAATGACTCACCTGTGCCTAGATGTCTATCGTTACAGTGCCTTGCAAAACAGCACTTTAGAACTCTCAAGTTCTAAATATGCAATGTGTGCGTGCATCTAGCAATGTGAAATTGATTCTGTATGACCGGCCTGTGAGGAAGCAACCCACGCTATTGGCACACTTATGCAGACGAAGACCATATGAGATGGGTAAAGGGCAACTTGTACTACTTTGGTATCCATGGCAGTTGATGCTTCAACATTCAATTGTCGTTTTTGCAAGTGAGAAGACTATCACGCTGCTGGGGTCTAAGGTATTTCTGCAAGGGCACACCCTCGCACTCGTCACCTGTGGCTTCTGAAATGTGCCAAATTGAGGCTCATTACTTGGTCTTCTCTGACTCTTTTCTCATTCTTACATTTCTCTTTTGAGTGTCCCACTGTCGAAGTGTTGAAACAAGTCTAAACTCATCAAGATAAGATCCAAGCCCATAAACAAAACAAGGTTCCACAACCATTGTTTTTGGATCTGTTTGGGGACCATCCTGGCCATTGCTGCAGGCTGCGCTCAATGAACGATTGCCCTTTGAAGAGAAGGATGCTCGACTTCAATTGGAAATTGGAAAGGTCAAAGTCATCAGTGAACATGAGTGGAAACAAACAAGAAAAGGAAGCAAATGCATTGATAGCCAAACAACAGAGACACCCTGGATCCCAAGGACTCGTGGATGACAACACGCTGATCTATCATCAGCCGAGAAAAAGCGTGAATGAGCGTGATTGCGAAAGCACGTTTGGATCAAACGTGAAACCGTCTTTAGTGGAAAGACTATTGTTTTAATAGCCTTTGGAGTGTTAGGGTATATATATTATATCATGTCAAAATACTATATGTAAGCGAAATATGTTCCCATCCCAGAAAATGGTCCCAGGTCGCCAAGGTTCCCTGGGCGTTTCAGGGTCAACACCCTGGTGGAAGGTCGTTGGAGCACCAAGGTCACATCACCACTGCTGGGCGTCTCGATCGCCCGGCCCTCGGCAGTCCAGGGGTGGAAGCCACCGGGGTGTCCAGGGGACGTTCCCAGGTCCGGGCGCATGGTGAAATGATGGTGAAAATGGTGTGAAAGATGGTGAAAGATGGTGAAATGATGGTGAAAGATGGTGAAATGATGGTGAAATGATGGTGGAACAAGGTGAAAGATGGTAAAATTCAGCAGCCAATTCTGCACTTCTCGCCCAATTTGTGGATTATCATGTGCTCGTACTCATGATAATCACCTAGAATTTCGTCAGTTTGTCGACCGTAAAATCACGTATACAATGAAAAAATCATAGATGGAAATTTGACTTAGGGTGAATCAAGACTTCCATCACCTACTCCAAAGGATCGCTGGGGAATCCCAACTTCAATCAGCGATCTGCAACTCACCCAGCTGCCCAACTCGTGCCGCCCCGCCCTGCTGCTGAGCGGCCAAATCTTTCCCCGGACCTCCTTGTCCGTTCACCTGGCACAAGCAGCGAGCCATCGCAAAGCTTCCCGCATTGGCTGGGTTCGGTTCTGGTTGGTCAATGAGGTGGGCCAATTTCAGGATGACACAATAAAACCCCCCAGCATGCATAATGCTGTGAAAAAAAACAGCAGTGTTGGTCATTTCTGATTTTTTGCCCTCTGTTGATCAAGAATTGTCGGTTCTTGTTCTTCATTGCTGAGAAACAGCTTGAAATCATCGTTGGTGATGATTACCGCTGATGATTTTGAAGGCGCTTGCATTGCATTGCTGCACTATTGTTGATTATCATTGACGATTGCTGATGATCGCTGATTATTACTGGTTGAGTTACTAGCTGAGTCACCAGTTGAGATAAAGACTCCATGGATCTCGAGCATCCCAATGGCATCCCAATGGCAACATGTCCTCTTCGTTGCCCGTGGCATCCCAATGTCATCCCGGCAAGGCACCTCCAAGATACGATCGAAGACTCCAATCTGATGCGACGCTGGGTTCGACTCGTTCCAGGCTGCGATGCCTGGGGTAATCTTTTTGATCATCAAATAGTCCTGAGGGCGCCAAGGACATGCCATGGACCATGGTGATCCTGAAGATCGGACGGACTGCCAAGTGATGTTCTGCCTTAAGTCCGAAAAAGAGATTTCCTGAAGTAACCTGTGAAGCGTTAAGTGATCAGGAACTTGACCTGATATCGAAGACCTTTAGAAGCGCCCTAAGGATAATCACCGTGATCCCTTCCAGCGGTGCTCCGGTGCAGTAAGCCAGGTGCTCCCCTGAATGTTCAAATTGTTCAAGAGTTGCGACTTTATACAGCTGCTTACTTGCATGTTTAAACCTCCACTGGATCTACATCGAAGTGAACAAATTGACACTTGTCAATTGGTGTGAGCTGCTAGCAACACATTATGCACACTCTGTGTCTTGTAGCATAGGTATTTGGGTATCCACTGTCACAATCCATCAAGATACGCGTGCAATCACCAGTTGTTTGCAAATTGACCGACTCACCCCCAAACGGTGGCAACCTTTGGAAGTTGCAAAGAACTGTCATCACCGAACAGCTTTGGGGGAACCAAACAGGCAAGACATTTCAGGGACAGTTTGGGAAACCTTTGATGTCTTAGCATGTCTTAGCTACATGCTGCTCATCCTGTTGCTTGGTTTTGGCCAGCCATTGCTCGCTGACAATTGAGTCCTTGGAAAAGCAAACCTGTTATTGTGATTGTTGATGGTCATTTCAACACTAAAGCCAATAAAATCAAACAGTATCAGTATAACCCCATAAGAACCATCGCTCTTTGATCACTTTTTTGCAATTTCCATGATAATCATCCATGATAAGCCATCACTAATCAGCAATGATGATGATACTTATCGTGATTATCCTGCTTCAAACTGATACTAGATGTGGAAAACACCACATTTTAGTGAGTTTTCCTATGAAAAAGGTTGGTTCCCCACATGAAAACTATGAGTTTCACCCAGGGTAACCATTCGACCATCGCCACGCGCAGGTGTGTCGTCGTCCAAGCGGCGGTGTCTGACTTTTCCACTCCCAGGTCCGGCTTGCCATCGGAGCCACGTGGCAAAGTTACCACGTAGCAATTCTTCTGCTCCTGCGGGGGGGTTCTTAAGTGATAGGGTACCCCAGGAGCAATATCAATGATTACCATCTAATTATCATCAATAATTACTATCTATAAGAATAGTATCCCTTTAAATAAGAATAATTACCTAATATATCTAAGGGAAATAATCATCATTGCTATTATTTAATAGCTAAGTAAGTAATTGATATTGACAATGATGGTATTAATTACCATCATAGTATTTCAAGGAATCCTATTCTTACAGTAATTATAGGATACTATTCTTACAGTCATCCAATAGTAGTTAATAATAGTAATAAACAAACAATTTTTGGGGATTCCCTATTCTAAGAAAGAACCTCCTGGAGATTCATGGTGGGTGACCTCCCTCAGGGTGGAGGGGGCGGTGTGAAACCAGTGAAAGCTCAGCCACCAGCAAGCATAGCTGGGCGCAACTTGACTATCTATTTCTGGGATCATTTTTGAGAGGGTCCTTTGATGATGATGACCCATGTTCTCAACGATTTATATGATCTATTGCGTCCAAACAATGCCTGAAGCTCCCAAACTTGTTACTGTGACTTGGCCCAAGTCATGTTTTCCGCGCATTCGCAGTCACCACCCTGTCCATCGCAGCGGAGTCTGCTGTGTGCGACTTGCTCAAGGCTGGCTTCGACTTCACATACGGCTGGGAGTCGTCCTGAGGCACACCGCAACCGGATCAACGGGATACCACAACGCAGGTGCCCTATGGCGTCATCATCCCAAGGTCTGAAAAAATGGGAAGACATGAAGGCTCTCACATTGGAACCTGCTGAAAGCAACAGATTTTCTTCCAAAACCAATGGCCTATCATTGACGTACCGTCACCAAGCCACAATTGGTTCTTTTGACGTTGCTTTATTCTGGATCCATGGTTCTAGATGGTAAATCTCTATGAGCCACTGGAGGTCCAGCCAATTTCGTGGACAGGAAACCAATGACCAATGTAATCTAGATGTCTGTTCATTGATATTTCAATATGATTTTGGAAGGGAAGTTGAGGCCCCAGTCCAGCACATTGTAGTCAACTTCTTGCTCTCAAAGCGCAACAATTCGTGGATTTGAGATGTCAAAAGTATTATTTTCCAAAGAAACAACAAATCTACCTTCAATCATCCTGTTTCTAGAAGTCGCCAATCAAATGGCTGTGGGCCTAAATTCAAGTCACTGACCATTGTGCTGACACCAACAATGGAAATATCTGGTAGCCGAATCATGTTTTTCGGGGGTATTGCATATGATGTTCACTCCCAGTTGTAATATTGAAATATGTATTCTTTAATCATACATATAAACTTGTACATATACTTACATGATACATACAGGTACATAAACATACGCAAAACATCCGTCAATGTATTCACCTAAAAAAACATGTCCTGCAAAAATCCCACAGTGGACACGACATCTTAATGCCAAGCTTCAACTGCCAAGGAGTCAAATGCCTCCGCCTTCTCCGTGCAACAGCAACCAAACATGCTGTCCTGGGGCGTTGTGACATCTCCCCCCTGGCCGGATTCGTCCGCAGTGGTTCTGATGCACTAACTGCAACGAAAGGATCGTCAAACTGCGATAGTTCTGATACACTGAGCATATTGAACACAGCGATGGCAAACCTGCCAACTTGATTCGATTCAACTCGATTCTCTGTTTCATCGTTATACTGTAATCTTTGTTATCAGCCATCCTGCATCATCTTTAGACACGACTAGCTTCCCAACCACCAATCAAGAAAATCACTGGCAGTCGATTCTTATCATAGACCTCTACCATTCTTGGAACCATCGACTGGCAACAGCTCAAATGATGCCATTCAATATGCTGATTACATGAGCACGGATCCTTTGGTAATCCTGCTAACAAATACTGTACCCATCACCTGTAGTGATTTCTAACTTTCAGGTCTGCGAACTGGAGGGTGACCATCATTCACTTTCATAGACCATCGTTAACCATTCCTGACTATCATTAATCACCCATTAACCAGCAATTCACTCTGAATTCCCAATGAAAAAAACGCATCATTGAACCATCATTACAGCATCTTCCAACGTCATTCACCCTCACTGCCCTGCCCTTTGGGATCCACAATCGCTGAACCGCTCGGGGCTGGCTAAACCGGTGTCCGTTGAGCGGGAGTGAGCTGCGGAGGTAACTCTTCCAGTCGTGCAGTCGTGCACATGGGATGGTCAAAGTCGCTGAAAGGGCAATAGGATTAAGCATGCTTACAAATCAATAGTATGAGACAGTATGAGGATCAATCACCACAGGATCAATGGTTCTTATAGGATTGACCAGGGGATTAATCGAATCAAGAATCTGTGGTTCTAAACAACTAACAGTTTTAAGTGGTAGCGAGTTGATACGCATAAACTTGATGGTCAATGGATAACCTAGTCAATGACTAACCATCAGCATTACTAACTTGTTGGGATGAATGGAGAATTATTGTGATTGATGACTGAACTAACTGGTTAATTTGGAAAATAGCCAATGGTAATGGGAAATCATTATGGTAACTAACTAGTGGCTTTAAATAAACTAGTGGGTGTAGCAACCATAATGTAAACATGAAATTACAAGTACAGTAGCTGTAAATCATAAATGACCCTAATGGACTATATAGTGGTTGATAATTGCGCCCTAATAGCAGGAAATAACCAATGGTTACAGCAACCATAAAAACATTGTGAGGTTGAGAACGAACTTGATGCGGTTGAGAACGAACTTTGACAATATTCTTTCCCAGCTACTGAAAAGTGATGAAGAATCATGAAAAGTGCTTAAACGCGATCAAAAGTGATGAAGAGTGTCTAAAAGTGATGATGAATGGTGAAGAGCGATGAAAATTGCTGAAAAAGGCCAAAAGGTGATGAAGAAATGTCAGAATAGATGCCAGAGAGAATGCTAGAAGGAAACGATGACAGATATGTCGTGGTGGGATCACTCGAAGCAATCTCTGGATAATTGTAGCATATATCTGGCATATCTTTCTAGTTGTTTTAAAGATCTTTTTGGACATCATATCTGACCTTTCTATCTGTCACGCATTTTGCACCACCTCCTTAGGGCCCCAGGAGAGGTTCTTGCCTTCACCTACGTGCATCACGTCACTGAACGGTACTGGTACACAGAGCATGCTGTTGGAAATGCCCCGGTGTCTTGTGCTGTTGTGGTGTGCTCTGTGTATCCCTGTGTGCGCTCGATGGGTCGTTCGTTAGTTCGTTCTCAGTTTGGGTGCGCGTACTCGTTGACATAGAATCTGGAAACCCTCACCCGGCGAGGCGGAAAACAATAAGACAGAATGGTTATTAGTGCTCCTAGTAATAAATAACGGATAAAAGTGGTGAATCGTGCTGACAAAATGAAGGTCAATAGATTATCATGAATGACAGAAATAGTGGTTAAAACTGATGATACCGCTGTGTCAGGATTGATTGTCGCAGTGATTATCATGCTTGACAATGGTGGGTAGCCCCTATGGTTGACATTGCACCAAAGATGATAATCATTATTACTTATGATGATGATTACTTGATAATCCTAAAATAGTAGTTACGTTGATAATATACACCATTATTAGTTGATAATCCTATGATGATTCTGTGATTGCGATAATTATGATGCTCGATATCTCAAAAATAATTCTTGTGAGCGAGAATGAATGACGGAACCAGTCTGGTCGGTGGTTTGAACCGCTATGAAAAATATTAGTCAACCAACCAATTGTTACCAAGTACTAGTGAAAAAAGGAAATCTTTCAAACCACCAACCAGTAGTGCTTCATCATAAAAGAATATAAAAGCAATGAATGGTAACACTAACTCCGAGGCATAGCCTAACAAATCATCACAGGCGATCGTTCATCATGATTGCGAGCTATCGTTAATGATGACCATAGCTCTGTGTTTGCGAGGTCTGTTCACACCATGGGCAGCAGCAACACCCGAAAAATCCAGAGGAATTGCATAGACCCAAAAACGGCTTCACACCATGGCAAGATGGGCACCCAAAAGCCTATGCTTCCCCAAGTGAAAACGCATGAAAACATATATGTTTTCGCGATGACTGGTTCTCATCAGACATCGAACTGGAACTCTTAGTTATAACATGTTATCACCGCTAAGGATATCTAAGTTATTAACATGTTATAGCTAACATTTGCTTCTAACATATTGAATATATCACTTTTGGTTATCACATGTTATAACATGTTATTACTGCATCATTCCCAAAAAATGCGAAAATCCTCAAGGCTTTGCGAAATGGAGCCATGCTGAGGCTATCCCTGCCCCATCCCTCGACCATGATCTTTTTGCCGCGGAGATCGACACCTGGCAACAGCGAAGGCCAGGCCGAACGTTTGATGGCAACGCTTGTTAGCAAGAATTCTTGTCGCTATCCGCAATCAATAGTGTTGTAAATTCAGTGATGTCTTCCAGCTTCAGGGCATCAGTGCAATCAATTGTGTTTTATCATTGTTATTATCTCTATCTTTAATAATATCATTATTATCGTGTTGTATATTTTCAATATTATTATTACTATTCAGTAACATTTTGTGACTGTTTATTGATGGCAATCGGGCAATCAGCTGATCAGAATTAACGACAACTGATTAGTTACTGATAAATCAGTAGTTGGTAACTGATTAATAAATCTATTAGTCACAAATTGATTAACTGATTAGTTGATAACAGTCAACTAATCAGCTGTCACTAATTGTTCCTAATCAGCCTTACTTTGTGATAGTTGTTACCAATAATTTTCAACAACTAATCAGTCAGCTCTCGCTAGTATCCGTAATAGATAGTGACACTGAAAAGTTCTTGATCCAATAGTTGGATAACCAAGAATTAGTGACAACTGATACGTAATCAATAGTAATCATTAGTAATTTATAGCCATCAACTCATAATGATTGAAAACTAATAGTAACTAATGTAAATGCTACAATAAATAATCTATAAACTATAATGATAAAATTCACAGTACATAACCACAATAATAAACTATTGATTATTACAAATATGAATTAGATGGCAACATTTGATGAGACAGAATCAATCATCATAATTATCAATTATAATCATAATGCTGTGGTGACAACTAATTAATAAGTTTTAATTCTTGTAACTACTACTAATAGTTATAGCTATTAATCATAGACATTGGATTAGTGACTTCACTAATTAAAAATCAATAGTAACTAATAGGAGTAAAACTCATTACATTGACTTAGAATCAACAATTACAACTCGTATCATTGTACTGAAAAAGAGTTGTGATAGGTAGTGAAGTGACAATATTAATAATCATCATCTGCATTATCACTATAGTGAATTATAATCATATTGTTGTGACAAGGAGCTGGAAAAATAATTAGTGACAGGTGATTGATGATCAAGTAATCATTAAAATGATGTAACATATATGGGAAACCACAACAAGAATCATGACAATAGTTGAGCAGCAGTTGTTTACTTGTAACAACAATTGATGACAACTATCTTAATCATAAATTGCGACCACAAGTGAATCGATAATGGTGAATTGATAATAAATGATGGCAATAATCACGGGCACTATCATAATATCTTCTTTTCAATTAGTTGCACTAGTCAAAATGGTTGATAATTAGAAACCAATAGAAGCAGTATAATGACTGACGGATAATATTTGATTCTTTAGTAACACTTAAAATTATCGATCAAACTACAATCTAGTTGGTGACTATACAATTTTTACAACTATAACATGATATTAGTAATTAATCAGTGACTATTAACTATAGAGATTAGATGATGTAACCAGAAACATTGATCACTGACTATATCACAAGAACCAACAACATTCAGTGATGTCCACAATGTTGCATGATAAAGTTCCATATGCAACTGCTGTTGGTTCTAATGCAACTTCTAATGCAACATCCAACGACTGTAGCAGTGCCTGGGGTTTGACAGGCCCAAAACCACCTACTGTGGCAGTTGCTTCCGAACTACTACGAATTATGGGGGGTTGAACTGACACAGTAACTGCGGCCTGGTCCCTGGCAGTACACAGTAGCCATGGATGCATCAATGCCAACCACTTCCATGAAGCATCCATCAGCGAAGCAGGCTCTGACTATTTTCCACCGCAAGGACGAGCAGGTTGCAGTCACCATGAACTTCAACTTCCATATGAGTCAGTCACCTGGCATACCATGACCTTCCATGAACCATTCAGCATCACCGGATACGTGACCAGCACTGCTGGTCACAGCTTCGTCTCCTCGTCATGCTCCTTCGTGATCTCTTTCGGCGACCTGGGTAGCCATGGGACGCTCCACCGTATCGGGGGAAGTCGGCAACTTGGACCACAGCCATGGTCATCTCCAGAAGTCGTTGTCAGCGGGCATCTGGTGGTTGAACCACCCCTATGACAAAATATTGGTCAACCATCAACCAGCCAACCAATGAATCATAACCAACCAAAACCAACCGTTTGTTTATATACACTAGGGACCATAAAAATGATCAAACCCACCAACCAGTCATCTGCCAACCCGTCATCTGCCAACCCGTTGACGCTCAGAAAACTTTGAACACAATGGATTCATTCTCGTTTCACAACTCTTGAAGATGGAACAATTCCAATGAAAGTCTTACTTGGATGATCATCCCAACTGGTCATTGGTGAGTCACCCTGTCTATAAGCCATTCCTAGATGGCATAACCCGCTTACAGTAGATTCAAAAGGATTCAAAATTGACAACATTTTGGGTACCGAAGTGGGAAACGGCAAATCTGATGCTTGTGCAACCGGCGCTCAATATCGGATCGTGGGTGAGAAGGCGCAGGTAAACAAAACATGTTTTGTACAAAATTTATTGTACTTTGGAAGGTCCAAGCACATTCTTCAATTTGAGGACCCTGCGTCGAACTACACGAAGAATAACGAGGTTTCTTGTGATCGCTCATTATTCTTGATCAATCATATGTTTGGTATTTAACTGTTTCTTGATTACTTAAGTGTACGCAGAATAACCAGCATGATCGCTGTCCAATGAATCCTGCTCCTTCCACCCCTGTTCCGTGCAAGTGACAGGAAACGATGACCTCAATGCAAGAAACGACCACGTGTGTTCGCAGAGAAACGCGGCCAGAAGGTCACTTGGGCTCCCCATCGCTCCACGTAACGGTGAGAACTCAACTTCAAGATCTTTTCGAAGTTTGGATCGGCCTCCTGGACTGTCACAAGTTTTATTGGTCTAAAGATGGGGAACCACAAAGTTAGGGTTGGTTTATGTTGATTTGTTCTTCAACTTTGTGAATTTATATTTCATATCTGTTGATATTAATCAATATCAAATGGTTAATAGGTGGTACACCTTTTTCGAGAAGCACCCATAGATGCTTTCAGAACCGGCAATAGGACTGGCAAATTACATATGATGCGATCGAAGAACTCACAAAAACCAATCAGAGAGCTTTCCAATCCGTTTCCACTGAATGGTCAAAAGGTATTTCATAGAATCTCCATCAAAAAATGTCGAATTGTTAAGATGATCTAACGAATCCGAAAAAAACATTTTTTCTCAATGGTAGATGGTTCCTTTTGGGATAAATCTATTTTTCTTAATGTAGATTCATGCCAAAAATAACCATCAACGAACAAATGATCTCTAGGAGGTCCGCTGTTAGATCTCTATCATTCGCAGCGTCGCAGCTGGTCAAAGTCAATCACACCATCAACCCCCAACAAAGCAATGAAGCAACCGACATCTCCTTGTTCAATATCACTCCCCTGACCTAACATAGCAGAAGTGCCACTAGCTTGTGCTGAAACACCCACTGCCAAGGACTTTCTCTGTCAAACCAATACGTTTGGTCACTGTGGTTGCCCCATCTGGTATTTCTACCTTAAATTGCTCACCAATTAGCTACGGTATTACTAAGCATTGCAATGGTTCCGCATATTCCAACAACCCATTTCTTCCGTTCCTCTGTTGCTTGCTGTCTTGGAACCCCATGGCAAGAACATCGACATCGCTGCACCGGAGCATCCCCGGGCCCACATCATTCAGCAGTGGAGAACCCCCATGGGGCGACACCTGCCCCAACATGGAAATGAGAGGCTTTCAGAGGCGCCCCTGTGGCTGCAGTAATTTGGTGATGGATTTGAGCCATAGCCATAGCCAGAGCTCTTCGTGACCCCAGTGTTGTATTGGTGACTGCTATCCATCAGTTCTCCCCAGGTGCCATGTGATTCGTTGGTTTTTTCTCAGCCACGTGACCCGTTTCCCTGCGGTGGATTCGTTCTACCGGTAATCCGAACGGCATTTCCATGATGGATTTTGGCGGCCCCAGGTCGCTCCTGGCCACATATCGCAGGCGCTTCCACGGGATCCTCGAAGGGTTCGAAGAGTGGCTGGAAGGCCTGGTCGGAGACGAAAACCTTCGAGAGATAAGGGGTTGTTTGGTTATCTTTTTCAGAGATGGAAACAAGACAACCCGTGATTTTTCATATGTTTTTTTGTTTTTTGGTGATTTTTAACATGTTTTTTCATGTGACAACAACCAGTGCTTTGTTTGGCATGGAAGCAAAAACACAGTGATTTCTTGGTTTCTGTTCTTGAGAGATTCGTTTTTTGTTCACATTTTTTACATCTCTATATAAAGAAACAAAATTATTGTAAAACACACTTTGTCGTTAAGTGCTGTATCCTTGATTGGTCTCAGGATTTTTTCCTTTTGCAGTCTCCAGCTGCTTAGTCCTGTCATAAGAACTTTCTGCATCCGGATTTGAATCCACCTATCTATCTTTCCTTTACCTTTGCCGACCTGTCTGCATCTCAATATCTCAATCAATGAATGTATCAATCAATCTATCTGATTATTTCTATCTTGTTATTCATATATAATATATATATATATATACATGGTGGTTTCTCCGAATTTGGGCACGCCAAAGTTATGGTTGGTTTCTTACTATAATGGTTCATAAACTGCATGATAAGTGGGGGGATTCCCCATCCTGAACAACTCCCATGTCTATCGATCAATACGGTATCTCTCTAGTCAATCTCTAATATCTCTACTGATATATTTGACTATTTCAACTGATATATCTAATCAATCTATCTCTAATCAATGTGTCTCTAATGAATCTATCTATCAATCTATCTCTAATGAATCTATCTATCAATCTATCTGTCATCGATCTATCTCTATATCTCTATATCAAAGTTCAGCCGCTACGTCCGCCGCTGCATCTCCCCTCCTCAGAGAAACAGAGCCAGCCAGCCAAGGCCAAGGACCGTCGCAACTCCAAAGTGCTTCCTGGGCGGTGAACGGTTGCGGCGGATGCTGAAAAATGGCGGATGACTACGGTTGATGAACAAGAAATGGTTGATGACTATAATTGATGAGTATGGTTGATGACTATAATTGATGAGTATGGTTGATGACTATGGTTGATGACTATGGTTGATGAGTATAATTGATTGATAGTTGAATGCTGGTTAACCACGGTCAACCGTGGATGATAATGGTGAACTGATGGTCATTTGATGGTTAAACGGTGGTTGCAAATGTTAAATGAATGGTTCATCATGCTCAAGTAGTGGGAGATAGCTGATTCTGATTGATAAATGGTCAAGAACTGAGAAGAATGACTCAGAACACTCTAGAGCCCCAACAACGATGATACAATTGGAATATATATATATATAAATAAATATAACTGTAACTATATATATATATTTATATAAATAAATAAATATATATATATATTTAAATATGAAAATAAATAAATAAATATATATATATATATATATAAATGAAAATACATATATATATATATATAAATAGATATAGATGTTCCTTCAGCGGTCTCTTGACGGCTGCTGCGACCAATCGACCAGCAATGGTAGATACGACGGGCTTACCAGTAGTGCGTGTATAAACCAGCAAATCTTAGTGGGTGTCAGCAATCTTCGTGAGTCACTGGCGCAGGAACCAAGAATGGTTACAGAATTCCGCGAACAATATCCATCCTTACATTTCATCATGGTATCGAATCAATCATGATGATGACGATGATCACTATAACGACGATGATCATAATGACGACAATGATCAGAATGACGACAATGATCATGATGATGATGATGATGATGCCGCTGCTGATGATGACGACGACAATGATGATGATGATGATGATGATGATGATGATGATGATGATGATGATGATGACCAGCAGGGTCACAAGTCCTCCAACCCAAAAATCCGCCACCTCTGCAGCTTCGCCAAGGCACTGAAGTCCAACCACAAAATCCGAAACGGCGCGGCGGTGAGCAGCTGCCAGATCTGGCCCTCGCAGTGGGAGGTCACCTGGAGCCAGGATCCTTAAGGACTCCCTGGGATGTTGGGAGAATGGTCAGAAATAAAGGAGGAGAATTGGGAAGATTTCTGTTAGAAATAGGATTTACTATCTGGGAAAAGTTCTATTAGAAATAGGATTTACTATCTGGGAAAAGATCTGTTTGGATGTACTCTCTGGGAACATTAGAAAAAGGATGTAGTATCTGGGAAATCTTCTATTTGAAATAGGATTTACAATCATTTACTAGATGGGTAGATGTTTAGGAGAAGTAGTTGGCAATAGACATGGTAGATACTGGTAGATATTGGTAGAAATTGGCAGAAATGGGTAGATATTGGTAGATATTGGTAGATATGGCAGTAAAAGGCTTGGGATTCGATGATTCATTTGTTGCATTACATGCGACGCGATATTTGTTCATATATCCACTATTCCTTACAAACAGATGTTCCGAACGTTACCGTTCGCTAGTAACTAGCGGATTGCTGTTGGTCGTAACCCCCTGTTTCTCACCCAGTTTCCCAGCCATTGTCGAACAAGATGCATAAGGTCAAAAAGAAATATTTGTATCAACCACTATAGTCGCGAACAACTAGCAGGTTGATAATGACAGTAATTTACAAACCAGTATTCGGCGTTTGTTCCACAACAACCATATGGGTGTTTCTCAAAATAGGGGTACCCCTAAATCACCCTGATTTAATCATTTATAGTGATAAACCTACCATTTTTTGGGGGTTCCGATCTTAAGAAACCACCGCTGCACTATGTAAAACTGGTTATCAACCATCATAAACCATAATTAATCAACCACTATTTTGAGAAACCACCATACAGTACAAAACTATCAGGTAGGGATCAGTCCCTAGGGGTGGCCACCTACTCAAACAGCTACCGATGCCGCGTAAGCTTCGCTACTTCGGATCTGTCCAAATATATCTACACGTAAATCAGTCAGCATGTGTGGATAGCAATATTGGTTGATATTGTACATTGAATAATATGATGCATTGTTAGATAAAACTCAATAACCAAAAGAACAATAATAAGGGTAATATTGTAATATCTATAGATTGATTTAAGTTGTATAGAAAATATATAAATACAGATCATACACATGTTACACTCGGCTATGGCAGACTACTTTAAGTGCTCAAGCAAAACAAAATTGTGCGACATCACATCACATCACATTACACTGCACCGCATTGCTTTACACACATATCATGTCATAACTCGTCATAACCAAGCACCAATATGGTCATAGCTTTTGGATAAGCCGCGGGTACATTTGGGGCAACCCACAGCAATCTGCAATCATCCTGGACCACCGGAGCCCCCATCTTTCTTTGTGAACAAGTAGAAATTCCACAATACGTTGCCAAATTCAACAAAGCTGGTGGAAGTCGAACACACCACCATCACCCAAGACTAACCAAGTGAATCATAGTAAACCAGAATGAACCATGGGTTTCTTGATAGCTAGGCATAGTTCATGGTTTCTTGATAGTTGACCCATTTTGCCAACCACAGCCAATCGTAAGCCATAGTTAACTGTTTCCATTAGCTTTCTTGATAGTTTGGAGTTTCTTAATAGTATATAGGTGGGCGTTATTGATCAATTAAATCAATGAACCACCCCAAGTTTACCTTGTATAGCTGATAGTTCACCATCAAATATAGGGGTTGATTGATGTTGATCTAACATCAGTTCCTAGTTGAATAATAGAAAGCCATAGTAACACAGTAGTCAAACCACAGTAAAACCACCGTAAAATCATGGTAAAATCACCGTAAATCCATAGTAAATCCATAGTAAAACCGTAGTAAACCATAGTCAACTGTGGTTTCTTGGAGCGTAATTAATTAACATATGATTGCTCAATGACAAATTAGAACTACATTTATTTACATCAAAATGGATCTATTAAAAATCTATGAATAGGGAAAGTAAATAGAGCCATATGGTTGTTTCTCAAAATAGCGGTACCCCCCCCCAAATCATCCCATATTAACCAGCTAAAATACTAAAGCAACCATTTCTGAGGCTTCCAAACTGGCTTGAGAAACCGCCAATGACTTATAAGAGTCCCCGACATGAAGGGTTTATTTTTGCTGGTCATTGTCCCCTTGAATAATCATTGGTCACCTGCATGGTCAAAACACAATACATAACCATCATAACCAAATTATGATTATTACATCATTGCAACATTCATCACTGGTTGGTGGTTTCAACCCCTATGAAAAATATCAGTCCACCAACCCTTTGTCAATCATTACGTTTGGGAAAATAAAAAATGTGAATCAAACCACCAACCAGCAGTTGTTCAACCATTGTTGTTGCTTATCATTCCCTATTATCAACCATTACTAGCTATTATCAACCAGTAGATTTTCACCACTATTGTTGATTATCATCCCCTGTCATTAACCACCATTAACCACTATCAACACATCACCAATCAACCAACCAGCATACACAACCATGCCATCCCCATGGGTCACCTGCCACCGCAACGCGCAACCCTCGCCTTCAGGACCACATTGGGAGCACCTTCGGAACCGCTTCCAGCTGTGCAGGGACTTTGCCTCGCGCGGATGTGGAAGGCCCTGCGATTCCACTTCCGTGGAAACGATGGAGTTGATCATGTTGATCTCTTTTGGTAGACTAAACTTGATCAACTTGATCAACATGATCAACAGGATCAACTTGATCAGCAGGATCGGAGCAAATCTCATGGGGTTGACACGACATGACTTCCTCCCCTTCGTTAAAACAGATGTTGGAAGAGCCATTGCTGTGGAAAACAGATCGGAGGCTGTGCTCATCGTCGCCTCTTCCAGCCGGTCTCCTGGTCGACACGAATTGTTGACAGGAAAGGGTAGCCAGCCGTTAACAAAGCCCTTAACAAAGGATAGACAGCTGGTTAGTTGGTTAATAGTTATGATTATTCGTTCCTAGCTTCATTTAAGTGGCTTAAACATCATTGTTAGATGACAGGAAAGTCCATCATTCAATGTTTATCCATGTTTAGGCCATCATTGCTCTTTGAAATTGCACCATACGTTTCAAAACGACAGCATTAGGCAACCAAAACCAACTGGCTCAATCTTGTGATGGCAAAATGCTGAACCCATGTAGCGTAGCGGTCCTCTCCCAGCAATGACGCTGGATCAGCATCTGGCGAAACGACAGGGCCACGCAGGGTTCGCAGAAGGGGATGAGGGGATGAATTCATGCTCACTTAGATGGGACCACTTTGGCAGTTAGCAGACAGACCCTGCTCGCAAGCAGGAGAAGCCTAGGTACATCAGCTACAGCTGAGGCTATAACCTACCCGAGCCAAACCGCTTTATGAGGCATCAGTTTTATCATCCAACTCGGGCCCTGCTGGAGTCGAGCCTTGTCCGCAATCCATCAGCAAGGTTTTGCCTTGAAGCCCCTTGCCCCTTGAGGGAAGGACTTAAGTAGTCATGAGTGGTGGTAGGAGTTGTCTTTAACTGTCAATATTATTCACACATTTGTGTGACTCTTACCCATTCTAGCAATGACTATTGTAGTAATTATTATGGCTGTCGTTGTTGAGAAAAGAACAATAAAGCAGTTGTTGATGGTTTGCGATCTTGATAACAATAAATCACACCCGCTATCACAGTCAAGTACTGTGAAAGATAAGCTTGCAATAACTGCAACCCTTCTTGCTGAGTGACTGATGTTACCGGCTGATAATTCTTGCCATTGACTGGTCAGCTATTGACAAAATGACTGTGAATCAAGAAACAAATCATATCATGGGCTGCGTATTGAATGCATTACTTGCCAATCACTGCTTAAGAACGATTTGACAATTACAGGTGCTATATGATTCTTACTATTTGTCAATGGTAGATGATGTCAGCAAACGATCAATTTTAAACAAATACTGGGTCTTGCTAAAATTATGTGGCACCCATTGCGACAAAAGAGTTTCCGAACCTGTGATTCTGAATCGCATAGAATCATGATATCATATCATCTTGCCTCAAAAAAGGTATTTGGTGTACCATCATTGCCATTCTATTCCATATGATTTTGGTGGCTATCCCTCAATATCAGCCGTACTGCTCTATGCTTAGTATTGATCCATAGCAACCATTGATTAAGCCATACCGCTTTCCAGTTTACACAGGCTATCCCCTATTATCAACCATACCTTGTGGGGTGCTTGGGCCTGTTTGTGTGTTGGAGCCATGTGGAGGGTAGGAACTATTTGGGTGAATATTAGAACTATTTGGGTATGGTCCATACCTATCTATGGTTAGTACTGATCCATAGCAACCATTTCAAGGCTACACAACTTGGAACCGGTTTAACACAGCAAGCCTCATCGAAGTCTCGGACGAGGGACGGTTCTCTGTCCGTTGTTCCAGATCTAGTAGCCAACGAAGCGCCAGAAGCATCTGGCCCTGTGGAAATTCACAGCGCCAGGATGTCATGATGCCAACTTCAACAAGGTGGGCCCCCCTGGTTATGAATTGATTAATAAGCCATTCAACTATAGTTATATCTACCATAACTGGTAGTTTCCCTAGTTATAAGCCAACTTATGCTGGTTAGTAATGGTTCAGCATGGTTAATTGTGGGCAATGACGCTTGAGAAATCGTAGTGGTTGATTATGATGATGCCAACTTGAAGGGATGAGTTGTGTCATCAGCTCCGTCGTGTTAGCTCCGGTCACAAGGGCTCTACAAAGCTGGCTGCGTTTCCTCGGTCACCAGGGCTGGTTGGTTGTCTGATGACGATGATTCAAGGCGTTTCAGCTCCCCCGATGGACAGAACTTGATATCCTCAACGAGGTTCTGACTTTACCTCGCTCCAAACCTCTTTTAAACTCAGATGGCAATAGAAAACCCACCATTTTCTTAGGAAAACCCGAGGAAATCATCCATTTTGTTAGTTTACCAGAGGGTAACCTCTCCAGAAACTTTCTGCTTTTCAGCTCGAACTGGGATCACCCTTGGAATGGTCCCGGAGTACCCCTCGAATTCATGCTCCAAAGTATGGATACCCAGAAAGAATACTTAACTAACTATCCAGCTTACGCCACGCCCAGAAACTCACCAAACAGTTCTTTGAAACAATTGCTCACTTGATGTGCCTTCATCCATTTGCCCAATCCCCATGCCTGAGTTCGCGGTTTTTCACAGCGAGAGGGTTTCTCAGCAAGCACCTGGCTGGAAGCAATCCAGGATTTGGCTGAACTCGGGCTGCTGAAGTTTTGCAGGGCATCACTGTGTCCAAAACTCGTGATCAACTCCATCATAAGAAGCCTGCCACGTTAATGACGGGAACACGCCAACTACCAGCACTCGCCCGACTGAGCGAAATGGTGTCCTTGATCCCCAACTGTGAAGTGAGACCAACGATGCAACTGGACCATGCCAATGAATATGGTACAAGAAATGGTGCTTCTTGAAATTGCGAACTCCCAAAAACGGTCGGTTTATTACTACACATGGTTGATATCGGATGATTTGGGAGTAATTTTGAGAAACACCCGACCATGAATGGTTTTTAATCCAAGCAGCCACCACTTTGACACATCAGATTCGCCCTGGTTCATGATTCACCAGCTTAAATCACACCAATTTCTTGAACCTTAGCCACTCATCAAACCATCAACCATCAGCACCATAGAACCAGCAGCTTCTTGTTGCATGGCACCTCCGCCACACGGTGCCGCAACTTTGCAGCGACGTCTGCGTAGAAAAGAAGCCAGAAATGGCTGTCGTGCCACTCAAAGACCTGAAGGCTGGGCTGGAACTGGTAGTTACCCTAGTTATAACCCCCAAGTTAGCTAACTAAGGAAGCCCACCTTGTACTTCAGCCCAGGTTGGCTCTTCCCCAACCTCCGAAGTATGATCAACCCTGCGAAAAATGAATCAGTTGACCCATCTATGTAGCTCATAGTGTCACACCAACAATTAGGAACTCCCCATCAAAGCTGCTGGTTAGTACATAATCCCACATACTCACGATGAAATGCCCAACCAGGCTTTCATTCCATGGGTGAGTTGGAGGTAACGATTGGTTGACAATAATAATGGTCGATGAGTAACCAAGACCTAGCCAACAAAGTCCGTTCAGTGGCGTCATGGCAGAAGTCGTGATAGCTGCACTGCGATGGAGGCTGGTGACCAGGAAGAATGACCCTTCAGGGAAGAACCACAAAATCTCGAGGGAGACTTGGATGCGCGTCCCCAGTTAAGACATATATGACTGGTTGCTGACGATGGTGCTATGGGTCAAAACCCACATTGCACGGCGATTTGCAATGATTGTATCCCATAGTTGCTATCAACCACGATTGCACACTATATTTCACTGCTTTTGTCAGTGCCAAAAACGGCCGCTGTTGCAGCCAAAAGCAGCCAAAAGCAGCCCGCAACACGATCAATCATTGTCTGCTCTCTTGCAACAATCAACCGGTTGAACAGGTCCAGGGACTGCCACCGAACCCCCATGGTACTTGGCTCAACTCAGCCACGACCCACCAAGGAGCTCGGCTGGCAGACAGCCCACTCCACAGAGTCTCCCGATCAAGACCTTGCGGAGCTTCGCACTTGTGGAGACCCAGCTTGTACTGCTTGGTGGTATAGAACCACCCCTCTGAAAAATATCAGTCAATCAACAATTTGCTAGTAACTACTGGGAAAAACAAAAAAAGGTTCGAAACCACAAGCCAGTTTAATACTGATAAACATACTCGAGCTGAACAAATCCCCCACCTTCGAAAGCTCAAATTGGAGAGAGGACGGGCATGGCTCATTATTGATTTCCTTTGTCGAGACTGTGCATGTGACCGTCTGTCCTTGCCATATTTGCCGCTAGTAGAACCAGTCCCAAATAATGGTTTCAAGTTGAAATACCGCACCGTTTTTGGATAAGTCGATAATCCGGTAATTGTTCCAAACATCCTGGCATTCTCGTGATGGATGACGATGATGACGACGACGATGACGATGATGATGATGATGATGACGACGACGACGACGACGACGATGATGATGATGATGATGATGGTGACGATGATGATGATAATGACGATGATGATGACGACAATAATGATGACGACGACGATGATGACGACGACTACCAAGATGATAATAACGATGATAATGATGACGATGATGATGATGCTGACGATGATGACGACGACGAAAATATGTTCTCTACCTAAGAGGGGGGGGTGAGGGGGCCCCCCAAGAAATAATATTTTTTAATATTTAAGGATGATCCAGTACTTGGCAACCCCCAGAGTGAAACAGTGAACCACCATCAAAATAGTTTTGACGTAGAAATACCCTCCCTACAATCAAGTACATAAGTTGTAATACCCACAAATTATTTTACAGGGGTTCCACACTCAGAAAATTGTTTTCAAAAGACCCCAAAACAATAAATATTTTGAGAACATGTAGGAAGTGGGGAACATGTACACAGGGACCCAAATAATAAACACTCAGATCAACACAGTTTCCCAACATTTCCCACTGTGAGAGTTCGAGTGGTTCCAAGTAATATTTTCAGTGTATCCAGCCACCTGAAAACCTGGGAACTGAATTTGTGCGTAGATATTTTGAAGGTTTACATCTGATCCCCTTTTCTGTTTTTTTCCTCTATGGTTTTTTCTTCGGAAAAAAAACCTAAGGAAAAAAATCAATGTTTGTTTCAAAGTTGTCTGGGTTTCTTTATAATCTTCTTCAATTCATGCTTATGTTTGTTCTGTTAAATATGCTGAGTGTGTGTTTATGGCTATGTTCAAAACAGTTGAAGACCTCAACAGTCATGGGTGGAGAAATCAACATGAGGTGGCAAAAACATTCACACTGCTTTTGTTCCATGTGTATTTTCAAGAAAAAATCATAGAGGAAAAAAAGGGAGATTAAATCGTGATTCTCAAAATACCCTAAGCGATAATTTATTTTTGGGGTGGTGAAGTAGTGGAACGGGGGCAAATCAGACATGCACCAGCAACCTTTTTGTCATTTCCACACGTATATGGCCTCTAACACACATCAACCCTTATGAACACATTTGGCCCAAAGAATTTCCGAGAACGTCCTAAGCTCAATTTTCAGAGTTTTTACCATGTTTTTTTTGATATTTTATTTGATACTTTTTATATGTGGGGGAATTACAACAAAATTTGCTGGCGCATGTCTGATTTGGACCCCTTCCACTACCTCACCACCTCAAAAATAAATTATCGCTGAGGGTATTTTGAGAATCACAATTTAATCCCCTTTTCTTGTTTTTCATCTATGGTTTTTTCTTCGGAAAAAAACCTAAGGAAAAAATCAATGTTTGCTTCAAAGTTGTCTGGGTCTCTTTATAATCTTCTTCAATTCATGCTTATGTTTGTTCTGTTAAATATGCTGAGTGTGTGTTTATGGCTATGTTCAAAACAGTTGAAGACCTCAACAGTCATGGGTGGAGAAATCAACATGAGGTGGCAAAAACATTCACACTGCTTGTGTTCCATGTGTATTTTCAAGAAAAAATCATAGAGGAAAAAAAGGGAGATTAAATCGTGATTCTCAAAATACCCTAAGCGATAATTTATTTTTGGGGTGGTGAAGTAGTGGAAGGGGTCCAAATCAGACATGCACCAGCAACCTTTTTGTCATTTCCACACGTATATGGCCTCTAACACACATCAACCCTTATGAACACATTTGGCCCAAAGAATTTCCGAGAACGTCCTAAGCTCAATTTTCAGAGTTTTTACCATGTTTTTTTTGATATTTTATTTGATACTTTTTATATGTGGGGGAATTACAACAAAATTTGCTGGCGCATGTCTGATTTGGACCCCTTCCACTACCTCACCACCTCAAAAATAAATTATCGCTGAGGGTATTTTGAGAATCACAATTTAATTCCCTTTTCTTGTTTTTCATCTATGGTTTTTTCTTCGGAAAAAAACCTAAGGAAAAAATCAATGTTTGCTTCAAAGTTGTCTGGGTCTCTTTATAATCTTCTTCAATTCATGCTTATGTTTGTTCTGTTAAATATGCTGAGTGTGTGTTTATGGCTATGTTCAAAACAGTTGAAGACCTCAACAGTCATGGGTGGAGAAATCAACATGAGGTGGCAAAAACATTCACACTGCTTGTGTTCCATGTGTATTTTCAAGAAAAAATCATAGGGGGAAAAAAGGGAATTAAAATATAATTCTCAAAATACCCTAAGCGATAATTCATTTTTGGGGTGGTGAAGTAGTGGAAGGGGTCCAAATCAGACATGCACCAGCAACCTGTTTGTCATTTCCACACGTATATGGCCTCTAACACACATCAACCCTTATGAGCACATTTTGCCCAAAGAATTTCCGGGAACGTCCTAAGCTCAATTTTCGGATTTTTTAATATTTTTTTGATGTTTTATTTGATATTTTTTTGTATGTGGGGGAATTCAAATTCTTTAAATTATTTGCATGGCCCTCCAGCATTATTTCAATTGTTTACTGAAAACCGACAAAATAATATGCTCTAATTGTTTTCAGGAGGGCCCACTATGTTTCACATGATATTATTTTTACCCATTTCAAACACCTCCCTTACCTGAAAATATCGACATTTTAATACATTATTTTGAAATATTATTGTGGAACCATCCCCCCCAAGAAAATAATTAGGGATTATCTAGGATCCAGCTTTGTTGGAAATTATTTTGAAAATAGTATTTTGGAACCCGGTTCCCCCTCAAAATAATTAGCCTAAGGTAGGGTACATCCCTGGCCCCCCCTTGCTTCAATCCGCTTCACGTAAGGGTACGGGATGGTACGGGAGGTCAAACTATTTTCTGGTAATTCCAGTTCTGCAAATTATTTTCAGGGCCCTCCAGAATAATTTCAAGTGTTTACTGAAAACCCTTCAAATTAATATTTTTTAATTATTTTCAAGGGCTTCCACCATGCTTTACACATCTTCAAATGATATTAGGTTTTCCTATTCCCACCACTTGGCATCCCTGAAAATAATTACGATTTTGGAAAATTATTTTGGAAAATTATTTTGGAACCAACCCCCCCCACAAAATAATTAGGGATTTTCTAGGGAGCAGCTTTGTCACATATTATTTTGGAAAAAATATTTTGGAACCAACCCCCCCTGAAAATAATTAACCTAAAGCAGGGTACATACGAAAATGATGACGATGATGATGATGATGATGATGATGATGATGATGATAATGATGATGATGACGACGACGAGAATGATGATGATGATGATGATGATGATGATGATGATGATGATGATGATGATGATGATGATGATAATGAGGAGGAGGAGGATGACGACGACGACGACGAAGATGACGATGACGACGACGACGAAAATGATGATGATGATGATGATGATGATGATGATGATGATGATGATGATGATGATGATGATCGATCATCATGAATTATACATCATTGCAGTTTACGTATGCTTCCAAGGAAGATCCATCAGCAAAGGATTATCCTGACGCCTCAAGCAGTACCAAGACACCCAAAGCTGTTGCCATGTGCTGCGACTGCTCCAAATCCTCCGGGAAGCCTTTGGCACCTCCAAGGCGATGCTTCTGCCAGTTTCGTGTAACATCTCGAATGATTGTCCCAATCATCTAGAACAACAACTCATCCTATATCCATATGAAAGATGAAGTTAGTCATCATAAATCAACATCTATATATACATGTATAGTCATATAGAACTTTGTAAATCAAAATCTCTCTCTCTATATAGATAAATAAATAAATATATATATGAGGCGTCGTCAAAACCTATTGTTGGAGGCCAATACCAAAATCAAAGGGTATCGGTTTTTGGGGTACCTTGTAGTACCTTGTAGTACCTTGTAGTACCTTGTAGTACCTTGTAATACCTTGTCGTACCTTGTCGTACCTTGTAATACCTCGTAATACCTTGTAGTACCTTGTATTACCTTGTACTACCTTGTAGTACCTTGTAATACCTTGTCGTACCTTGTCGTACCTTGTAATACCTCGTAATACCTTGTAGTACCTTGTATTACCTTGTACTACCTTGTAGTACCTTGTAATACCTTGTCGTACCTTGTCGTACCTTGTAATACCTCGTAATACCTTGTAGTACCTTGTATTACCTTGTACTACCTTGTAGTACCTTGTAATACCTTGTCGTACCTTGTCGTACCTTGTAATACCTCGTAATACCTTGTAGTACCTTGTATTACCTTGTACTACCTTGTAGTACCTTGTAATACCTTGTCGTACCTTGTCGTACCTTGTAATACCTCGTAATACCTTGTAGTACCTTGTATTACCTTGTACTACCTTGTAGTACCTTGTAATACCTTGTCGTACCTTGTCGTACCTTGTAATACCTCGTAATACCTTGTAGTACCTTGTATTACCTTGTACTACCTTGTAGTACCTTGTAATACCTTGTCGTACCTTGTCGTACCTTGTAATACCTCGTAATACCTTGTAGTACCTTGTATTACCTTGTACTACCTTGTAGTACCTTGTAATACCTTGTCGTACCTTGTCGTACCTTGTAATACCTCGTAATACCTTGTAGTACCTTGTATTACCTTGTACTACCTTGTAGTACCTTGTAATACCTTGTCGTACCTTGTCGTACCTTGTAATACCTCGTAATACCTTGTAGTACCTTGTATTACCTTGTACTACCTTGTAGTACCTTGTAATACCTTGTCGTACCTTGTCGTACCTTGTAATACCTCGTAATACCTTGTAGTACCTTGTATTACCTTGTACTACCTTGTAGTACCTTGTAATACCTTGTCGTACCTTGTCGTACCTTGTAATACCTCGTAATACCTTGTAGTACCTTGTATTACCTTGTACTACCTTGTAGTACCTTGTAATACCTTGTCGTACCTTGTCGTACCTTGTAATACCTCGTAATACCTTGTAGTACCTTGTATTACCTTGTACTACCTTGTAGTACCTTGTAATACCTTGTCGTACCTTGTCGTACCTTGTAATACCTCGTAATACCTTGTAGTACCTTGTATTACCTTGTACTACCTTGTAGTACCTTGTAATACCTTGTCGTACCTTGTCGTACCTTGTAATACCTCGTAATACCTTGTAGTACCTTGTATTACCTTGTACTACCTTGTAGTACCTTGTAATACCTTGTCGTACCTTGTCGTACCTTGTAATACCTCGTAATACCTTGTAGTACCTTGTATTACCTTGTACTACCTTGTAGTACCTTGTAATACCTTGTCGTACCTTGTCGTACCTTGTAATACCTCGTAATACCTTGTAGTACCTTGTATTACCTTGTACTACCTTGTAGTACCTTGTAATACCTTGTCGTACCTTGTCGTACCTTGTAATACCTCGTAATACCTTGTAGTACCTTGTATTACCTTGTACTACCTTGTAGTACCTTGTAATACCTTGTCGTACCTTGTCGTACCTTGTAGTCCCTTGTAGTACTCAAAGTATCGGTTTTTGGAGGGGACCCTATCGCTTTACAGTGTTTTATCCACATATCCTTACAAAAGGGACCCCTCAAGACTAAATTCAATTTGGCTGGTTTTGACCGTAGCTCATATATATATATATATGTGTGTGTGTATGTCGTGTATCTCCTCTCTACTTCGCCACTGGTAACTTCGATCAAAACGCGCCTTGGGGCCGTCCCAAGGCGATGTTGCGGAAGCAACGCCAGCGGTGCTCCTCCGTGATTTCGTGGCGCAAGATCTGCGCGAGCCTCGCGGGGGACCGCGCGGATGGTTGCGTCGCCATGATGCTGTTGGTTATCTCCCTGGTGCTGCTGCTGTTGTTATTGTTGTTGTCGTTGTTGTTGTTGTTGCTGCTGTTGTTGTTGGTTCTGTTGATCTTTTTTGATTTCTGTTCCTGTTTATATCGTTATTGTTCGGTATTGATAAACCCTTGCATTTCACCGCAAATTGATCAACGGTTGCCATGAAAGGTATCCCACAAGGCTTGGGAACCCATCGTGAGGCCATGGACAAACCCCAAGTTCGCAAGAGCTTGCTCGCTCTTAAAGGTGATGGTTCATTCAATGCTGGATTTGGGTGTTTCTTAAGCCATACGGAACCCCAAGTTATGGTTGGTTTATTAATGTTTATTCCTATCACTGGTGACGGTGAAGAAAGGATGATTTGGGCGTGCCCCTATTTTGGACAAACCACCATTTCAATGGACCACCGGGATAATCACCCCAGCAATTCATCAGCTTTAGCCCTCATCACTGGGCAGCTGGTTGTAACCTTCGCGATGGATGGCCCCAATCAGTGGATGCCTGGTACTCCCTTCAGGTGGGTCCGAAGGGACACCCGCCTTGGAATGCTGGAGGTGGGCAAGAAAATCGCCATGTCCTGACCACGTCTGGTGATTTATGAAAACCGAAGAAACAACCGTTACATCAAGGTTGGGTTTATCAACAGGTGATTGATGAAAACAGAATATATAGACTTGAAAACATTTGAAAACCAGATAAACGACTTGAAAACTACTTAGGAAGGGTTTATCAAGAGTGAACTCCCATCAGAACTGCAGGCTTACGCATGAAAGCACTCACTGCACCGTCCTTCCAGGGCAGCAAACGATCCAAAGGTGGCTGAAAGTCATCAGAGACGATGATGGGCACACATCCATGTGCGATCACATCGTACAAGCGCACGTTGTTGGTATGGGATGAGCCTGTCCACAGCTGGATGTCTGGGGCTTGCACGGCTTCGGCACCCCTGTTAAACAGCCGTCCCATGTTGAGTCCCGAAGTCATGGAAAGTGTGCAAACTAGACATAGTCATAACTTTTCAGAACTTTGGGCCTTAACTTGTCCCATCGGTTGATGCAAACATAGAATTTCTTAGAACTTTTAAAATTCATGGGTCTCTGCACCTTCTGAAGAAACCCGCTAGCAGAAATGCCTCGCAGGACGAAGCAAAATCTTGCTCGCCACATTCGTTCGCTGTACCCTTCGCTGGTTGTTGCGAAAGATGTTGAGACGTCCTCAGACACGCAGAACAACGTGCTTGCCTGAGATGTTTATGTACATCTACGGGCAATGTGTCCTCAGCAAGCGACAGTTTGGCGCAAACCATCCGCAGGATTGGCAGCAAAAAACAGTTTCCCTTCCGCTCCAAGTGTCAAAGCCCGGTTCGTTGCCAAGCACCTGCACAATCCGCTCCCTGACAGGCACAGGGATCGGCTGCCATGGCCTCCCCCTTTAAAAGGACAGGCCTGCCATGATAACGTTGAGCATTGAGAGTGCTTATGTGATGTTCATGTTTCAGATCTAGTTATGTATCTTTCATCTTATTCACGATTGATCGTTGATCGATGTTGATGATTGTTTTTATTGGCGCAGGCATGGATATGGACAGCATGATTGTGCATGGCATCCTTCCAGTCTGGCAGCCACCAGTTGACACGTGAAGCAATGATCAACATTTCAATCATGATCAGCCATCAACAGGCATCAACAGCCATCAACCGTCATCAACAGCCATCAGCAACCATCAGCATTTATCATTGAAAACCAATGCCAACCAGCTTGTTACCCCAGTCAATCAACAGCCCATTGCGAAGCACCCACTTCGAAGAACCAGCGCCTTGCACAACTGTTTGGTGAGCCCGCGAAGAAGGCTAACACTGGGCGACCTGATGGGAAACGGCGGCAGATTTGCAACTGGATGATGGTTTGTAATGGTTCATCACGATGGTCAATAAGTGAAAAAGTGTCTATAGTGAAGAATGATAGAGAATTAGCTTTCCAATACTCATGGTGAATCACTGTCATCGGATTACATTTGCTCGGCAGGTTTGTACTTGGCAATGAGTCGTAGCAGATTCGTAGTGATTAACAACAGATAATTGTCGAAAACTACGCTGATAATGGTTGATGCATGTTGATACTGGTTAATTCTGATTGATACTGCTTAAAATTGATGAGATTTGTCAATGATGGCTGATAAGGTGGCTAGTGTTGTTCCTTCTGACTGTCACTGTCATCATATCTAGGCACAAGCAGGCCTCAAGCATGGTTACACGTTCAGCACTTAGCATGAAGTGCAGGAATCTTCTGGAACGGCTACGTCTTAGATTGGTTTGATAGTGCTCATATAAGCGACCTAATAGAATGACAATATAGTAAATATAGTAATACATAGTATTCCTAATAGCCTTGGCTAGTGGATGCTCATGGTTTTCCAATGTTGCAATGTGGCTGTGGGTCAAAACCCCGTACCCCTGGTTCCCCTATCATTAACCATTGGTTCCATTATTATTGGTTGGTCATTATAAGCCATTATTGACGATGGTAAATATTGACCCATAGCCATATCATCGATTCCAAGAATCTTCTATTGTTACCACCGATTCCAGCCTCCAAATCTCCGCGACCGCGGGTGAGGCGAAAATCGCGACGGGATGGAAATCACCGTGTCTTGCACCCGGAAGTTTCCTGAGTCGACAGCGCTCGACATGTGACCAGACCAGTTGGTGGTTTCTCAAAATAGGGATCCCCAAAAATGGTTGGTTTTTTGCTACGAGTATAAATGACTATCATTGGATGATTTGGGGGTACCCCTATTTTGAGAAACCACCAGTTGGTCCATGGCATGTCCAAAAACTATCATCAACGGACATGTGCATGGAGCAGCCCAAAAACGTCCGCCAAGCAGGATGTTTGGTGGTTTTCAGCAAAGCTTGCAAATTTCTGCGTGATGTGCAGGATTTGGGGGACACACGTCACACAAAAGCAGTTCGTCTCCAGTGATGCCGAAGCGTCTCGCGGGGAACATGGGATTGGCCACGGCAACAGGTTCAGTGTCCAGCTTCCAACAATCAGGGCCATCCTGGACGCGGCAGGGATCTCAACATGTGAGAATTGTCTGACCGTGCGCGGGCGGAACGCCATGGAAAAAGGCTAAATCTCCAGCATCTCCAGTGGATGCCGGGGTTCGTCTAAGGGTAGGCTATGACTGTCACTGAACGAAACGATGATATGTCACAGAGGAAACTCATTCTGTTATGTTTTTTCGTGGTCAATGCTGAATAGAATCCAACAAACATGTACAGCTCAGTTCACACATCATATCCTTGGAGCCTGGCATGATCTTGGCCCTAAATGCTGGGAATCGTGAAAGCTAACAACTGCACCCACTTCAGTAGCAAAGAAATCAGCCAGCACCTCAGAAAGGCACCCAACAAGCACCTGATACCAAGTGCTACACTGCTAGTGTAACCACTAAGCTATACGAATCGCCAAGGAACCGCTTGGGTGAAGAAGATCTTGGACTCTTGCATCCAGGTGGAACTCCTGAAGGCGAGGATCTGCTGGTGACTGGTGGGTGGTCACCACCCCGTCATGAAAAATGTGCCCAAGAGAATGAAGCAATCATCTCTAAATAATAAGGGAAATACGTAGAATGTCAATCAAAGCAACAAGCAGGATTAGTCAACCAACCAACCTTTCGGTTTCATACATTTGGGAAGATAAACAAACTGTTTGAAAGCACCAACCAGGTGATTAGTGAAGGGTGATGATGGTGGATGACTGCTGAAGGATGATGACTGATGGTCAATTGATGAGGCTGATGGATCACAAACATTGTAAGAATTTGTACTTTGATGAAGGTTGATCATCGGTGATTTAGCAACTGATCGGTCTATGATGGGTAATCAAACACATGACAGTTGAAGGATGACTAGCTGCTTAAATTTGACTACCAATCACCGACAATCATCCATCAACATTGATCGTCAGCTCTCACCAAGACCTCCTCACCCCAGAAGTCGATTCAATCAAGGCGCCCTGTCAATGATCCGACGCTCCAATGGTCTAGCCACGCAGCTGATCGAGGGAAGTCTTGTCCTCAGCAATCCGTGGTACGCCGTAAGATTGCTGGATATCTTCTGGGTTTACCATGTGTCTTGGGGGGTTTGGCCAAGAAATGTTCGAAACATGGGCTGGCTTGGGGGCTAGCAGCATGCATTGGATGCGTCACTATTCTCAACTGCAAGTGAGGTCATCGCGGTAAGTTATCACCCTGGGGTTCTCCCATTGCAAGGGGCTAGACACTTGCACTCACTGGGACAAGCTAACCCTGGGAATCTGTGGAGACAATAGATTTGGCTTCAGTCTGGAAAAAAACATGATGTTTTAACTTCCCTCACTACCACCAAAGATTTAGTCGGATACCCACTGGTAGATTCAGCTGGCAATGGAAGGTCCACCGTTTGTACCGTTGATGAGTTTCCAGCGATCGCCGTGTTGAAGCGTAACAACCGTTCTTCCTTGCGATGCATGGATTTGATCACTTGTCCACCATAGCTTAGTATGCGTTATCAAAATCAACATGAACTATCATTAACCATCATACCTTTGAGCATAGTTTACAATCCAGCTTAAGTACAATTGGCGACTATATTTCCATCAACTAACCATCGATTGGCCATTACTTCACCATCAAGTAACCATCATTGACCACCAGTTGATCATCTGTTCACCCACAACTGACCCCATATGGTGTTTTCTCAAGTCATAGGGGTCCCCCCAATCATCCAATATTAATCATGCATATATAGTAATGAACTAACCATGGTTTGGGGCCCCCTAGTTTGAGAAACCCCCATATTCAACTCCATGTGAATAGCTTGCGCTACGTCCAAGCCACGGCCCAAGTCCATGCTGAAGACGGTCCAGAAATTGCGGCCCCGGTACCTACGAGACCCGCTGCGGTCGGCGCAGCCAGGTGGCGTGGGCCCCGCCGTTGGCCGGCTAAGCTTTGCCGCTGAATGGTTCGTTGGAACGAGCAGAATTCGTTGCCGGAGCTGTGAACGGAAGCACTAAACTTGTTTCATCCCCACTTAATAGCCATTGAAATTGATAATCCCATAGCAACCATCAGTAGTTGTCAACGTGGTTGCAGCACACGAAGTCCACACACGGTACGACAGCACGGTCGATTTTGCTAGGGGTCGCGCACAGTGGCGGCTCAAGGGCCCTAAAGCGGCGGTATGCCGCGCACATGGTTCACATGACCATGCAACATGAATGCACGTGAGTGTCACATTCACACCGGTGGTGGATGCTTAGGAAAAAATTGTCAAACTCACGGCTCATGGGCTTTCATAGCCGTTGCAACTGTACCAGGCTCCATGCTGTGTCATGGGGGTTGGTTTCGTCCTCGGGCGATCGGCCTTGTAGTCGTAGGTGTACGGCGTCTGAGTGATCTTGTCCTTTGCACGCCCGTTCTTGTAGGCCTTCATGATTCGCCACTCCTCGTCTGAGATCTTGATGTCACCATCTGAATCGTACTCCACCGGGCGTGGCGACAACTTCTTTGCTCTGGCATGAGCCACTACCTCGTGTCGAGCATCATGGTAGTCCTTGTTGTCCACGTGGAAGGCATTCTTTCTCACCTTGACATCGTCCACAAGGTCGTCATCGGCAATGCGCGCGCCATGGCGTCGGGATGCGTAGACCTCGTCCGGGACGTACTCCTCGACGAGAGCGATGTCATTCTTTTTGCGGTAGCCCATCACGCATTTCTCCCAAATCAAGATCATCTGACGAATCACGGTGTAACATCCAATCGCGGCCAGAATCAAAACCACAACCACGACCAAGTCGAACCTCCAATTCTGCTTGGCTTCCTCCTCGTTCAACTCGGCACTCTCGACGGGCAGGACTTCCGTAGCCAGTATCGCTGCCGCTCGAAGCGCAGCTTTCTTCCATGGGTCACTTCTCCCATTCGCCCGTCGATGCTGATCGAGATAGAAGTGTCTCCTTGAGCAGAATCGGTTCTTCTCCACGCTGTCATCCACCGGGTTGTTGCATCCGATCAACTGGCACACGTTCTTCTTCCTCTTCTCCACTTCTTCCAACGTGTAGACTTGTTGTTCGAACATGTCCTTCGCCAGCGCTTCCATCTCCAAGCGTTGCTGCTCCTTCACGGTCTTGTCCACTTTCTTGTGGGCCACAAACTGCTCATCGAACACCAGCCTGTGCACTCCACGTTGTAGCAGGTAGGCGAAGTTCTCCCTCGCCTGCTTCTTCGTCAACCCATCAGCAAGCTGCTGTCCAGAGTTGACCCACTTCATCTTGCCCTGCATGGCCTGCAGACGCTCCTTGATAATCGCCACCTCGATGCCAGTTCTTCGATCTGACACCTTGCTCTGTGTCAGGCTGTTCACGGAGTCGTACAGCGCTTTGGCATCTGACAGCAAAGGTGATTCACCTGTTTTCTCCAAAGTCTCCTGCGTCTCGATGGCGATCTTCGGCCATAGCATTGCAGCCCAACAGACTCGAACCCAGGCCTGTCCCCGCCTTTGGCTGCTGCCTGTGCTTCAGCCGATAATGAAGACCTGCACACTCTCGCCAGCTTCTTCGAACTCCAATCCACGATGGTGAGCTTCATGGCGGCACCTCCATTGATCTCCTCTTTGCTTCCAATGAAGATCAAACAGCCTCCTTGGCTTGTACCATCAGGTCTCACTGCCCAGGCCGCATCGGCGTAGACACCGAAGCGCACATCCTTGGTGTTGCCATGCCTGTGTATCGCCAACTTGTACTCCTTGGCGACATCCTTCATGAACCGCAGTGCTTTGTTGGCCTCCAACATGTCCTGCACGCTGGGATTCGACACTGCAGCCTGTAGCAAACTGCAAGATGCTGCCACCTGTGGGATGCATTGATTTGCCGGCCATGCCATCGCTCCCACCAATGCTCTCAGCTGTCTCTGCTCGGTGGCATTGCATAGGTCTTGGCTCATCGTCTTGCGGTTCTTGTCCACTGAGATCGGCTTCACCCTTTTCGCATAGTCAGCCATCGAGATGTGCACCGTCTCGAAGTCAATGCTTTGCTCCACTTCGTTGCCACAAAAAGTCATGTTGGTCCCGAATGCCCAGGCTCCGAAGCGGAATCGCCGAGACAGTCCACATAGTCGATCTCTGAAAGTGGGGAACGCCGCATCATACTCACCCTCGAGGTCCTGCAGGCTGTGTATGCTTTCTCCTGCTCCAATGAAGTCGTCCACATGCAATCCCAGCACACCGTCCACGATGTACATCTTGTCTCCATCGGCAAACACCTCGAACTCGTCATCCTCAATGGTCGCTTCCCTTGCGCTCAGGAACAAGCATCGGTCCAGAGCATGCCGATAGAAGCGTAGACCATCCACGAGCACACCATCTGCCGTGGTTAACCATTGTCTTGGGGCTCGGACATCTCCAAAGGCAGGTTTGGTGGCCTTCAGAATCTCATGGGGCTTCAATCCCATGAGTCGCTCAAGGCGTCTCCTCATGTCTGCGGTCGGCTTCACATAGATCCTTGTTTCCTCGTCGATGCTGTCCGCCTGCATGAAGGCGCTCTTCACATCCGCACTGAAGAGCTTCCACTTCTTCTGTACCGCCAGGACATAGATCAGCATGCGGCACACCCTTGACAAGGTGGGCGAGTCGGTCTCCAGGTGCTGCTCCAACACATCCCGATGTTTGAAGCCCTGAATGATCACCCTGGCGTTGGCCTTTGGTCCATCGTCGGTCTTCTTCCATCGTTGCAAGAAGCGCGCCGGGACCACTTCTCCACTTCCAGCTTCTTGCTCGTCCACTGCTCTCCAAGCCGCATTCTCGATCCACACCATCAATGCCTTGTCCTTGGCCTCGTCGAACAGCTTCTTCTCAGCCGGCGTCAACCGTTTCTCATTGAACTCCTCGGCCAAGAACTCGTCATCTGCCATCTCCATGCCTTCAGCCCATAGATTTCCTTTTCTCATCTGCTCCTCAGAGCTAGGTCCCTTTCGTGGTAGTCCATCTAGTTGGCGGGCTGTTTCATAGGACCTGCGGATTTCATCCAAGGGTGGAGGACTTCTCGATCTGTCTCTTGACTGGCTCTCATCTGGGACCACTTCCGTCGCCGGGGTCGGTTCCATCTCCTCAGGCTTCTCTTCCGTTGGTGGCTGCTGAACTGCTTCTTGTTCTTCTGGAAGCGCCGCCGTTGCCTTGGTGTCCTTCTCTTTGGCTTCCTTCTGCTTCTTTCTGGACTCTGCCATCTTTGCAAGGTCTCTTCGCAGCCGAGCTGTCTTGGCGGCATGCTCCTCTTTTCTCCGCCTCTTGGATTCATCACCATCACCTCCACCTGATGGCTCTGCCGATGGGGGTTCTGCTCGTGACGGTCCAAGTCCAGAGACACGGTCAATTCCAGGCCCAGAGTGATCAGGCCCACGAACGGGTTTCAAAGCTGAAACCAATTGATCTTGGAGAGGTTCACGAAGAGGGGTGTAGGGCATATGCTCCAAGCGGGCCTCCCGCTCAGCCGGAAGTTCCAAGCGGACATGCTCGGGGGCGGCACGCACCAGTGAACTGCCATGAGCAAGCCAATAAACATAGGGGCGTGACACACCATCTTCATTGGTGCGAGGTTCCACCGCACAAACAATGGCCGGACCACGCCAACGAGAATGCTCCAGCTTGTCGTTGCCATAGCGGAAGTAGAAGGCGTGATCTCCAACGGCAATGACCGGTTGCTCTTTGCGACTGCGAGCCAGCAACGCACGGCGAATGGTATTGCTGTGATTGGCCTCGAAGAAGGCTTGAGCGGCAAGTTGACGCACCGCTTGATCTTGTTGATGGTTGGCGGGTCCATCAGGTCGAACACCATGAGGTAGATCGCTGATTCCAGCCACAGTAGGGGTGTGCCCAAACACCATGGCCGAAGGTGACACGCCATGGATGGAACGCAATCTGTTGCGTTGAGCGCACGCATGCATCACGGCCTGCTCCAAGTCCAAGTCCGGCTTGTCAATCTTCATCTTCACCAGCTGTTGTCGCCGAACGGAGTGCAGTCTCTCGACAGTACCAAGTCGGTGATGTGCCTCCTTCGGGACCAGGATCAACCTGATGTTGCGCTCATCGCACCAGCTCTGCAGATACTCGGACATGTGTGCCCCGGAGGAGTCCGTCTTCAAGATCTTCGGAAAGCCAGCCCATGCAATCCATTGCTTTTGTAGAACATCAAGTTCCTCCTCCAACGTCTCACTTGGGATCACAGCGTTGGTCTCAAAGTGGCTGTAGGCATCGATGATCGCGAAGACCTTCCGCTTCTCGCCATCCTATTTGATGTGGAAAGTATCCATCTCAATCATCTCGTTGAAATGGGTGGCTTTGTGCAAAGCGGCAGGCTTGGCCAGGGACTTCTCCTTCTGGGTCTCGCACACTGGACACTTGTAATCCTGCGCCAGCTTGATGACGTTGGCGTCCAACTTAGCATCACGCATAGCCAACACCAACCTCACGTTGCTTGGGTGTCCCAGCTGACGATGAAGCTTTTCCACAATACGCTTCGCAGCAGCCGAGTTCACCTTGGCGATCTTGTAGTCCTCTTCGTTGTCCTGGGCCGAGATCTTCTCCATCTCAACTTCCTCCGTCATCATGATGGTTGTGATTTCCCGACGTCGCCAGCGCTCTTCCATGTCCACATAAATGGCCTCTGCTGCCACACGAACGAAGCCCCTCTCGTAGTTCTGCATCTCCTTGAGGGCTTGCGATCGTCCAATCATCTGAACGTGTCCTTCTGGTCCGCAGTGACATGGCAAGTCCATTGCCTGAGCAACGGTGTATGAGTCCGTTCGGATTCTGGTCTGCTTCTTCACCTTGCCCAAGACCTCACCTTGGTGAACCAGAACCAATCCGGTGCGGCATCGATCCACGACTGCTTCGAAGTAGCCAGACATGCTATCCCAGGTCTCCGTCTCCCACGAAGCTGCACCATGGGGGTGTTCGATGCCACTTCCGCAGTCAATTCTCTTGCCGATCCAAAATCCATCTTTCACCAACGTCAGATGTGTTTCCTCTTCGTGAGCTCGATCGGCAAAGAGGTTTCTGCGCCTGACAGGGTCCACCATGTTGATCCTTTGGATTGGGCTCCACTTGGTGCATGGTGGTGCATACCACACGAAATGCGGTCTCTCATCATAGAGCTTGTCGAAGAAGGCTTGCCTGTGTTCTTCGAGCTCAAAGTCCCAATCCGGTAGGGCAAACCTTCACATCCGGGAACAACTCCAAGTAGCTCCCCAAATTGCCCCTGTCGACATACACCTCCCAGAAGACCATCAGCCGTTGTTCCACTGCTCCACGCACGGTCTGGTAGATGATCTCCTCGACGTCCATCTCAGGGATGTCCACATAGTCCATCTCATCAGCTGTCATGACCGCGCAATCATCCAAAAACGGCTCGATCTTCCACTCAGGGTGTCTCTCCTCGTCGACGATTGGAATCTCAGGATCATTGGTGTAGATGGCATCTCCGTCAACATTCATGGTGAAGAAAACCGGCTCGGTCTTGTCCTCCTTGTAGTCCATGAGGTTCAGCAAGTAGTGTCCCTTGTGACCACGCTCTGGACTAAAGAAATCGGATCCAAGGACGCTCACCTGATGCGTGGCATAGTTCTGCTTCATCTCCAACAGCTCCAAAGCGGGTCTTGCCAGCAAGAAGGGAGTTCGTCCCGCGATCACAGATGCTTGAATGAGCACCTTATGTCCTTTGATGCCGGCCATGAATTCCACCTGGTAGTTGGATCGAGCGATTCCTCCATCGCCAAAACGGAAGTCTCGCATCTCTGACTGGGTGGTGCACTGAAGGTCAACACCCATGTCGAAGGCATGCTCAATCCACTCACGCCACACCTGCTCGCCGACAATGGTGCGCGTGGCTCCGGAATCGATGATGGCCATTCCAGCATCTGTCGCCGCATAGTTGCACTCCTCGGCGGGGACGTCATGCATCTCTACGGAGTCTTCCACCATGGCAATGGTTTCTTCTGGTACCTCTTTGATTCCTCCAGCTTGTCCTCGGTACCTCTTGAACCTGGGTCCGTGAGAGGCTGTGGACCCACTCAACGTGGATTTCAGCTCCGATCCACTGGATGCCGTACTCGCCGATGACGCTTGACTTCCTGGATAGCGACGCAATCCAGACATAGGGCGGCGGTTCTCCGTGGTCCTCCTCATGAAAGATCCTTTGCCCTTTCCTTTTCCTTTTGTACCTCCTTTGGACTTTCCTTTCCCTTTGGATTTGCCATTTCCTTTTCTTCCTCCGCCGGATCCACCCATGGCCTCTGGTCCCAAAGCCACAATGGGGTAGAAGCCACGATTCAGCGCAAGCTCCTTCATCCGGCGCCGGCTCTCCATGTAGTTGACGTAGGCGTCCTCCGTCTGGTCGGCAGCCAACTCCAAGTCCGACGGTATCGCATCCTCATAGTACTCTTCATCCTCGTAGTACGCCTCGTCATCACATTGGGGCATGTATCCATCATCCCAGGCAAGTGATCCATCGTCATCGTTCTCGTAGAAGTAGGCCTCGTCCTCGTCGAAGGTCTCCTCATAGAAGTTCTCCTCACGGCCCATCCTTGCCAGGTCTTTCGGATTCGGTCGATGGTCGGCTCCGAACATCCGAGTCAATGCCCTGCTCACCTCCTCATACTTCAGGTCTCCGCCACACAAGGCCTTCACCTGCACATGCGTCCACTTCGGCACTCCAGCCCGGGTCAGCAAGTGCCATCCCGCCAGAAGCGGCGGTATCTCCACCTTCACTTCCTTCATCTTCTTCATCATGGTGGCATGCCTGATGAGGTAGGCCTGCATCTCCTCGTTCTTCAGCCGACCAAACTCCTGGAAAAACTCCTCACATCGGTTCGGCACCTCCACCAAATCCTCGTACTGCGGTAGAGCTGATCCAGCAGTTCGAGCACAGGCTTAAATGGATCCGTTGAGCTTTCGATCTCGTCCAAGTTCAACTGCTCCGTGGCCTCCCATGCAGCATCACTCAAGAGGCTGACGGCCAAGAAAGCTCCTTCCACTGCTGTGTCTCTTCCTCGTCGGTGACATTGTTTCGCGAACAAAGCCAATCTCCTCCGATAGCTTCGATAGCTCTTCTGAGTGAGCCCATCCGCTCGAGGTGCAGACTTGGCTAGTCCGCTGTCCAGTCCCGATCGCATAGGTGTTCCAGCAGGAACAATTGATCCGTTCCCAGACGAACCTTTTCCGCCTCCATTGGCGGCATCACCGGAACCTCCCATGGTAGTGCTCTGTGACAGTCAGGAACTGACCGTTAGGCTCAGGGATCGTGTCCTCGGTGATTTCCAAGAGATTGTTGGTAGAGGTCCGGGCCACACTGGAACGTGTAGAGCTCCGCTACCAATGTCAACGTGGTTGCAGCACACGAAGTCCACACACGGTACGACAGCACGGTCGATTTTGCTAGGGGTCGTGCACAGTGGCGGCTCAAGGGCCCTAAAGCGGCGGTATGCCGCGCACATGGTTCACATGACCATGCAACATGAATGCACGTGAGTGTCACATTCACAGTAGTTGATTATGTTTGCTCATTCTTGATAAACCAGCAGGTTCTGTCAAATGCACAATGAGAACTTCTCACCAATGAACCAGATTGATAAGCGACTGGCTAACGAGTTGGAAATGTTTTAAAAACTAGCAGTAGAACTTTGCCCCCGTCTCATTTTCACATGATAGTTGTTTCAAAGCGCAGTTGTAGATTGGGATTTTCAATTGATGTTTTGTAATGAACCCAGTTCAAACATATACAAACCGGATAGTCCAAACCCTACAACGACTCACCGGTTGTTACTCCAAAAAGCAGCAGAGGCTGCGCCTGAAAACTGCAGCAGGGATGATACGGGTTACGATGTCATCGAAGCTGTCTGGTTGATCGGTCCCGGTGAAAAACACCGTCAGGTGCTATGTATTGTCCAGGAACCATCATGTCGCTATTGGGGGATATGGGGATATGGTTGATTATGATTGGTTAGTCCAAAAAGGATCCAATGTTTATCTTTATGTATTATCGCTCACTAGATTACGAATGCCGGTCTGAACATGTATCCCCTATTCTTGCAAGAGCCTGAACATGGGCCATCTCAAGGCTCAGCCTGTTTCACCCTACTGTTTCAACCATCACCAACTCTCTCCTCTCTGATATGCATTTGTTCACCATTATTCCTGCCATTAACCACTCACACTTGATGGTGATATCGCATTTGGAGGGCTCACCTGCTGTTGTTGCGTCAAATAATTTTCTTCAACGTTTGAGAACCGTCACCACCAACAATCATTTGTTAACCATTATTCCTGCCATTATTAACCTTTTACCTCTGATAACCCTCAACAACCACCATGATTCACCATGGCAACCTGACACTATCCACCGCATCACCTGCCCTTTGACCCGGGCGCACCGTTGGTGCGCCGGTGATCGGTGCGCCCAGCGAAGGATGGGCACCAGGTAGCCCAGTTCCGCGCGTTCGATGGCCTGTAAGGACAGGTTCGCAGTGAATGGAAACAGTGACCAAGCAGTTTAAAATTGCTATACTGGTGAATAAGAAAGTATCACAATGGTGAGTGAGAGGGGGTTAGAGTGGCGAATAAGAAGAGATTACAAAGGTTTTATGAGAAGGAATGACAATGGTGAGTGATAAGGGATTCAAAAGCAAGACGGCTGATGAAAGGGGATTGTAGTTTACTATAGCGGTGAAGAATAGGGGATGCTGATGGTGAATCAAAATTTGAATACATCTGCAATGGTGAATTTTCAATGGTGACCTTTGATTAAACAATTACCGCAAGTGGATAAGTGGATATATGCTGGTATAATGCTGGTATGAAAAACCAATGGTTCTACTCTGGGTTCATGGTTCGACCGGCCCGAATTTTTTCCAGGATATCTGTTGATTTTCTAGCATATGATGGTATATGGGACTCAATCGTAGTTTTGTAGGCAGCAGTCACCTCAGAGTGCTGCCAGCTGCTCGACCCTATGGGAGCAAAGAGCACTTGGAACTCTGCTCCACGTTTTTTTCCTTGCTGCGATGCGTCTCTTGGTTCAGCAGGCAGGCGCCATCAGCTCTGCACTGCCTGTCGGGAAGCCATCCCTGCTTCTTGATGCTGCATTGTTTGTTTGCTAAATCATTCTTCAATCAATCCTTTCCTCCAATCCTTTGATTCTTTCACAAATTATGGCGGTGGCTTGTGTACCACTTTTGGGAAGCATCCGAAAAATCTCACAGATTGGTGAAAAACTGCTGGAAATCACAGGCGCTCGGGTAAATCATTTCTTTTCAGCACCGCCCTGGCTTCGCTGATTGTCCCCTGGCAGTGCTTCAATCCATGGGACCTTGGACCATGGACATGCATTCGAAATGACCCCGCCAGCTTCATCCACTTTCTGGCCTTCGCTTTCTGGATGGCAAGTGGCCAGACAAATTTGCCCCAATTTGAACACAGCCTGATTCGAGCAAGCCAAGGGCTGGAGGAGCTTGGCATCCTTCCTGAATCGAGACTACCACTCATCCGAGTGAGGCTTTCACTCATCTCAGACACCAGCTTGCGATTACTTGTTTGGAAGTTCGCTGCCTGGAATCAAAGGGCTGCATGAGCTTCAGGCCTGAGCAGACTTCGAAGGCCAGGCAGCCAAAGCTCCAAAGGTCTCTTGCTGGATCCAGAGCAAACTGCAAGGAGAATACGCCGGCGCCTGGATTCCATAGCTCTGGCAGTCTGTAAGGAAGTCTCCCATACCCGGTGTACCTGGGACCTTGGACCACTGTGCCATCTTATCGCTCAGCCCGAAGCCGCGAAGCTTCCTCGCACCAGCGCAGAACACCACAGCACGTTTCCAGGCTTGATGTCCAAGTGCAGCAAATGCGTGTGGGAGCGCCGTGTGCGAATGGCAGCTTGAAGCTGCCCAGACATGCGTATCGCAGGGTTTTGGCATTGATACTTGATATGAGGGGTTTTGGCATTGATATGGCTGTATCGTTGTCATATCCCCGGAACTTGTTCACTTCATGTATCTGACATCGTTTGATATATCATTTCTAGCCTTTTCTCACCTGACTATGCGCTGTGAAGCTTTTGTAACAGTGGCTCATGGACAGCAGGCGCAACGATCGATTGTGAGATTTTTTTGGCTCATTCTAGCTTGGTGGGCTGGGAGTACTTTGTTGGGCAGCTTGATGTCCGGAACTCAATGATGGTCCCATTTTTTTCAAAAGAAAGAGTCCAAGTGTTCTCATTGAGTTGCATGCTATCTCGCCTGTAAAGCGGAAACTATGGGCTCAAACACGGTCTCAGACGGAAAGTCTGAGCAGAGGGAGTCGGTTGCGTCCAGCGCTTCTGTGGAGGCTGGAAATTTTTGGCTTTCTTATAAATAGGCAAGTCCATTGATCTGGCGGCAGGCTCCTCGCCGAGAGAGATGGATGGCTGCAGTGTGGCCCTCATTTTTTTTGGTATATTGTCACGATGCATCATTCACTGTCTCAGGCAAGTCCCAAGCAGTCTGGCGACGCACTTCCGCCACCGATGCCGAAAACTGAAAGGAAGGAAGTGGCAGCTGAGTGCAAGGATGCTGGTCTCCCTGCAGACGATCCTGCTGTCCAGAGGGTTGCCAGGATGAAGCGTAGACTGGCTTCGGCAGAGGCCGGAGCACTTTGTGTTCAAAGTTAGTTTCGTTTTTTTTTCCTTGGCAGGCAGAGTTGGCCAGGGCTCAGAGCAAAGTACTTGTGAAGAAGATGCCGGTGCCTTCCAAGAAAGCACCGCGTCCAGAGGGAGCAGTTCCATGTGCAGCGCCCCCTGCGCCTTCTCTCAAAGCAGGCGGCGCTTCAGTGCCTACTCAGGGCTCTGCTCCAGCAAGTGCTCCTGCAGAGCCAAAAGTTCCTGCAGCTGTGTGGATGCTGAGGCCTGGTGATTCTTCAGGCTATACATGTTTGGAGTATCTATTTTGTGCGCAGGGCGGCTGATGGAAGCACCATACGACTGCCGGTGCCGCCTGCGAAGCCTGCGTCTGCACCTCCATCCTGGAGGCTGGATAATTAAAAAGAAGGATTTTTTTTCACCAAATGGCAATCTTCTTGTAGGCCACCGGTTCCTCCGCCTCCTGCCTGCGAGTTGTATGACTGGTATCGGCCAATCCCATGGTCCTGACCTCAGACCATAATCGTGTGAAAATTGTCCACTATTTTTTTTGAAGGTACCAGCCTCCATGGCGTATCTTCGAACCTGGCGAACGAGGACCTTATGATGTAGGCAGTTTTTGGCTGCATGTTGTGCTGTTGGATCCTTGCGCAGGATTCGATGGTGATCACCGGAGCGTCCCGTAGATCTTCAGAGATCGATGGCCCTGAAAAAACTGTGTGCAGTGCAACGTAAGACACCTGCTTCTGATTGCGATGCGGCTAGTGATAGGAAGAAACAGCTGCCGTCTCGCTGCCCTGAGGTTCGTATCAATGGTGGCTGGTGCCTGATTTGCCTTGGGAACCCACAGGTGTTGAGACCAGTTTTCCCTTGGGAAGTAGATCTGTCCAACTGTTTCTGCGTCTGCTCTCCGCTCAGGTGACTTGCTGCTATAATGGTCTGGGCCTCAGAAACCATAAAGGGCTCACATGTCACGCATGGCACTCATTACATGCATGGAATAGGATCACGCATGGCACTCATGACACGCATAAGTAGGCAATGCATGACACGCATGACACGCTATAGGACCACGCATGGCACGCATGACACGCATGGATTTAGGACCACGCATGGCATGCATGACACGCATGGATTTAGGACCACGCATGGCATGCATGGATTTAGGACCACGCATGGCACTCATGGCATGCATGGATTTAGGACCACGCATGGCATGCATGACACGCATGGATTTAGGACCACGCATGGCATGCATGACACGCATACACGATATCAACATTCATAGGCATGCATGGTAGGCATGGCATTCATGACATGTAACCCCTAGCATTCAAACATGCACGCATGGCAACATCGATTTAGCCATCTTTCTTGCGATTGCTTGTCTTCTCGGACAGGCCTTCCGGAAACATCGTTGGTGGTATGGCTCTTCCTCTGCAAGTGCCCTGCGGTGCTTCTAAGAAGGATGTCATTTTGCTTTTTGTTCCGGTTTCGTCCACTCAGTTGTGATCTTGTGATTGCGTAGTTGGGGGCTTTGTCGCTGCAGCTCTTTGAGCAATAGAACCTCGGTACAGCCTTCTTCCAACCATGGTTCGGCCACTGCTGCAGCTTCAGATGGAGCCATCCTTGGCAAAGAAATACTCAAAGGTCTTTGAAGAGCAGCCCCAGTTGAAGAAGGCTGGAACAGAGAAACTTGTGCTGCTGGCATTTGTGATCACCACATTAATCTGACATAGCCAGGTTGGCTTCAGCTTCATCAAAGCTTTCTCCTCGGATCTCTTTAACTCCAAGAAGGTGGCTGTTCTCAAGGATGTCGAGTTGAATGCTGATGTTCGGACCTCAACTATATTGATTCTTTCCTTTCTAGTCATGTAATGTTCTGTCATGTTTAAGGCTGTCTACAGCATCATGGTGGTGACTCCCTGTAGCCGACTCAGTGAGGAAGTTTTGGCTGCAGCAATCGAAGACTTTTACAGCAATAACAACTTGATACCCACTGGGGTGGCTTTGCAAGCCTTGCACCCATGGAGTGCCAAGATGGCTTGTGGCCTGAAGAAGTGCGTGGAAAAATTCCGCAAGATCTACCGAGAACGACCTGAAAACTCTAAGAGTGCTACCCTCTCTGCTTTGAAAGAGCGATTGAACAAAGCCTTGCCGGCAACTGAGCCTGGTGAGGAAAATGCTGAACTGGATGAGACTGCCCTGGACGAGATCACAGACCCGCACCTTGTACCAGAAGAACCTGAAGGTGCAGCTCCAGACTTGGGATCTGAAGCTGCTGGAGTCTTGCCTGTGGCAGTGAGGCCTGCTGAAACTGCTTTGG
>VSDK01009162.1:169985-181734 GCA_009767595.1 Symbiodinium kawagutii | reverse complement strand
GCCTGCTGAACCTGCTTCGGTTCTTCCCAAGGAGTTCAGTGCCAAGTCCGTTGGTCTTGCTGCTTTGGCAGCAAAAATGAAGAAGCATAGGGAGGCAAAGGCGGCACCTCGACCGATTGCCACACCTTGCAGGGCAGCAAAGTACGAGTTGCCAGAGTATGTGCTCCAGACCTTGGCCCAGCAAAGTGCTGAGGCCCCAGTGCCTTTTGCCACAACCTCTGCCGAAGAAGTTGCCGAAGCAAGTGCTTCAAAACCAAAAAAAAGAAGCAGAGCTTGAAACGCAAATCGGGCAAGAAGGGCAAGAAGAAAACTGGGAAGGGCAAAAAACCTGTGGTGGCTGGACCGGAGGAAGAGGAGGCGTTGGCAGTCACTACTGATGAAGGGTCTTCTGCTGTGACTTACGTTCCTGGAGAGCTTCAAAAGGCGAGGCATGCATGGATCGCTGCTGAGAGGAAGAAGAACCCAGCCATGAAGTACAAGGAGGTTAGTGATCTCTGGATGACCAGTGATCTGCGCAACTCCTACATGGCCAGCGTTGGTAGCTTCTCTGAGATGAGGAAACGAAGATTTATGTAGTTCCTGGCAGCTCCTGAAATGGAGATCTGCTTGATCATGGCTCAGCCGTGGACTCTTAGGTTGACTGGGGGTAAAGTCGATCTGGAAAATGCGTCAGCTTCAGAGCGGAACAGTGTGACCAACTTACCACTTGCCTTGCTTGAAGACCTTTTCCTTCCTTTGGCAGTCCTTTAATTGCTCAAAGTGCTTCTCTGTAGTAATCATGGTGGTGGCTGAACTGCTTCACTGGGGCATGCCAGCTCCAGCGATCCTCTTGATAGTTATGATGTGCCACTGTGATTTTTTACCAGCCGAACAGGCCCGGTCTGCTTTTATTGGAATAGATGGGCGCACCGGGGTCAGTGCAGGCCTATGACTTTGTCGAATACTTCTGTGGCCAACACCGTGTCTCCACAGCCCTGTGGAATGCCAGTGCCTCAGTGTTTACTGTCATCTCTTTAGATAGAACATGTCTATGTACTTGTTGGCCCAGGCTGGTTTTACCGGTGTCTGTATGGACATTCTACTGGACGAAGGCAGAAGGACATTTGACCTCATGAGTCCTGCTGGTTTCCTGCGCGGGTCTCAGAGATACATGGTGCAATTACCATGGCTCCACTTGGTGCCTTGCAGGTCTGCGCTGCAGGCAGTTCGCAATTGCAAGCGTGGCTCCTTGCACTTGATTGCCATTTGCTGCAACAGCTTTTGTCTGCCGTGCCCAGGTTGCATATTTTTTTGTATATTATCCAACAAATTCATGTCCGCGACCGAGGTCCAGAGGCACCAATGGACGATCGATCCTGTATCCTTTGGGCAACACTGGGTACACATTCGTTCAGATAGGTAACCTGCTGGCCAGCCGGGTATGCCTATTGATATTGTTCATTTGCTCTCAGGGAGCGAGAGTAGTGCTCGAACAACCTGCGGGTTCTGCTCTGGAACTTCACCCGCGAATGGCATGGCTGTTTCGGTTTTTGAATCTGGTTGAAGCCACATTCTGGGGAGGAGCTTTTGCTCCATCCTTCCAGGAAGCATCACCAAAACGACATATTGTTTGGAGTAATGATGCCCCAACATTGCGCTCGCTTCAAATTGCTGCCGGTCGCCTGAGTAGATCTCAGTTGAATGAATTCGGGCTTTCCCTCGTCAACAAGAAACGTCGCTTGGAAGATGGAGCTGAATCTTTCAGTGGCAATGGCAACATGAAAGGATCACAGTGCCCTGTCTGCAGACATCCACTTCAGTCCTGCTTTGCTGTTTCTTGAGCTGACCTCTTTTATTTTGACTCAGGGCTTATCACGAGCGATTTGGCGTTTTCCTGGCGCAGCTGATGCAGCGCATGGATGTGACTTGGGAGGCTTTCTGAGCCGAACGAAACCGTTTGATTTGACTTTCACTTTCCCTTTTTGTATTTCCATGTTCATGCAGGGACAACTCACGGCCCCAGTGCAGCTGCAAGCTGTTGATTTTGGCCGGAGCGACCTGGAATTGTTCAAGGACCATGATCTATTTTATTTTTTTTCTTGGTGACATCACCTGACAGTTCCTGTCAGGACATAGATTTTGATGCTTGTGACATGTGGACCGATGCAGGGGCCCCAGCTGAAGATGACATGGCCTCCAGGAATCTTCCATGTAGATCAACATATTCATGCTTCAACTGGCTACCAGGCAGACTTGGCGGCTTGTCTTACCTATCTACATCAGAGTCGCAAGTTTCAGCCACCTGAGCGCTGGCAGCATAGTTTGAACAAAGCTTTGCGCAAATGTGTGCCTGACCTTTGCTGATCTGGGTTGAAAGAAAAGCCAGACTCGGAGGATGCCTTTGCAGGCTTCATTGGCGCTTGAAAGTGCTGAAAATTTGCACCCGGGAATTTGCCGGGAAATCGGTGTGAAAACCCCGGGAATCGATGTGAAAACCCCGTGTATTCCGGGAATGTTGAAATTTCAAATTCTGAAGTGGGTGTGCTCTCCATTTCAACCTCTCTCGCTCACAATTACATGTTTTTTGGGCTTGATAGGCTTTTGGTAGGTTTACCTGGCGCTTTGTGTCCTTTAGACTGTCAGCTGCCATGTCGGTGGAAGACTTTCTGCCTGTGTATGATGAGCTGCTGGAGTCTGGGCCTGTCACGGTTCAGCGCTTCAGTGAAGCCTGTGGATTAGATGAGGAGGAAAGTGAGATGGTCCTGGAAGAGATTGCAACAGTGCGTCCCGCAGCTGCGCCCAAGAAGAAGAAGCGTCGTGGTTCTGGAAAGGCTAAGGCAGCAGCTCCTGAGCCGAGTGCTCCAGCAGCTAGTGTGCCAACAGGCCCTGACCACCAGGAAACACAAATCATCGAAGACGAAGAGCCTACTCCCTCTCCTCCTCCCACCGTGCCGCCAGTTCCTGAAGGGCAAGACCCATTTGCGTCGACAGATGCACTTGAGGGTGTTCCAGATACACCTCTTGATGCTGACTTGCCTGACACCTGGCCGGCTGACTCCGCAACACCCGGCCCAGAGGAATTCACTGCTGCTGACAAAGCTCTGCCTGCTGAGGTGGGACATTGTTCTGTGTTTCTTTGATTTTTTGGTGTCGTTTCTTTTCATCTGCAGGGTCTGTCGCCTGCTCCGACGCTGAAGCACAGTGACTCCCAGAGGCCTGCAGCTGTGCGAATTATATGTCAAAAAATTAAAACATTCATATGGTGATACTGCGCCAGGTCGCTGTCTACCCTGCTGCGTGGCCAGCGGATTCTCCGAGAACAGCCGGGTGGACACGTGAACTTGGACCGTGCTGACTCAGGTTTGCTTGCAGAGTGCTGGCCTCAGGATGTTGTCTAGATCATAATTTTTTTCCACGCATGCATGCACACCCAAGCACGAACACTCCACGCATGGCTACACTGGTAAGTATTATTTTTTTATTTGTAAGAAAAACAATCAAATCAATTTAAATAGTTTACATTTTGGGGTGTACCAATTCCAATGTCTTCTCTGCACCATGACACGCATTCACCATTCCAGCACGCATGCATGCATGAGTCCTAATGGTTTAGATTCAAGATGTGTAATTTCCAATTCCATGCATGACACATGTCCATGCATGAAACATGCATGAACATCCAGGGTTGATATTGCGGAGTCAATAGTGTTCAGCATGGTTTCGCCAGAAAATCGTTTCCTGTCGCTGTTCTTCCCCCATCTTTATAACTTGCCCAGGCCTGCTAGCTCTCCGAATCCTGACACACGTGAAGCAGCAGCTGCAGCCTTGCATGCTTTAACTGCACCACAGGGCAGTCAGGTGACGTTGTCCCAGGAGATTCCCACGAGCACCACTCACAAGAGGCAGTGGCAGGTACTGCTGCGGGTCGCGCAGGGCCCGCGAGCCACACAGTTTCCTGAGATTGCCAAAGTGTTTTCGACCGGATCGAAGAAAGACAAGCAGGAGTGTTTGCAGAAGTACCTGCAGGAAGGGGAAAACCTCGAGTCTTGCGAGGCGACCTTCACAGCTGAGAAAGAAAGTTCCTCTGAACTCCTAGGCACACGTGAGTGCCTCACGCTCAAGGAGATGAGAGACAAGGGCTTCTCTGAGTTGGCGCCCCAGCTACAGATCGCTGTCGAAAGTAAGAAGTAACAACTGACCAGCTTGGCCCACTAAGGACCAAGATCGCTGCTGTCATTGCCAAGGGCGGGGATCCAGACCCCGACTGCCCCAATGATTTGGAGTCCATGCGTTTCTGGGCTTTTGTTGCGAAGAAAGAAAACACATTGGAAGCTACCCGAATGAAGGTGAAGGTGCAGAGCCAGGTTAACCCTGCGCATGCACTGCAAGCACTCACCGCCTCCTCGTCCAGTTTTACTTCTGCTGTTCCAGACGTGGCTGCCTTCATGAGCAGTCAGCCTGCGCTGCCTGCGCCTGGCACACCTTCAGCTGCTTCCGCTGCCCCTGCTGGTCGCCGAGGCCTGGGTGATTGTTTTTTTCAAGATGTTCACTTTATGCCTCTTAGCCAGGCGCTGCCAAACCAAAAGCGAAACCGAAGGCCAAAGCAACTGGACCTTTGGGCCTCTCTGTGGCTGGTAAGACTTTGAAGGAAAAGGTAGGCCTGGCACGTGCCGAACTCAGTACCTGCCACCTTGCCACCCCTCTGTTTCCGCTTTTGTTTCCTATATATTTAGGTGCAGAGATCAAGAAGGAGATCAATGCTGTGAACAGCTTGGCTGTGGATCTGAAGGGGGTGGGTCCGTCCCATGCAAAATTTGCAGCCGGCTTGTCTGACTTGGCGGATTTCGCGAAGCAGTTGCTGGACATCTTCACGAGGCAATGTCTTTCTTTTTCTTTTTTTGCACAGTACGACGAATGCAATTTGACAGGTTTGCTGCTATCGAATCTGAAGATCGTTTTGAAGCTCTCTTGGGAGAAGCTGCTTCTGAGGCGGCCATTGCTGAATATCCTCATTTCTTTTGCAACAGTATCACGGTATAGGTTGGCGACTCTCGCCTGAAGAGAGCCGAGCTGGGTGCCATTTTGAAAGAGTACAGGAAGCGCTGCCCTCAGTAAAACTTTCTTATTCGTTTGCTCCTCTTGTGATTGCACTAAGGGGGTACAACAGTTGAGTGGATCCTTTCAAAGGATGCGCGCTGCCCATCTGATCGGGACAAGCTGCGCACAAGTGCTTCGATAAGCGCTGCAGTTCTGACATTAGGCTGACTTTGCCTGACAGCAAGAAAAAAATCGGTCTTACCTACTGGGATGCAGTGGCCAAAGGTAAAGTCTAAAAAATCGAGACCTTAAGCATGAATGCTTCAACTTTTTTATTTGGAGGTACGTCTGTCCCCAGAGAAGAGTTGGACAAGAGGCTCGCTATGGATGTTGTAATTTCGTCATTGCCCGGGTTTTTGCTGCAGGCTGGCAGCTGAAGTTGGAGCTGGCAAAGCTTCACTCAGCTTGGCGACTCGTTTGGGAGAGGTGTACCAGTCGACTCTATGGAGGCCACCTGTCTGGAGACCAGGTAAAGTATAATAGGTACCATGGTTGCTGCAGGCGTGATTCCTGCGCCGATGATCGCGCTTATGCCCGGCTTGTTAAACACAAGCTGGCGTTGCAGAGTGTTATTCAATATATGCAAATTCCAATGCTAGATGATGATGATGAAGTCCAGCTGTTTGATTGGCCTATGATCTTGCCACATGTTTTGGTCATGGCCTCAGTTGAGCTTTTGTTGGCGCTGGTTCTCTTGCTACTTGCAGACACCAAGGCCAACGAAATACTGCAGAGTGGCTATGGTCCCATTTTGGGGCATGGATCGGAACAATATTGGGATACGCTGTGCAGTCAGTTTGGCATTGACAGGCCTCCATGCGGAAGCCCGGCCATTGGTGTACAAATCTTCGGAGATGAAGCAGAGATTTACAAGGAAGGCTCTTATATGTGCATCCATTGGATGAGTGAAAACACACCGTTCCACACAGACAGCAAAAAAAGTAGGTTCCTCATTTGCTTGCTCCCTGTGAAAGCCTATGCGTTCGAAGGCAAAGTAAATGTTACGGTTCAGCATGCTCTCCTGCACATAGTTCACTCGCTGAATGACTGGCAGCGACATGGAGTGCAAGGTTTGGGTTGCCGCTTTTGTAGTCTGAAAGGGGATTGGAAGTGGCTGGAGCAATGCCTCAATTTGGTGCGCAAACCCACTACTGACCAGATCTGCTTTTTGTGCATGGCCACAAAATCTTTGGCTGTACCTTTCACTGATTTGTCGGTGAATGCTGAATGGAAACACCAGGTCGCACCGGCACCATGGGCTGTGCAGCCAGCAATCTGTAGCTTGGAAGGCTTCAACATGTCATTAGTATCCATGGATATTATGCATTGTTGGCACTTGGGCTGGGGCCGTGACCTGGCCTCTTCCGTGTTGGTTGTGCTTCTTCGGTCCCATGCTTTTGATGGCGCCACGGTACCTTGATTGCGTTATAACAAATTCTCCTTGGAAAATATGTGCAACATGTCTTGGGCCGTTGCCCCTTTTCTGACGACTTTTTTTTGGTAACTCAGGTAGCTGACCGGATGAAGCGAGCGAGCCGAATGATTGTGGATTTTTCACGTCACAATGGAAAACACAGACTTCCCAGGAAATGGCTGCTTACTCGAGGCAAGTTGTGCTTGAAGTCAGGTAGTTTTTGCCATATGCTTGGAAAAGCTTGGCATACCACCGTAGTTTTGCAATTTTTGGCTTCTTTTTTGCCAGCTTGCAACATTGATCCAATGATCAAGACCTGTGTGTGGGCAGCTGACTCCCTCATAGGACTATTGCTGGAAGCCCGAGCAGATGGAATTTTTCTTTCGCAGCAACAAGTGAACCAGCTTCAACATGTGGGTGAGTTCTTACTGTCCACTTATCTGCAGCTCCACCAAAAATATTTACATTGGTGTCCATACAAGCTTTTCAACGTGCGTCCCAAAGTGCACTTGTTCCATCATTTGATTCTGTCGGCGCAGAAGTTCAGAAACCCCGTTTGCGGGGCCACCTTCATGGACGAAGACTGGATTCGATCAGTCATGCAACTAGCGGGCAAGTGCCACAGCCGCACCGTCCAGAGAGCGACTTTGCAACGCTACTGTGCAGGACGTCTGTGAGTGACCAACAGTTTGTTTGTTTCTATTGCCTGGATTTTTCTGGCAGGATTGCAGCAGGAGATGGCTGCTGCAATGGCATTGCTTCGTCGGGGCCTCAGTTGTTAACTATTTCGTCGGGACCTCAGTGGATTTCAGATAGTCCATGCATGCATAACAACACGGCACGCATGACAAACACGACACGCACGCATGTCATCCATATCATTTCATGGCACGCATGGCATGCATGGCACGCATGGCGCGCATGCATGATTCATGTCACACATGTCACGCATAATTTAGGGTTCATTCACGCCATCCATGGAAAGTCATGCATGCCACACATGTCACGCACATCATGTGCATCATGCATGAATCAAATCTTTTTTCACACATGTGACATGCGTTGTCCATTGGTCTTGCCCTGTTCTCGCTGCTAGCCGAGGATCCTGATCTCTCTCGAAGTTTGCAGCTCTGAACAGTCGCTTGTGTGCGCCCCCTGCTCACAGTGAGACGGGTAAATTTTTTGCTGCGCTTCCAAGGCTGGACTTGTAAGCGGCCGCTACCGAACTGAATCACCAACAGAGGTGTCCAAAAAAGTGGCTGGCTGCTTTTCGTGGTTGGAAGGGTTGGCTTGGCAGTTCTTAGCCTGTCTTGGCTACTTTGGCAGTTGTGGGCTAGATGTTTGTCCATTTTGATTCAAAGGGGCGTGGAATGACAGGTTTTGCATAAGATTTCAAAAGGGTGATGACATTGATATGGGGCTATCGGTGCCAAAACCCCCATGATATGCATGTCTGGGTGCAGGGCGGAAGGTTGAGCCATCTCGGGCACAAGGCAAACCAGTGTCAGGAAATTAGCGTGGACATCCTCTGACCGCAAACGCAGACTGCCAGGACTCATCTTCACACCCTGCTGTTCCAAGCCCGTTGCAGCTTCCACCAGGCGGTCCGCGATGCTGCAATGCCCAGAGCCACCGTGCAAGAAATCATTCAGCTGCTGCGGCTCCTCTGCAATCTCAGGCTAGTTCACACGCGTCTCGTCCTGCTCAGAACTCATGGCGCAATGAAGTGGGAACTTAAATGGGCGTTTGCCTGTGGACCTTGGACCGTGGACCCTGGAGCCAAGAGACTTCCGCCCAAGCACATCAATGTCAAAGCATCAGCCCGGGAATCAACCTGAAAATGTTTAGGTGTCTTGCATGCCTTCCCTGACGCAATCTGGGGAGCAGCAGCAGCGACAGCAGTATGTTTGAACTAAAAGCACACACACATGTCACGGTGTTCTAGGCCCCAACAGCTGCTGGGGCCCGAGGCCAGGAATGGCGGCTGCAGCAAGAGGAGGATGCCCGGCCTTAATCTGCCCACATCCTGTCAACGATGCGTGAGCAACGCCAAGACAATTCAGCCCGTGAAGCAATTAGATGACTGTAGGTTGGATGTGTGCTGGGAGCCAAGCCACCGCAAGGTTGATTGGCAGCGAAGCTTGGCAAAGGAGAGATCGCGTGGCCTAGGCGCAAGCCATGAATTTATGGCTTGATCTGCCCCCCCTTCCAAAAATAAACCTCCACACATGAACCTTGAACAAAGCCTGAGTCCTGGACCGGATGGTGGAAGAATTTGGCGAGGACCACGGACCTTGGACCTTAGACCCTGCAAATGGACGGGCGAAGTCAGGCAAAAAAATTGCCGAAATGCGAACCTAGTAATGAAACAAATTGGATTCTAGTGTTTCTTTTTGCAGGGATACAACGTTTGGCCGTTCAACGGGAGAAGGTGGATGCACCCCAAATCTGTGTTCACCACGGCGACAGCTTCACCAGCAGTGGGTTAAGTCATCATTCAAAGTCAGAAGCTTGGCAGATCTCCACAGCTGGGAATTGGGTTCACTGGTGAACTGTTCCTGTAATGTTGGCCAGTGGCGGGTAATTCATTAATATAAGTTCATTGATCCCTGCAATTCCTGTAATACTAGGGTTCATTAATCCCATTGAGCCCCAGGTGAATGAACCCTATTCTTGGGGGGGAACTTTCTAGTGGGAAACCCGTTGGCTTTGGGGGATACCGAATACCCCTATTAATAACCAAGGGTTCAGCTTCATCCGGGGTTGGCATTACAAATCACCGGACCTGAGATGAACACTTACCGCCGAGGTTGCCGATACCAGCTTCAATTGTTCAAAAGAAAGAAACACCACTGGGTATCAGTGCTGATTTAGCTCTAGCCCACAGAAACCAAGGAAATATATATGACTGGGCTCAGCTGTCCTGGGGTGGCCTGCCAATGCGTGTAGTTGTACTCCTTTCTCAGCGCAAAGTAGAGTTGCGAGACGCAGTGCGGAAAGTAGATAAACTCAGCCTCCGTGGATGAACATGTGAATAAGAGTCCAAATCTGACGTTTTGGCTTTGAGTCCATCTCAACAGAAAATGCTTCCAAAATGCAGCTTGTGGCAAGATGTGGCAAGCGAATTCTTCAAACATCTCACCCCCTACAGCCTCCATTCAAGCCCAAGGTGCTTCCTCTGGCGTGTCGGCGAGATATTGCGGCGCGCTGCGTAGCATTTCCATGAAGTACCACTCCATGGAGTATTGATAGCCGTTGTACCTTGCACAGCCGGACGTTGTCCTGGAAAAGTCACCCAAAACGGTTGGTTTTGCTGTGATTTGCCTAATAAACAGGATGACAACTGGGGGTACCCCAGTGGATTGAGAAACCGCAGGGTCATAATGACTTACATTATAGTCACCATCCAACTGCTACAAAGCCATATCAACCCCAACCCACATCGACCCTTCCAACCCATCCGCCATTCCCAGCCCCACGCCCCAAGGCACTCACAGTCCACCACCTCGCTGAGGCCGAACGCACAGAAGGGATGCCAGGAGCCATCGTCGACGCCCCCGCAGAAAGCCTTCGGGGGCTCCAGCAGAAAGAAACGACCATAGAGCGCCTCCACACCCAAAAAGCCGCAGCTGGGGCAGGCCAAGGTGGGAGTCCGGCTGTGGCAGCTGAATCTCCAATCTTGGAAGCTGCAAGCTGCTTTTTGAGGATGGTTTTTGGGTCGAAATATCCGAAAGATGGAATGATATTTGAACATATCTCATTGAATCTTGGAGCAATTCGAGCCAAATCTTCGCCTCTCAAGCATGTCAGTCAGCCCCAACTAGGACGCCAATCTCCGCCACTAAAGCTGCCAATGCGCCACAGCCTCGCCTGAATGCTATTTGAATCCAGTGGAACGAAGAAGCCAACTGCTCCAGAGATCCCAAGGAGCCACAAAAGCCACATCCGAAGCCATGATGGAGGCTCGAGTTGCTGAGTGGTTACGAGATGGCTTTTCTGTGTTGCTTGGGTGTGTGAGTTTTTGAAAACAGCATAGTTCAGTTTATAAAGAAAAGGGACATGTCTTGAAGATGAACAAATGAAACTGTTCTAGGATGCTCTAGGATGCTCTAGGTGGAGTATAGGTTCTGGACATCTCATCAGCTGCACGAACTGAACCTGTGGCTTCGATGCAACTTTCCAATCATCAAATTCAGTCCAGTCCCATGGCTTATCCAAATGGGCTACCCCAAAACGTTTCCCAGGTGAAACAACGGATTGTTCGGTGCTACCACCAGCCAATGAGATCTACCAGAAGCTGTCCATAAATGACAGCCTCTCCCCGATCAAACAGGCGATGTCGTGCAGAGTTTTCAAATGAAGCAGCCATTTGTCAAGCAATCCATGGTAGAAGCATAGCAGGCTGATCCACCCGTCACTGCCGACCGCCCATCACTATGAGTCAACCATCTCCATTGGATAACCACAGCCATCTCCGCCTCCAGTTGTTGACCTGGCAAACCACAGCAACTGCGGTAGGCAGCAAGGTGAGATGCTAGAAACCACCACGCATAGATGCTGTGTGCCAGTGATTAAATAACAATGATGTATGTAAGGAATATATCATGGTGAATAGGTTCATTCTTCATAGTGATCATATATGATAACACACAGCTATTAATGGTACATGGAATTAGAACATTACTGGTTCCCATAGATTAGGCAAAGCCACCGTAGCGACTGGCTACCCATATATTTTGGCACCCTTTTCAACCTACCAAATCTAAATTATGCCTTCCAAGGGGCCACTGACTTTGCTTCGAGTTATCCCACCTGTGACAGGAAGTATGATAGCATAGAGCTGTTCCGACCATTTCTCAAACGTATTCCGACTCCTGGCCTAGCATTTCATGACAAATCTCCTGACACGTTCTCTGACCTGGTCGTTTCTCAATTCCTAGGGGTACCCCGAGTTATCATCCAGTTTAGCTTCAACATTTATAGTAATAAACTAACTAAGTAGTTGTTCAATTAGCCATTGATCTTGCTTATTATCCCCTAGTATTAACCCTTGTCAGCCACTATAGACCAACCATTTTGGGCGGCTCCCTAGTTTGAGAAACCACCATATCTTCATCTGCGAAAACCTTCGTGCAACCAGGTGTTCCCGAGTCCTCAGTGCGGCCTCACAGCAGTGTCATTGAGATGCCAGTGGAGGATGCTGGATAGCCAGCTACCCTCAACCCCTTGGTTGCGCTCCAAATGCCTGGAACTGCTGAA
>VSDK01009162.1:144163-167525 GCA_009767595.1 Symbiodinium kawagutii | reverse complement strand
TGCCTGCCATGGTGGCTGCCATGGTGGCTGCCATGGTGGCTGAGGTGAAGGTGTCACTGGTTTCATTGCTTGATGTAAAGCCCAAATGATTCAATTCCATGGGTTGATTAATTGGGTGGGTTCCATTGTGATGAGAAACCGTTGGTTAATTGCCCCGAATGATCATTGGTCAATGGACCATTAGCTAGATTACCATATCATGGTAGAGTCATAGTTGATTTATGTTGATTTAGCATGGATAATGCTTGTCAATGAACATTTAGATAATGATGGTTCGCGGTAGTACAATCATATTGAACGATGCCTCATGAGAGTAGAAATTATGTTCATAATTGAAGTTCATAATGGTTATATAATGATTGTTGCAAGGATCAAATAAAATCATGGATTTCGTGTTTCTCCCATACGCAGTCAGTAGTTGTAGATGCTGGAGCGCCCCTTTTGTGACATATATTGCTTATTTCCGGCTGTGAGGAACAACATTCCACTCAACACATCCAAATTTGCCAATATTTCCGCAACGGATTCAGAGTGGCTTGTCCTCTTCCATCCCTTTACCGTCCCCATTTCAGTTCCTCTTGTTTAGCTCAAAATTTAGCTTTAATGGTTTAGTATTGAAAGAATATAAACATATACAAAACCATTAATACCTGTAAACACATAAAAACCATTGAAAAGCTGAAATAATATGTTTACGGGTCCAATGTAATACCTTATTGAGCATCATTATTGACCATCGTTCATGTAAAAATACCTGCCAACTCTGGCTCGAAACGGGTCCGGCCATGGCTTTCCCCTCGCTGAGCTTTGAACGCCCAGGTGTCTGTAAGGCCCATGACCTTGACAGTCGCTGAATCACGCAATGATCACCAGGATAATTATAGACAATTATGATCAGGATGATAATTGTACGTGATGGTCAAGGATGATAATAATTATGGTCAATAATTATCATTAATGTCAAGGTCATAATTGATCATTAATGACCAGGATGATAATGATGGTCAAGGATGATAATTTTGAACGAATAGTCAACAATGATGATCAATAATGGTCTCGATTGATAATGACAATCAAAATGGTCGAAATAATCATGTTGGTGGTCATTGACCACAAGCAATGATGATGGTTGATAATGGTCAATAATGGTTAATAATGATCTACTGACCACAAGTGTTATGATGCTTCAAAATGATGAATAAATAGGTACGAAACTGGCCATGCGGTGCTGGTGGCTTCCCATGACAGTATCAAGGAGGATATCCCCTGGCTCCCTCCTTCGCCCTGCCCTCAGCATCGTCTCCGCCCCGTGAGGGTTTGGCTGAAAATTGTGAGATCCATGGGTTATAGAGGGTGCTTGGTAAAGACCTCGCGATCCCCACGGGGTGGGCTGGTTGGTTGCAAACGATGTTGCTGCTGTTGGTTGTTGCTTGCTTGGTTCGTTGTACGTCGTCATCAGACGGGCCAACCACTATCAACCATCAGCTCCAAACTCCCTCGACCTTTAGAAACCAGTTTCATGATCATTTTTTCGCAGCAACCACCAAATATCCGCCATCCACAACATGCTTTCACCAAAGAGTTTCTGATCATAACCATGAACATGAAAGAACATTAATTAAAAATGATCATTAGCCATCATTAGCCATGCTAGTGATGGTTTTTTAAGAATCAACAATGAGCCCTTTTCTTCACTAGCCCATGCACAAACGAGCATCGCCATCATTGACCATCACAAAACATATCAATGAACCATCAAGCTGCACCATTCCTAAGCATCAACCACAAACAAACCAGCAATCACCAGATTATTGACTAGATTATTGATACTGAATCATCAATTCACCAGCTTATCAACCAGCTTGTTTACCAGCCTATTTACCAGCTTCACCAGGTAAAAATTAAGGATTTGGTTTAGCTGGTAAAATTCAACTAGCAATTACCAGCTTGTTTACTAGCTAATTTGCCAGCTTGTTTACTAGCAAGCAATTCACCATCAGTTCACTGGCGGCTTCCCTCCAAGTTCCCAGGCTGCGATCGGCAGAGGGCTACGATCCAAATGGATCTCGGCCGGTGGGGCACTGAGGGGCGCCCCGAGGGGGGATGGGGTGTTGACATAGCCCTGGGGCATCACATGATATGATTGTTTCTTTAGGTGTAGGAAAAAAACCCAAGTGATGGCTGGTTTATCACTATAAATGGTTACTAACCTGGATGACAACTGGAAGTACGCCGATTTAGAGAAACACCCAAATGGCTATTGATACTATTGAATCTTAACTGGTCGGGGGTTACAAGTTCTATACACCTATGAAAAATATTAGTCAGTTACATAATTAGTTGAGTGATCATTTATCGAAAAGCTAAGGTCATGTCATTGTAGCTTCGAAGCCTACTATACCCCTGGTGCTATAGCTCCATGCAACCAATCAACCGTTGGTTTCTTGTCGGATAGCAGAAGCGCAATTGCTCCATGAAAAAAAAACACGAGTCTTTCCAGATCCTCTCCAAACAATGAGTAGTTCTCCTGGGCTTGCAAAAGTCTTCTATAACCCCGGGGGTACTATCTTTGAATGGTACCCTTTACACTAAGACCCCTTGCCTCACACAAGAAAAAACCTCCTAAAATTCGAACAACGACAAGGGTCTGACCCCACTGGCATTTCCAACTGCAACTGCTTGTCTTTCAGTTCAAGTTCTTCACTCAGGTGCGGGCAATTGCAGCATCTTTGTCACCAGGTAGGAACGCTAACCTCGCAGCGAGCTCAGGGTTTGCTGGGAGCGATCATCGAGGGGTCTGGGGACCCATTGAAACTGACACACATTGAGTGGTCCCCACGAGACTTGACAAATGGTTCTTTGGAATCACCTTCGATCAGACAGCTTACTAGTACCATTTACCGTACTTGGCCATTTGAAACATGTCCAAAAACCTTGCGAAATCTTCATGCGCTCCAGTTGAATGGGTTGCATGCTGGTGACAAAAGATGCATCTTGTAACTGCAAAGGCGACCTAACCCCCTGTCTTAGGGCTCATTAGCTCGCCAACCTATTAACCAACCAAAGATTGGTGGCTAAAATGTCCATGGTAGTTGCAATATGTAATCATAAACTATCTTACTTGATTACCGTGAATCACCAACAAGCATCGTCATCATTTTACCATCAGTAAACAAGTATAAACGAATGAACCATCATTAGACACCACTTAGCAACCGATCGTTAACTAAATTGTGAATAACCAACCAGCATAATGAGTAGAACCAGAATTGTCAAACATAATTGAGATTAATTGAGTACAATGGTTGATATCAATCATCATCAACTTATCAAATATCCACCAGCATGAGCCATCATTGTACACCATGAACCTTAATCATTCAATAAGATGGCGTAGACCATTAATACGACCATCAGTTAATTTATCATTAACCAATCATCATCACTTATCCATACACCATTTATAAACCTTAGTCATGAACATTCATTAACCAGTCCGAACCATCAGTCCGAACCATCAGTAAATAACGGATTATTATAGATTATTCATTATCCATTTGTGTTGAACCTTTTTAAACCATCATTACACCATTTAATCGTTAACCAATATGAACATTCAATAACATAGTTAGTCAATTTATCCATCATCTAACCATCATTAACATTCATTGAGCAATATGAACCATTTTCCACATGTCTGAACCATCCGTCAACCCATCACGACCCCCAGCTGAGCCGCCGACTTTCCACGCTTCATCAACTCCGTGACCCTCACAGCCGCAGATCTACCGATTCATCCGCTGGGTGAACCCAACGCCCATGGTGAGTAACGCATGATCCATCCATGTATGATGCATCATCCAGGTGGGGGAGCTGATCCCTATGGTGAGTTACAATCGTCAATTTACCATTCGTATCAAGCATTCCAGTATACTGATAAAGATTAACAATCCATCATCAACCATTAATTTACCATTGGTACCAACCAACGCAGTATTGATTAAGATTGATCATCCATCATTAATCATTAACTTTCCCTCGCTAACCCTTAATCAGCCATCATTAACCACTAATCTACCATTAATCAGCCATCATAAACCATCATTAGCCATCATCTGCCATCATTAACCCTCATTAACCACTTATCATTTACCATCATTAACCATCATTAACCATCATTAATCATCATAACCACTTATCATCATTAACCACTAATCTACCTTTGACCCGACAGATTTGCTTGACCATGATTTACCCCTCAACCAGCTGTCGAGGCCGATCCCAGCCACCAGGGCATCGGATTCTGGGGCATCCCGACACTGAAGAACTTCCTACCTGGCACTGTGCATAACCATTACCAGTTGGGTGGTTTGTAATCATTAATTAATGATGGTTAATAATAAGTTAAGAATAGGTTAATAGGTTGATAATAGGGGATTCTGACCAACTAATGATGGTTCAACAACAAGCAAAGTAAACAACTAGGGATGTACAAAGACTAGGGGGGTAATAAAAGATCTGGTCATGTATCAGGCTCAAAGAACTAGGGATATGTATGAGCTAAGGTTTGAGGCTTTAAGCTTCAACGGGGGGATCAGAACCAACCATTTCATAGGGAAAACAATGGTTGATGATGGTACACCAGGGACCAGGTGTACGGGGATTTGACACTGGAAGTAAACAACCAGGCGCGTGCCATGTTTGGTAATATATGGTAATATATCAGGCTTAACACTGAAGAGTGTTTGTCCTTGGATGGTGACTAACCATCATTGATGATAACCATTCTTAGGTGCACACTATCTTTGGACAAACCCCTACACCAACTAATTGGAACTTAATTGCTTACAACGGTTCATATCACTTGATATGACAACTTAACGAGTTGATATACCAACTGATTGTAAGTCACAACTGGTAACCGTCTTAATCGTGTGAGTACATGGGAATCACAGCCACCCACATGTCGCGAGCCCCCGTTGCCTCTGCGGTATCTGCGGCCAAATACCACGCAACATCTCCGTCCTGGCAGTTCCAAAGTTGACGATTGGGTTCATCGACAGCCAACAAGAGAGGAACACAATGGTTGGTTCATGGTGACTCGCCAATTTTGATGTACGATGAGGCAAGCCAATCATGATATGCTTCTACATCATAATGATACATATCTATATATACACATAGAAAGGACATATGATACGCTTGATAGGCTATATACACAAGTATATATAATCATAGTGAGAGGCTATATATACATATATATATATATATCATATCTATATAAATAATATGATGCAAAATGAGGCAAGCAATCAGCATTCGCTTGAAATGGCTATGGGTCAAAACCCTGTACCCCTGGTTCCCCATCATTAACCAGGCTGTTTTCCCTATGACTGTTGGTGATAATCCACCATTGGTTGGTTGATTCATATTGACCCATAGCCATGTATAGCTGGTATATCCCCTTCTATTGTTACTTATCATCCCCTATCATTAACCATTATAACCAGCTATAACCATTGGTTGGTTAACTGCTTGACCCAGCTCGCCATGGTTGGTTAAAGCCATAGCCAAATGCTAGCAGCTGCTCTCCGGTCCAAATCCTTCAGCACTGCCGTCCTGCCAGCGCTGTCGTTGTTCCAGTGCCTGCAGATGACCATTGCCGGCCTTCCGGTCACACCTCATATGACCAGCCTTACGAACCTGTGAGAAACCTTGGTGTACCCTCTGATAAACTAACATGGCAATGGAAAAACCACCATTTTGTTAGGAAAACCCTAGGAAATCAGGTATAAACGGTGGATTTTCCATTGCCAGGTTAGTTCACCAGAGTGTAAACCTTGGAGGGCTCAATCTTAGAAGGTTTTCAAGGGATCCAATGTGAGAGCCAGCTACTATTTGTTGAACTTATTGAGGATGAAAACAGTGTAAGTGGTGAGTTCATCCGGAACGGCTACAGGTTTTGCTTCTGTCTACCACTGAAGCAAACCACATTGATGAACCATATTTTTGGATTACAACTTTTGGTATAACCACCATCATCAGGTATTATTAGATCCGTTGTAATTAAGCACAAACAAACCATGTCTAGCCATCATCAGCCATTGTTGAACATGATTTTCATTCAGTATAGTTAGCCAACATGAATCATGACCATCATGAATGATCACCAACCATCACTAACCATGATGAGCCATCATTAAGCGACCCTTAATCATGGTCCGTTTGCTAGTAAGAATTGTTGGTGAACAATCCAACTCATCTGGTGAAGAACTTCTCAGGTATTGCACAGGGGGTGGTGAGTTATCCCAACGAGCAAGGTCGTTTCTGGGATAACCAGTCATTATCAACCATTGTATAATTGTCCAAATAGTTTGATATATATGTATATATTTATATAATGGTCAACTATTTTGTCAATACTTATCGTACCAACAACATGTAATGTGTTAAATTGTGCTCAACTATCATTAACCCACCCCTGCTGTGTACAATCAACCCTACATACAACAAATGAATCATGAACCCACCACTATCAACCATTGGATTCGGAACATCACCATTTGACATACACCATGACACGGTACCATGGATGAAGAGACCCATCGGTTTCCACATAAACGAAGCTGAAAAACCCAATACCATACCAGGAAGATAAACCACTATGAACGTCCAGCCCTGGCAACAGTGGTGCGCACATTTCGCGATGTGACAGCCTATGGACGAGTTGATTAGCAAGCCTTATTCTAAGCCATTCAAGCACATGATTTGCCACTTGAAGTTCCCTTAACTGCACAACAACCATTGACACATATCAATCATGTTTGAAACGGTTTTGAATAAAACTTAGTGGACTCTTATTAATAGCCCATTGGCGCATGTTCAATCGTTGGTAACCACTATTGCCACTGTTGAAACTTTTGAGCCACGACCGTCCTTTGCCACCACCAACATGAATGTCAACCCGCAACAACCACCATCAATCATTGTCACCAAAATTGTTAACCCATGTGGGTTCACCCATGTGAACCGGCAACCATAGCCAGCATCTACCATGATTTCCATCATCAATCAGCACCATAACCATTGTTTAACCTTGACTGATCACTCAGTGATTTACAACCGCGGATGAACCATCATAAACTATCCTACTATCCATTCTCAACCATCAGGACTCGTTGATGAAGCATCATTTAACCAGCTTATGAATCATTGATTCAGGATCACTACCAGCTGATGAGCCCTTAAAACACCCACCCTGAACCTACCTGTGCACAGGCCAGGAAAGCATCCAAGTCGTTCAGTCCATGTCTGCGTGGATCCTCGACGTGACCAAGGCGGATCCAGGCACAGCGTGGGACCGGTGGTTGACAATGCTTGACCCTGTGAATGATCAATGGTTGCTACACACCGGTAAACTAACATAGCTGGCTGGAAAATCACCATATTTTGTAGAGAAACCCGCTTGGAAACCATCAAGAATTGGTGGATTTTCCGTTGCCATGTTAGAGTGTACTACCTTGGGCTTTGATACTTGTGGAAACCGGGGATTTCAAACATGATCATGATGATGTTCAGCGTACATGTATGCATGAAGTAAAGGTGCCTCCACACATATCGCCATTTTTGTTCATCTACCCCACCACTTTTCCTTTGCAAACACTGCACCACTTGAGGTTCTTAGTCACAAGTCATGCATATGTGCATCCACCAACCTCAAGTATACCCATATACCGTCTCGAAATCAAACAGAACTGGCAGGAGAATGAAGCCCCATTCCCACTACATAAACCATCTAGAACTGGTGGATTACCATTGCTAATCATTAAGTATGGTTGTCAAACCACAACCATCATTTTAACTATTTTTACCCAGACTCAATTTCAAACACTATAAATGATGAATTACCATCACTAATCATCCTTCCCCATCACTTTAACCTTCTTTATCCATTCTTAATTATCCTTATCATGGTAAAGTTCACCATGCAACTTTACCACTAACCATCCGATTGCGGTTCCTCAACCATCACTTGAACATACTTCAACCATCCTTAAACATCATTTCAACCATCCTGATAGAGTATCCTTCATCGTCCTTATTAAATAGTATCCTTCATCATCCTGAATCATCCTTGTATGAGCCACAATCGGTTTGACCACTGATGCTTTTCTTTCCGGTTGCTCTGCAAATTCTGAGGTGAGGGCACTCCACCTATGGGAGGCTGCAAAGGTGCTTCGGAGGGTTGGCAATAGACTGGTCATTGGAAAATCATGGAATATCATATTAACAGCAAGAGTAAGATGGAGCCGTGCTGTTACCATTTGTTGTCACAATTAAGATGGATCATTAACAGCCTGGTTTATCACAATGTCCGAATGCACAAGGTTTTTAAAGATGGTTCTTGGTGCTGATGATGGTGAATAATGGTCAATGACCGCCCTTAATTGAATGGCAAGTCTTGATCACGGACGCATTCATGGTGAATATTGCGCTATCATTGTTGCTTAATTGGTAGTGGTAGGAAAATTGATGCAACGTCTAGGTAGACATGAACAAGGGTTCAAAAAAGTTTGCTTTTAAAATCACCCCAAGGCTACACTACACCAACCTGAAATCGTGATGCGGGGTGGTCAACTTGAGCTTGAAATCAGATTCTGAATATCTACGTTTTTCGGATCAAGACCAGGCATTTCGATTGCAAACACATCAACAATGATTCTCTTCAGGCAGTGGTTTCGGTGCATTTCAGATCTCTGCAAAAACCTACCTTGCAATTTCAAAGCTCATTCCCGAAAAAAATAAGCGGTTTGAGATCGCTTCCGAAACATGGTGAATCTCATGGTCGGAGCTCGTTGGGAGGGTTGGGGATCAATGCATCACTGAGCACTGGCTGTGTGATGATGCTTCTTCTAAACTGGCCTTCATGATTATCCCTGACAAACCACATAGTAAAACGATGTACAGCGAAGAGCTGATCCAACAGCTGGCAACAGTGGAAAGATCAGCCAAAAGCCTCGGCAACATCATGAAACAGCAGGCTTTCGTCGATCTTTGCAACCAAAAGTTAGCAAACATCAACAACAATCATCAACCCATGGCAGTCAATAACAGTCATCAACGAATCAACAATCATTCACCACCACTATTTGCTTCGGCCACTCCTGGCCTCGGTTCCCCTTTAGTTCAGTCGGGCTCTCCCAACCACCAGCACCGCCCGCGCCCGAACCTGCTTGGCGATTGATCGCCCGCGCGGAAATGCACCGCGATGAGCTTCCGTCGGCCAAGGCTGGCGGCCTGCGAGCCACGGCGAGAACTGCTGGGGCGCCCGGCGAAGGTCGAAAAAAGGCGTTCCGGTGACGACCGGTTGTGGGGATGCCACGGAAGGAGAACCAATGATTTAGTGATACCAATGTTAGTAATGAATGGCAGTAATTGATACTATATAATGTTAGTGATGCTAATGATTTAGAACCAATGAAATGATAATACACGATACGAGGGTTAGGATAATAGCGATAGATCAATGATGATAATGACAACAATGATATCATTGATAATGACAACGGTTGATTATGATTCTCAAGTAGTGATATCAAGTGGATAAGGGTAATGTATCATGGTTGTTGGGGCTCTAACAGAATAACTGCAGTGGTGATTCGATTATCATCGCAATAGCTAGTGCTGGTGATATTATCAATCTTACTAGCCGGGTTCATGACATCGCGTCGTATAATGGTAATAATAAGCAAGAATCATGTTTGTTCTGGGGTATGATAACCAACAAACTGACGACAATTATGATTGAAAATGGTGACAAAAAACGTAATAACAACAATCTTGGGAAACAAAATCAACTAATCGCAATCATCCTTATGACATTGAGATTCCGTCACATACGAAAAATGATGAACAACAATAGGAACGTCAAGAAGAAACATGTGTAAGGATATGAATCATATGACGCATATGAATAGGAATGAAATAACGGGCTAAATGCAAACTGTAAGTAACAATAATTATAAGGAAATAAACGCTAAATATCAGGGCGTTATCAATTCCACCCTAGGCGATTATAAACCATCATAGCGCTAGGTATAAGAACAAACATAGCTAAGGAACTAATAATCATACTCAGAAACAAAGTAAAATCCTCTTGGTTGTTAAATCATTAGCTATGATTGTGAGCTAATCAATGGTAACTTTGAATCAAAACTACTATTGACTAGCTAACAATCATAGCTAATGAAGTAATAACAGTAAGAAACTACCAACAAGGTCAGGTCGTCCCGAAAGGCGCTGCACTACCGAAAAAACGATTCGTCATTCACATCATCAGCGGCAGCATCACGCCGTGAACGGCGATGCTAGCAACATAATGAAAATGGGTCAACCATAATCAAATTTCATAGCAATCGTTGGAAAGACAACCCTCAGCTGCATTAGTCATCAGCAATCATAGCAATTAAAAAGTGGGTCGACCATAATGTTGGAATGACAACCCTCAGCATGCTGAGTAAAATATCCTTGCGTATCCTTACGACATCCTTGCTTTTCATCAGCCATGTTTGATTTTCGTCCTGTCGTGTCCTTACTCATCTTGCTTTTTCTAATTACTGTACCCATTTTTGGCTGATAATTAAACAATTCATTGGTTGCTCAAACTAGCAACTAGTTTGCTCAGAGTTTCTCCCAACCTAAAGCCGTTGGACCTACAACAGAAAACACGGGTTAAATGACTGTGTGCACACCATGTCTACTTTACATCAAGTCAATGATCCATTCCTTGGGAAAACGGAGGAACACATATGCTAGAATGTACGGTGGTTCCTGTTGGGTTCCCTCATTAGCCAACAGTCGAGTGAGAAAAGGATATAAGTGGTTTTCAAAATATGGGACTCCTCAAAATGGTTGATAAAAAAAATGACTGAAATTGGATGATTTGGGAAAAGACCCCTATGACTTGAGTATGATCCAAGTTGCATCTGGCAAGTTCAACGACTGGAGGCCATCCCTAGCCGCTTCGCTCACATGGTAAAACATGGGGTCTATTGTTCCCTATGCTTCCAGTTGCCATGAAATACTATGTAGAAAAACAACCCCAGTCACAACCATGGTAGAAACCACCGGGTTACCTACTGTTTTGGCTCTGTGTCATTCTTGGAGGACTCGTCTCGCTGTCTTGACCATCAGTTTCTCCGCGTTGTTCTCATGTTTCCATTGCCATGCGCAAACTACGTGTCCAGAATACAGCATTACGCTTCATTTGAAAAAGTTTGCAAATTCAACAAACTGGCAAATGTTTAATTTTCAAACCAAATTTACATATACGTTCATATAGTTAAATAGACATTTATATATATATACATTAGGACAAAACTTGATTTTCATATATGTCGATAGATGATGCTCAAACATGTAAATATGTCTTTGTAAAAGCAGTAAAAGCAACACTTGAAAACTCAACCTACTCCAACAAATCCCCCAGGTAGCATCAACATGGCACCAACGTAACATATTGTAACATCCACTTGATAGCAACGTACCATGAACATAGCATCCAACCGGCTTACAAACGCAAGCGAACGTTGACATGCATCCACTTCATGAAGCAAGTGCCAGCGAACCCATCCTTGACGTAGCATCCACTTCATGAAGCAAGTGCAAGCGAACCCATCCTCCAGGTAGCATCCGCTTCAGGAAGCAAGTACAAGCGAACGTAAACATGCCCCAACCCATCCTTCACGTGGCATCCGCTTCATGAAGCAAGTGCAAGCGAACCCATCCTTCACGTAGCATCCACTTCATGAGCAAATGCAAGCGAACTTCAACCTGCTCCACCCCACCCCACCCCACCCCACCCTGCGCTGATGGCCTCGGCCGCTGCGCACTCCTTAGTTTGCGGGATGCGCTGACAGTTGCTTTGTTCTCTGCCACCGGGCCTGGCGCGTCCGGCGCGCCCTCTTGGTGGGAGGGTGCAGGCCGTCGGCCTGTCAATGGCAGCGATGTCGAAATTTGAGGCTTATGCTGGGAGCTTGCCCCCGCCAGCTTACGGAGCTCCTCCTGCTCCTCCTTGGCCTTTTTCCTGGAGGCTGCCTTCCTCAGCCTGTCCTTTTCGAGCTGGTCCGAACGTGCCTTCTTCACCCTGCAAGTGCGAGGATAAGTGTTTGGACACATGCAAATTCTAAGTTTCCGACTTCTGCTTCCTCGGACTCGCGGACAGCTTTGCGCTTGTCGCGCTTCTTCTGGGCCTCAACCTTTCGCCTCATGGCCAGCTTTTTCTCGGCGGCCTGCCGGAGTTCAAGATGGAATTTGGCTTCTGAGGAAAGGTTGCCGCCTCCAGTTTCTTGCGGGCTTTTTCCCCCCACACCGCGGAAAAGAGCTAAAACGCACGTACGGAATTAGATCTGTAGGCATAAGCAAGCTGAAAAATAAATATCAAATAGATAAAAAAATAAATAAGTAGGATAGTTAGGATAATTAGGATAATTAAATATAGGATGGAAAGGATAGAAAGGGTAGAAAGTTGAAAGGGTAGATAAGATAGAACAAGCCCTTCTTCCTGTTACCAAACCCTCCCCTACTATTAAAAACAATGGTCCGACTTTTGCTTTGCTTTTTTCCAATTTGCACCCTTTGTTGTTTTAATTGACCAATTAAAAAACAATATTGGAGCCAAGCCCTGCAAGGCAGTGTTAAACTCCTCATATCAGGAAAAAAATCCTCCTGGCGGTGTTTTCTAAAAGGGGATCGAGCGCGCACTCGTTTACATCAAAGCTCTAACTTCGACATCATGGGACGGCTTGCTGGAAGTATTTTTCTTCCCCACCTGCCAGGTGAGGGTTGTTAGATCTTATGTCAGTTGCCTCCCAGTGTAACCTGCCGGACCTCAACCACAACCATCCACGCCCAGTGTTCCCTGCCAAACCTCAACCACGATCATCCACGCCCAGTGTTCCCTGCCGGACCTCAACCACAACCATCCATGCCCAGTGTTCCCTGCCAGACCTCAACCACGATCATCCACCCCCAGTGCTCCCTGCCGGGCCTCAACTCCCCTGCCAAAAGCTACGCCAGATAAAATGCCAAAAGCTATGCCAGATACAATGCCAAAAGCTATGCCAAATAGAATGCCAAAAGCTATGCCAGATAGAATGCCAAAAGCTACGCCAGATAGCGATGCCAGATAAAATACCACAAGCTATGCCAGATACAATGCGAAAAGCTATGCCAGATATATTGCCGTTAGCTATGCCAGATACAATGCCAAAAGCGATGCCAGATACAATGCCATCTGCTATGCCAGATAGAATGCCAAAAGCGATGCCAGATAGAATGCCATCTGCTATGCCAGATAGAATGCCAAAAGCGATGCCAGATAGAATGCCATCTGCTATGCCAAAAGCGATGCCAGATACAATGCCATTAGCTATGCCAGATACAATGCCAAAAGCGATGCCAGATAGAATGCCATCTGCTATGCCAGATAGAATGCCAAAAGCGATGCCAGATAGAATGCCATCTGCTATGCCAGATAGAATGCCAAAAGCGATGCCAGATACAATGCCATTAGCTATGCCAGATAGAATCCTGCTATGCCAGATAGAATGCCAAAAGCGATGCCAGATAGAATGCCATCTGCTATGCCAGATAGAATGCCAAAAGCGATGCCAGATAGAATGCCATCTGCTATGCCAGATAGAATGCCAAAAGCGATGCCAGATAGAATGCCATCTGCTATGCCAGATAGAATGCCAAAAGCGATGCCAGATACAATGCCATTAGCTATGCCAGATAGAATCCCAAAAGCTATGCCAAATAGAATGCCATTAGCTATGCCAGGTAGCCATCTACTATGCCAGATAGAATGCCATCTGCTATGCGAGATACAATGCCAAAAGCGATGCCAGATACAATGCCAAAAGCCATGCCAGATAGAATGCCAAAAGCTATGCCAGATAGCGATGCCAGATACAATACCACAAGCTATGCCAGATAGAATGCCAAAAGCTATGCCAAATAGAATGCCATTAGCTATGCCAGGTAGACTGCCATCTACTATGCCAGATAGAATGCCATCTGCTATGCCAGATAGAATGCCGAAAGCTATGCCAGATAGACCTATGTCAGGTTTGCATGTGATGGTGGGGATCGCACGAAGTGCTAATGGTGTAATGTGTAGGAAAGGGGACTAAGATGGCAAAGACTTTCACTTTTGACTTCAAGGCACTGGCTTGTGGCACCCTGCCGCGTCTTTGCCTCAGAAGACGTTTCTCAGGCCCGCGTCCAAAAGAACAAAAGTCTTGAAATGCAGATGAGTACAAGCAGAAGGGGACTGCGTTTCATGCTGAGCAGTGTGAACAAGTGCTGTCAAGCTGGGCAAGCGGACGGCCCAGCACTTGGTAAGCCTTTCCGAATGCTTCCGCGCCCACGATGTAGCAATCGTGGGCACGACTGCTAGGAAAGTCCCGCGGGTGCAGGAGCCAGTCGCCTGGCCTCAGGACACATCAAGGCAAGGCATTCAAACGCAGGCCAAACAGCTCCAGCTGCGCCTGAAGAAATGGAAAAACGAGTTGCTGGAAGGGCTGGATATCGCCAGAGCAGGCCTTGACAGCTGTGAATTGCCGCAGGTCGTCCTGCTTAAGCTGCGCCTGGGAAGGGGAAAGAAACCATACGACCACCTGTTGGACGTCACCACGCGAGAATTTCGCGAACCAGAATAGATTTCGATGTTCAAACTTGAAAGCATAAAATCAAAGCTGGTTCGCAAAATTGCTAAAACCTGAACATAGTTTCCCGGTTCCATGTATATATTCGCTAGATACACTGTGCGCAAAGGCCTCATATCGTACATAAACGATACACATTGGCTCAAGTGTGGCCTGACAAGTGTGTTAGGGTTTGTGGTCCTATGTTCGCGGTGAGTTCCACATATGCGTAACACACAGCGATCCAGAATCATTGAGGAAAAATTTGATTCCTGAGGGTCACCTCAGTTCACCTCAGCACCAACTGAGAAACAAAAGGGGGCCCGAATGAACTTGATGATCCGGCTTTCAAAACTAAAGGCGGGCCCGTTGCGTTGCTTTCGTCAGCGCGTTGGGCTTGGACCCGCTGCCCTTGGTGGCGAGGGTTCTGAACGACCCCGAATCCAGCTAGACCCAAAGCGACCAGAAGGTTCATACACGACCTGTTGGCTGGGGACCCGAGCCGACCACCACGCGTGGTGGCACCAGTCCTTGGGTTGGCCTTGGCTCAACTGAAAAACTATTTCCACTTGAGCATTTGGCCCCGTCATATCTGAGCCAGCGACGCGCGGTACATCATCTCTTCGCCTTTGAAATTTGAAAACGACTTTGAAAACGTGAGCGGTCAAGATGCTTGAAAAAGTTGAACATCAATGCATCAAACTCAACAACTCCATGGAACCTCACATCATGTGAAAAGCATCATCCCATGAACCAGTGGCCTCCAAAGGAGCAGCGTCTTCGATATTGAATCAGCTCCGGAATGCTCAGTATTAACCGATGATTGTTCAGGTGATGGTCTACTTTTTTGTGCAAAAATTATTCCCAACCTACCATCATTCCCAAATGATAACTCCCTACGGTTGGGGCGACATCTCCACGTCGTTTAGGCTGGAACTTACAGAATGACTTGTCCATCGGGATCTATCTTGGCGCAAAGCCAATAAATTACGTACCACAAAATCTGCAACGCATAGTTTCCACAAAAAAGTAACAAGAAATGCAAAAGGAAAGGCGTTGAAAAACTACTTGTCCAGGCACGAAACTGCATAGTCGTGACTATATATCATATTATTTGTATATATATATATATATATGATACCTCCCCCAAAAAAAATAAATGTGTGATATTATTTTCATGGTATTTACAGTGTTTTATGCTCATGTTTGGGTATGAATTTTGAAGCATCGTTTGTAAGGATTCTGTTGAAGGGGGGGGGGTACCATATATGAATATTTGGGCTTGTTCATTTAGGTACTTAGCCTAAAATCACATAATCGAAAAACATCTATTTTTGCAATTTCATGCAATTTCCAAGTCCCGGGATTCGAAGCCCCAAATTCAAAGATTCAAAGACTGCCAAGTAGTTCTTTGAATCCAAGCCCCAGATTCAAAGCTTCAAAAATTGAAAAGCAGTTCTTTGACTCGAAGCCCCAAATTCAAAGATTCAAAGATTGAAAAGAAGTTCTTTGAATCTTTGAATCTGGGGCTTGGATTCAATCAACGACTTGTCAGTCTTTGAATCTTTGAATCCCTCCAAAACATTGAACACTTGATTAATGATATTGGCTGGTAACTGGAAGCATAGGCTGGCGTTTCCATTGCTTTTGACCATCAAAAAACGATCATCAACCAGCGTTCACAATCATCGACCGTCGTGAAACATGCGTAACATCAACGTATGCTGAAGCGTTATCAACGGTCTCCAGCGTTATCATCATGAAAAGCATCAACCAGCTGCGGAACTTACCAGCAGAGTAGGGTGATTGTTGGCACTTTCCCCTTGAACATCTTGAACAAAATCAGCATCTTATTGTTGCGAATCCTTCTTATCTATCAAGTATCTTTGATATTTTTCTTAATCATTCATCCTAGAATGACCATGATTAAGAAGACCATTGATCCTATGACTACCATTTGAATTTAATTGATCCTGGTAGCCATAGTCGGATACCCCTGGCTCCTTGGCACCCAACCAATCGCCAGATACCCTCTGGTAAACTAACGTGGCTGGCTGGAAAATTCACCCCATTTTCTTGGCAAAACCCAGCTGGAAATCATCCATTGATACTGGATTTTCCAGCCAGCCATGTGGTGGTTTCTCAAGCCATAGGGGTACCCCAAAATCATCCAGCTTATTAACTATTTATGTTAATAAACCAGCCATAACTTTGGGGTCCCCCATTCTGAGAAACCACCATCTAGTTGGTATATCCCCTATTGTTGTTGCTCATTGTCCCCTATTCTTGTTCCTCATCCATGCTTTAACCATTATTAACCATTATTCACCACTATTAACGATTATTGACCATTATTAACCTTCATTAACCGTTAACCATTATTCGTCCTATGCCATCGCCCATGGATCCGATCGTCCGGCACCTCAAAGACCTGGCGCGGGCGCGCCGCTCGTGGAGTTTCCCATGTGGAGTGGCCCACCACGACTTGAGTGGAACTACCAAGCGGGTTGAACAACCAGTGGGGTTGAACACCCCGTGAGGGGTTGAACAACCATGGGTTCTTGAGTCGAACTACCATGGGGTTGAAGATTTTTTGGGGAAATCACCTCCAATGAATTCCATTTTTGAGTGGACATTGATGGATATTAATCGTTTTTGGTCATAGACCATGCATTTTTGGATAAATCTACTTCATTGGGTTTTCCATGAATTGGATATCAATGGATATTGACCCATTACACCAGGAACAATCGAACCTAGGTGGATATCTAATCCACAAATGGCAGGTGGATATCTATTCCAAACATCAAGGATACCCCAAGTTATCCCCCAATCAAGTGGGTGTTTCTCAAGCCAGAGAGGACCCTCCAAATCATCCAAATCATCCACCATTCCATTGATGGTCATGAACCATATCTTTGGGGGTCCCCAAACTGTTAAACTGGCTTGAAAGAAACTACCAAATGATCCCAAGATGTCTTCGGGAAAGCGCCAAACCCATAACGACCTTGGGGCACCACTTGGCGACATGGCAATGGAGACACCTTGGATCAATCTCGTGGTTGATTCTCTTATTGTCAATTGATGGTATTCAAGTATTCAATGCTTAGTTGATGTTTGATTCATGAATAGTTGATGGTTAATTGGTGGTTTGTTGGTTGTCCAGAATTGGTGGTTAATCCTGACAATGAATGGCGAATCAACTAACGGATAAATAGTCAATCACTCCATTGGTCAAAATATGTTAAAGTAAGCTTAATTAATCTTGCTTACTTAATGATGATTGATAATGGAGAATTAGCAGCATTTGTGGGCCATAAATGCGTGCACCGCTGCAGCACCACAACTTTGGCAGCTCCCGCCGTGGAAGAGATCGATCCAATTGAAAACATGATCATAGAAGTTTGTGCGTGGTTCATCTGATAGAAACCGGCATGTCTGCCACAGATATATCCCTTCTTTACGATCTGCCAATTCAAACTCCATCCGGCTGACAGCATTCAGACCGGAACCTCCTAAAAATTCAAACACCCCAAAGACTTAGACATTGTCAAGAGAACAGCTGAATACAAAAGCAACAAACAGGCGCACGAACAAACAAACAAACAAACAAACTAACTAACTAACTAACAAACTAACAAACTAACTAACAAACTAACAACCAAACTAACTAACAACCAAACCAACTAATCAACCTAACTAACTAACCAACCAACCAACTGACCAACCAACCAACTAAAAAACAAACTGACCGACTATTAAACCAAGCAGCCGCAAACACCTGCAGCAAGCGTTGCCTCTTGGTGTCGTTGCGCCAGAAGCTGCGAGGGTTCGAACAGCAACTCCAACATTGCCGCATGGAGGTATGGCCTCCCGGGTGCGCCATGCAACACGGGTTGGTTGCTCAGCACCTGTACAGGCTGTACGGCTGGATGTGCACCTGGGGTTATAACCATGATTACAACCTCTATAGGGTACCTTCTAACCCCTAGAAACCATGGCCAGTGACCACTTACGAAGTGGGGGTGCACATCCAAGTAGTGACGTTGGCTATCACTCAGGCTATAGTCAGGCTATGCTAGGTTTATTCACTTGTGTAGTAACTTATGTAGCAGGAAGAATGCATGTAGTTAATACTTGTGGTATAGCTATAGTTGACTATAGCATTTGTAAATATGAATAGTTAATACAACTGGTTGCTTCTGGCACCTTTGATTAGTGAGATGACTAGTGGTGACTAATGATGATTGTGGCTGATTCAATATCGGTAAAACACAATTATGGTTCATGAAACGGTGAATGATTCTCAAATTAGTTCACATATTGTATAGAAATGATTATGGTGATTGCAAGTGATGACCAAATATGTTCAATGATTCTCGAGGAAAATCAGCGATCTTCAAAAATGGTGATGATTGGTGATGGCCAAAGCTTGTTGACAATACTTGATGCACGGAAATGATGATTGAGAACGACGGTTCATCATGCCTGGTGGGTGATGCTGATGCTTCATGATGGTTACCTATTATGATGGTGATGGTGATGGTTACCGTTGGAAACTGGCAAGAGCAATAAATGGTATGGAAGAAACAACACACAAACTGTAAGGAACCCATGGGGAAAAAACAGGAAACCCAGGAATTTCATCAAAATCCCCAAACATAAAGCAAAGAAAAAAAGTAGACTAAACGTAAATACAAGTTATATGGTTTGCACTAAAGAAAACACCTAAAACACGAAACTTGACCAATTATAGCCTGCGTCGAAAGCCACAAGACTTTGTAGCAATGACTAATGATGCAAAATGGTGGGGTCAACAGTCATGACATAGCAAACATGGTGGGTCATCGTGGGTGCCGATGTTGAAACCCAGCATTTCGTGCCCCTGGCAGCTGGATCCCCTGTCGAAGCTGCCCTGCCTCCCTAAGAGCTGCTTGGCCGTGGGTCCCATGAGAGCCTGTGCCTGGGACCCAAGGAGCTCAACGGTAACACGGTGCCTCTAAGCATGGCTTGTTGATGTTTATAAGTGCTTCAATGTTGACAACACAGTGAAGAAGTGCTTCAATTTATAGCTAATAGTTTGGTGGAAACTCTCATTTCATGAAAAGGTAGCAACTCTCATGAAAGTAATAGGTAGCCATGAGAGATGTAAATTCGTTTAGAACTGAGCACTTAGAAATGGTAGCGATCACCTCAGAGTGAAGCAACAGCCTGGTAAACCCTCAAGTCCACAAGCAAAAGATTTTAACCATCACCAGGTCATCTACCAGGGACTAACAGCAGGCGGCTGATGTGGATAAGCCAACGCCCATGGATAACTCATGACCAATTTGATTACTGGTCAAACATGGCTAACAAAGGGGCAAACCATTCAACATTGGTAATACATAATGTTAGTAAATAAATGGTAAAACTGCTGCAAGGGTTTCTCCTGTCAACATCACCTTGTAAAGGTTGCGTGTTTCTTAATAGTTCTTCCCGGTTCACAAGGTGTAATACACCCTATAGAACCGGCTACTATAACCCGACATTGACAATTTAAGCGAGCAGGCTGTGTTCAGTGTTTGACTTGGCCGAAAGGCCACTTGCTGAACGAAAATATATCATGACGACGCGCGTAGGAACTGACTGGTACATACATATGGGAGTTACTCAAAATAGGGGACTCGCAAATCATCCAGTTTATGAATCATTGACCTAATAAACCAGCCATGTTTGGGTCCCATATGGCTTGAGAAACCACCATACACCTCTAGTCGTCTGCACATTTGCGACAATGAGTTCTGACCAAAGTACCAAACCATCAGGAATCAAGCAAAGTCTTGAGCATTGGTCTTGGGGAAATCTTCACCAATGATTAATGCAATGACCAACGAACTCACCACCTCACCAACCACTTAATGTTGGCACATGATTAGTAGGATGGTCCTCTATTATAGAAAGTTTTTCCAAAATTATTCAGACCCCCAGGAATGTTAGCATGGTCCTCAATTGTAGAAAGTTGTTTTTTGGGAGGTAAATTTTTTTGAAAAAATGTTGAAAAATGTTTATATTAAAAGAAACTATTTCAAGGAAAGGAAAACAAATCTGGAGGAAACTGAGACAACTTCAACTCTGAGACAGCTTCAGCCCTGAGACAACTTCAACTTCAAGAAAGAAAGAAAGAAAGAAAGAAAGAAAGAAAGAAAGAAAGAAAGAAAGAATGAAAGAAAGAAAGAAAGAAAGAAAGAAAGAAAGAAAGAATGAAAGAAAGAAAGAAAGAAAGAAGGAAAGAAAGAAGGAAAGAAAGAAAGAAAGGCAAAGGATTGCAAAGTCCAGGTTCAAAAAGTAAAAGGAAACAATTCAAAAAGTGGTGGCAAGGAAAAAAACAGGTTTCCACTTTATTGAGGACCATAGCTTTGTTGAGGGGGGGGGGGCCCCCCCCCACTAATCAAGAGCCAACATTACCAACCATTCACCAACCATTCACTAGCCATTCACCATCCACTCATCAACCAGTCATCAACCATTAACCAACTCCACCACTTCCCCAACCCTGGGACCGCCCCACCTCTGGACTCTGGAGCACCGCTGCGGTGACCCGCTGGTTGCTGTGCCTGCCCCGAGTCCCATGGCGTCATGATGACCAACCATCATCCACAACTCCAGATCGACCAGCATCAACCAATGGCCATTAATGAGTTGTGATCAACCAACCATTTGTTAATGATTAGGGAAAATAAAAAATGTTTGAAACCACCAACCAGATTGTGTAATTGCCAGCAAATGATCCAGTATCCACGGATGTACTTGTTGCCAGCATCGTCTGTAATCCATTCAGAGCATCACATGTTCGAATTTTGGCAATGAGTCCATCCTCCGACCAGCGTCAACCAACCATCAACCACCAAGCATTCGCCAGTAGATGTTATATATGCCATGAGTGGAGTGGAAGCGCCAACCATGGTGGTTATCCCGCCATTCGGAGTTTCCTTATCGGTACAAGGTCGGCCCCCCTGGTTACAAGTTGATTAACAAGCCATTTAACTATAGTATCTACCATAACTGGTAGTTACCCTAGTGAACTAACCCAACTTAGCTAACTAAGGGGGCCTACCTTGTAATCAACTACCAGCCATCCGGTTGCTGGGGCAGTTCCGAGATCCCCGGCATCACCACCACGGGCTCCGTCTCTTGGCCCAAGATCCATGGCAGGTCGGCGACCAAGTCCTGGCGTGAAATGGCAAGGAAGCGTGGTGAAATTGATGGATATGGAGTGGTTCATGAATTGTTCATTAATCTTGGTGGCTTATAGATCCCTTGCTAAAAATATATGTCTAACTTTTAGTGGCTATATGGTAAATCAATCATATCCCAAAAACACTAAAAACCTAAGTTAGTGGGTATAAGCCATCCAGTTATGGAGTGGTTCATGAATGGTTCATTAATGGTTGACTAATGAATAATTAATGGTTGCTAATGGCTGATTAGTGGTTAATTTGTGGTTGATTAGTGGCTGATTGATGATTGATGAGCGGTTCGTGGTGACATGTGGTGACTGGTGATATTTCTGGATATATTGGTTACAATAATTGGTGACTGGTGGAAAATTAGTGGTTGCTTAGGTGGCAAATTTCTTGAGTTGATGATTGTAAGTTATATGGCATGAGAGCCAACCGTCCAACAAAATGGGGTTGGTGGACATCCCAAGGCTACTTACCAGTAAGTTGGATATGAGGGGGATGTGAACAACCAGGGGTACCAGGTTTTGACCAACCATATTCTGGTGAGTTTCATGGTGAATTGACGGTTGATTAGGGATTGGTTATGTTTGATTCATGAGTTTGATGAAGGGGTAGCCATTACTATATCATGGTGAATTGATGGCTGATTATATAGCGGTTAAAAATGCCTACGGTCCATCATGGCTGATTCTTGCAAAATACTGGTCAAACCACGCTTGAAAAGATGGTCAATAATGCTTAATGATGGCATACTACAGTGGTGTATTGGCGGAAAACTATAGCAAAGCTATTGGCTACTAAGCATACAATGGTTTGGTACCGTTCAGTGGTAGATTCACCCACAACGGTTACACCATGATTGATTATACATTATGTTTCCTATCCGCTACATGGTGACCCTTTGTGTTGGTTGTACGTGCGTATGTTCTAATTACCACTGATGATGAATCACCATGATTATCAACCAATAGTGTTTTTCTTACCGTCTAACTCAACCAATTAGTTAAGCACCGCTAGTGACCATGATCAACGGTTCATTACTTGGTGGCTTGTAGATCCCTTGCTAAATATATATGTTTAGTGGTTCTATGGGGTAAATCAATCATATCCCAAAAACACAACAAAAACCCAAGAATTCGTGGGTATAAGCCATCCAGATCAACCATGGCAATTCATTGGCAGCGCCCATCAAACATGGCGAGGTGCGTTGTAGCGGTCGTTGTAGTTGGTCCTGGAGCTCCCATGCGTTATAGCGAGCTGGTGCTGCGAGTTGGTTCCATGGGTCACCGCACATTGGTGGTGGTGGCAGTGGTGGTGGCAGTGGTGGTGGTGGTAGTGGTGGTGGTGGTGGTGGTGGCGGTGGCGGTGGTGGTGGTGGCGGTGGTGGTGGTGGTGGTAGTGGTGGTGGTGGTGGTGGTGGCAGTGGTGGTG
>VSDK01009162.1:110795-144000 GCA_009767595.1 Symbiodinium kawagutii | reverse complement strand
GGTGGTGGCGGTGGCGGTGGTGGTGGTGTTTTGGAATGATTGATAAGTGCATTTTCTTGTGAGTACAGTATCAACAATGGCTGGTTAGTCATGGTTCATGATGATTTCCTGGGGTCATGAATGGTTAATGATAACGACGACTGCTTCAGCTCGGCTAATGACTGGTTCCTGATGATAAGCTGCATACACTAAGCTACAATGACTGGTTGATGATCATGATGATGACGTCCTGGTTAGTGATTCTTAAGTCAGGTAATGAGCATGCTATCGTGTTTGTATGTTTATGAAAGGGAAATTGCCTCGTATTCTGACTGATCAAGCTTGTTGATATCACCTTTGTCAGTCAATATACAATGTATTGTCTGTGGAACCAATTGGATACTTCATGGACAGCATTCATTGCCAAACCACGGAGATTTCTCCAGCTTACGGGCAACATGCTACTGTTGTGACTATACACAACCATGCCATCATCAGTTGTCTTGAACCGCTGCCGAAAGTGCGTTTCCGAAAGCAACCAAATCACACATCCTCATCACCTGGGCAACCAACTTGTCAACCACTACTAAAGCACCATCAACCATCACTAACCAATATTGAGCATCATCATCCATGATATTCCATTATTCTCAATCATATTCCATGGTGAATCATCAACTACCCTTCCTAATCAAAACTGCCGAAACGGAATGACGAGGTTGGACCAATCATTGCCAACAAATCAGTACCTACTAACCTACGGCCATTACGAAGCATGACTGACCAACCAATAACTTCAACCATGACTAACCAACCAATGACTTCAACCATTACTAACCAACCAATAACTTCAACCATTACCAACCAATAACTTCAACCATTACTAACCAACCAACTCCAACCATTACACCAACCAACCTATCATCCACAAGTCCCCGCCCACCCCATGATCCGCTCCTGCGACCGGGCAGAGCAACTGCACCATGTGTTCTCCAGTCAAGGAGGTATCTGGTCACAGCAACGGCGAAGCGCCAGGGCAACCGCAACGGGGCAGCGTCACCGGGAAATCTATGGTTAGTGATGGTGAAATCTATGGTTCTGTCATTTGTTCGTGAAATCTGGCCACTCAACTCAAGCTGTGAACTGATCCCATTGTTTTACCAAACCAAATGCGTACCCAGTTTCGTTTCTTGCAGGCAGACTTCATGAGAAAGCGTCGGAGGAGCAAGAAACAGTTGTATGGAAGGCCAGGGGCAAGAAATCGCCATGTTTTTTGCTCTCTGCCGAGGGCAAGGGTATTTAACGATATCTCATTTGTAGAGGGAACATATTGTGGTTCTTCAGATCGCCTTTGTGCTCGAAATAGTGGCAATCTTAAAAGAATACTTCATTGATTAGCAAGTAAAGAGATACATAGAATTAATGCCAAACTCAAATGTCCACAACACGGACAATTTTTGGGCCTGCTCAGCGTGCTTTAATCACTGAATTTCCATCAGCACATAACAGCTGCTGGCTCTGAATAATGGTTCACAATGTGATATATGCAGAGATGTGTTGAAATCACTATTAACATCTATTGACAACTGATAGCCAACCATCGTAACATCCACTAATGGTCAATGATCATTGTCATTAATGACGGTTGAACATTGTCACAACCACTTATTCCATTTCAAATTACTACCCATGATCATTACTATCACTGGCAATCAGTTACTATCAAGCCACTTCTGTTGGCATAATCACTATTTATCACCATTACAATCAACCAATAGTAACCTATCATTCTTACACAAATGGTGGCTCATTACCTATGATCTAAAAGCTTGTTGACCAAACTTGTTTATCATGGTAATAACTTAACCATTATACGTTGGCAACCATCGTGAATCAACAGTTCATCCACATTTGTTAATTGTCAATTAGGAAGTGTTGTCAGTCAACAACTAGTAGATAGTGGCTGATAGTGGTTAATAAGACAGTTTATGAACATCTACGCATCATCAACTAAAAGACCCGCTCTTAGTAATTAATCCACCATATAAGGCCGAGTTACTAAACTACTATAAAATAAGATTATATTGAATCATTCTGAATCTGTGTTGTTTACAATGGGGAAGATTGGGACATCAGAACAAACTTCTCGACAGTCCAGCGTCCCAAGGCCACAGGCATCAGCTCGCCCTTGGCTGCAGGGGGCTGATGGCAGTATTCCACTGATGATACGCCTGATGATGGCTCACTTCAGAAAAGTGGCGAATGTTTCATGGTTGAGAAGCGGTGGTTAATGAATTGTCAGCTGATGGTCAATGAATCGCTAGTTGATGGTTAGGAACGGATGATTGAGGATGGAACATGGTGAATGCGGCATGATTGATGGTGAATGTGATGGTAATTGTGGTGGATGATAATGGTGACAGTAGGTGACCGCTTGTGATCTTCCATGATGGGATCAATGATGATTCATGACATGAAAGACGGCAATAGTGGGTAACATTAAATGATTGCGAATCGATCTTGATCATCAATAGTGGATGGTCATGGTGGTAATGCGTGATAGTGGCAGTCCCTGATATCAATGATGGTTCTTGATGGTCAGTCATGATCCTCGTTGATGGATACTGATGGCCATCAAGCTCTGAACATGCCATCACCCCGTCCCCACGTGATCCCACGTGATCCCACGTGCTGAGCCACGTCTGGGGTGCAGCAGCAAATGCATAGGCACTGGACCTCGGTTCGAAGCGTTTTGAAATTTCAACTCTGGGCCACCAGGTGAACCCCAAGGGCAGTCGATGGGTGAAAAAAGTTGCTGGGAGCCAGTAGCGCCAAGGTGAAGCTCAAGCCTGGTGAATGGTGAAATTGGTACAGGGCTTGGTGGTTGAACCACCCCTTTGAAAAATATTCGTCAACCAACCATTTGTTCATAAATACTAGGGAAAATAAAAAAGAAATCGCCAACCAGTAAAGGTGTTGATGGCTATCATGGTGAAATTGGTGAAGTATTAAATCGAGCACCTGATACCCTTGAGGGTAGAGAGCGAGTGGTGATACTTCATCATGGAGGACAAGCCCTGGAGGATAGCCCTTCAGCGTCACCCAAGACCGTCCGAATGGCAACCATACATCGTTTTACCTGGAAGAGCTATTCCCAGATCAGGGACCAGAATCATGCCCTACAAGGTGGGCCCCCCTAGTTATAAGTTGATTGATAAGTCATTTAACTATAGTTATTTTTACCATAATTAACTGGTACAGTAGTTACCCTAGTTATAACCCAAGTTAGCTGACTAAGGGGGCCCATCTTGTATACATGAGCATATCAGCAATCCTTGTCACATCGCTGGGCCTAGCCAGACCAGAACACTAACGGAAACCCTGGCCCCATCAACTATAATTAAGGGTGATATGATTGGTTATGAGATTAATTAGCCTATTATCACCCTCATAGTTGATGTTAAGACAAGCTGATAATGATTAATTATGCTCTATTAAAGACTCTATTATCAGCCGTCATCAACCAGCAAGAACCATCAACCAGCAAGTAAGTGATGTAAACCACACTCAGCCACTGCCAACCAGTAGATTTACAGCTCAGTGTTGCTAACAAAGCTGTTGTGCAACCAACATCCGTCCGACCAACCATTGTCAACAATTATCACCCACTATTGACCGTAATCAATCATTTGTAAACTATAATAAATTAAACAAGCATTTTTCAACCATGATGAACTATCATTAATTAACTATTAAGTATTAATAGTTAATCAAAGATAAATTAGACAGGAACCAACCATTCGTCAACCACTAATCAGAATAAACCATTGACTAACAATTGATATCAATTCATTAACCGTGGATTGACCTTTGATTAACCATTCATTGACCATTCACTCACCATGGATCGACCTTGTCTAACCACAGTGAATACAACAAGTCCTTGCGGTTGGCGGCTGCAACCGCTATGAAAAACATTAGTCAACTAACCATTTGTTAATAACTACTAGGCAAAAACATGTCAATCAAACCACCAACCAGCTACTGTTGTTGCTTGTTATGTATTATCCCCTGTAGTTTGAAACTATTTACCACTAGCCATCAGTCATTACCAGGCGAAATAAGACATGCTAAAACGTGTCAAAACCACCGTCACAAGTCCTTCCATTTCTCTTCAGCTCTAGTGGCGTGCCGCATCAATAAAGAAAGCCCTTCGCGAGGCGACCTGTCTTTAGCGGCGACGACGTGATCGTCGCGCTGAGGTCCCGCAAGGTTTTGGATGGTTTTGGGATAGGTCTATCGAGATTTGGGTCATGAATCATGGGTAAATGGTAGGAAATGTACCATGTGATATAGGTGATATATGGAGTATTTTTTGCATTGCAGCTTGAGAATGGCGCACAACTGGGATAAACAATAATTGATTATAATTGCTCAACAATCCTGCGTCACTATAGTCATTGAGAGGTCAACGATGGTTTTAACATTGCCTGACGGTGGTTCACTATTCACAAGCTGGATGAATGACGCTTAACACTGGTTGACAAGTGTGAAAGTTAACAATGGTTGATAGGTGTGAAATGTCCATATGCAATAATGCTAGCCGCCAGTGAGCATAGTGACTAACAGTGACTAACAATGATGGCCAACAAGTGTCAACAACAGTTGGCTATGGGTCAAAACCCTGTACCCCTGGTTCCCATCATGAACCATTGTTTTCCCTATTATTGCTGCTTAATATTGATGGTTAATATTGACCCATACCCAGCTCACAACATTTGATGGCTCCCATATGGTAACCACTCATGGGAGCTCCTCATGAACAACCGTGCCCGTCAACTCGGAAAGCCAGAAATAACTCCAGACCTCAACTGGTTGGTGGGTGCTCACCACCCCGTCATGAAAAATACTTGGCAACCAATAAATTGTTAGTAACTACCAGGGAAAATATATGAAGAAAATGCTAAAAACTAGCCAGTCAACTGTATCAACACAAAGTTGTTGTGAAGGGATGTGGACACCAAAACGGCGAATGACTACTGCCGGCGGCTCTCGCCCAACGATGTTCAGCAGAAAATGGTGAAACGAAAGCCATGCGTTCAGCACCATCGACTTGGGGATTTTCTCAGCTCTGATGGAGACACATGGCGAGCTGGGTCAAGCAGTTAATCACCCGACGTTCATGGGGGACAATCACCAACCATCTTATAGGGAAAACAGCCTGGTTAATGATGGGGGAACCAGGGGGGTTAAGGGTGAACTGACCCACAGCCACATTGCCTCAGTCTATGACTGGGCGCGGTTCAAACTTCTGAGAGACACCCCAGCTAATCCAGCCGAAAGTGCAACCAGGTTTCCATGGGAAGATCTTGTCGATCTTGAGAGTTTGTTGGGGGTAATGCGAGGTCCATGTTGACGATCATCGACCATCATCAGCCAGTATATTCCCCCTGTTGGTCAATATTTCCTATCATTCACCATTTCTTAAGCATTGGTAAACCATGGATTCACAATATACCGTGGATTAACATTATTCACCAATGTTTAACCATGTATTAATCCATGGTTCCCTAGTCTTAACCATTGCTAAACTATAGATCAATTGACCATGAACTGACCAGCTCGGATCTCCACCCAAGGCGAGCCAAGGGGCAGCCATCAAGAAGACGCTCAGGAGTCCGTTGAGACGGTCACCTTGGGAACGAAAAAACGCTGGGAGCGAAGGTGAGAAGAAGCTGATGCAGAAAGAGTACTGAGGACCTCAGCAAGCATCAATCATCAACGATAGTAGCCATGATATGTGTTTGGTATTGTTGCTTACTCTCCCCCAAAGTTATGTATCCAAGAATTAACCACTAGTTGGTCATCATGATCGTCATCATCATCATCATCACCATCATCATCACCACCATCATCATTATCATCACCATCATCGTCATTATCATCATCAACATCGTCAGTGTCATATTCTCATCAAATCATCCTGAAACCACACAAAAGCGCACCAACAACTACTTGTCTCAGCAGTTTTACCAGGACCGAGTGGTGTCACACGTCTGTGTCAGGACCGAGGGCCCAGGTGGCGATATGGTCATCCGATCAACAACTCAGGAGCTTCTGATTCTTATCTAAAGAGGAAGTTGAATTCTAGCTGAGAAAAAACAGAAGTTGTAAACAACTATAAAATTCTTGGATCTAAACTCTAAAATCAAGCGGCAAACGCCCTCAATAGAAATATTCCAAACAGTACTTCGAAGTGTCTTCCCTCGGCATGAATGTGAGATCCATACTGAAACACTTATTTTGAACGAACGGGAAAACATAAGCTAATTACTGATAGAATTTTGGATAACTTTGAGGAGGCTTGTTGTTCTCAATATCCTTCACAACCTCAACCACCAAAATCAATCCTCTACGATCCATCGTTGGTTGTTGATGGTTCTGCCCTCACTATCCTTGGTTCTTGTTGGGTGCCGCCCCGCACTATTCTTGCCTATTGATGGTTTTTTGCGGCTTGCAAGATCTCATCAGCATTTCTTTGCCCCCCTGCAGTCCACTGGGTTGCCCGAGCCATGTCCACCGCAGAAGCCCATTGCGGAACAGCGATAGATCAGCAGGCGGGGTACCGTCCCTGCGTCGCACCAGGTTGAGCCCGTTCTCATTCTCGGTTGTTGTATCGGTCACGAACCCCTATGGTCAACCAGAACATCAGTATAACACTGTTGATTAGTTATGGAATAACCTGTTATGGAATAATTATTGTTCATACTAGTTTGCAATGAAGTATAAAATGATATAACCAATACTTAACCTTCTTCCATAACAGGACATCATCATTCATTCTCGATCATTATCATGCATGAATTCACCATTGAATATAAACATCTATCGACCGCTACTACCCACCACATAAGCGTCATTCTGGAATTCGGGGTAACAGCACATCCTAAACCATCCAAGAAAAATCTGAGATGTGATATATCTTTGAATCCAACCCATTGACTGATCTGTTCTTGGGTAAATGCTGCCTGTTTAAGAGGTCCGCCATCTAACCTTGGCGTGCACAATTCATGGGCGTAGTTCAGCGACCAGTTTCTGCCCGGATGAGGCATCATGGCTTACACTATGGTGATATGACATCATAAGCATTTAGTTCATAAATCCGCAAGCGCATAATGGGTCTCAGTAGAATGTCAATGATCCCCTTTGGTTTTCTACCCATTCTAGACAAATATACAATGAGGCTTTCACGACATCACACCAGTTTCCCTGCCATGGCTTGAACTAGTTGAACGTTCTGATGCACCCTTCCCACAAAAACAAGCCATTGCTGATGTTGAGAGGATGCGGCTCCCGTACAAAACTTGTCCACAAGTTGGGTGCTCTGTCCAGTTGACCCACTTGAAACGAGACTCCTTACAAGGCGGGACGTGATGGTTTCTCAAAATGGGGGCACCCCTAAATCATCCTTTATCAACCATTTGTAGTATGAAGCCTTCATGAAGCCAACCATTTGTAGGGTTCCCTACGACTTTGGCAACCACCATGTGCTGTATCCACGCCCTCCCATGTCAAGATGCATCACCTGACAGCGGGCTCTCCTTTGACGCCCTTGGTGGTTTGCTCCAGCAGAGTTGCGCGAGCCGAGCGGTGGAAGTCCAAGTAATCCTTGCTGCGGCTTGGCCTCTTGGGACCCTGGTGCTGAACCATCGAAGCTTTACTGGTTGGTGGTTTCAATGCCTATGAAACATACTGGTCAACCAACAATTTGTTTTTAACTACCAGGGAAAATGAAAAATGTTTAAAACTACCAACCAGTCTAGTGAAAAGGATCATTTCGGGTGACATCTCCCCCTGGCAATCTTCAACCCAAGGGAATTCAAGTGGCTGCAGCCTACTTAGGCCACTCATCTGCCGATTCCCAGGTCCATGATGTCACCCCATGTCACCCCATGTACCCATGGTCATCACTGTGAGGTTGGGGGTACTCCGCCTGCCCTGATGCAACAACTTGGGACGGTCAACGGGTGGACAACCTCAACTCGCGCCTGGAGGATGGGAACCAGTTCAGGACACAGCCTCGATCGGGCAGGGAAGTTGGACGGGAAAAACGCGAACCATCGCTATCCATTGCCTTCCTATCCGTCTATCTATTTGTCTATCTGTCTATCTATCTGTCTATCTATCTGTTGCCTATCTATCTGTCTATCTGTCTGTCTATCTACCTGTCTGTCTGTCTATCTGTCCTATAACCAGCTTTCCAAACCACTGATAAATAGATGGAGGGATCTGGCAAAGTATGATAATTATATACCAGTCATTGGGCCATGACCATCATCAGTCAACGCAACCATTTTGGGGTTTTGGGGCTTGGTCATCTTGAGCTGCGCCGGCTGTACCTCTGGTGGCTTGACACACAGCATTAAAGACCATTGCTGAATTAGCTGCATCTTGGGAGCCACGCTGAGGCGAAACAACCAGGATGTTGGTGCTGCTGTTGTTGTTGCTTCTTATTCCTTATGATTAATCCCTAGTCTTGTTACTGGCTAATGATAAGGACTAACCGCTAATTGGTCCTTATCTATATGAACCTTGAGTATCATCACCCCACTCTCGTTTGTTGGCTATGAACCCCTGCCCTGAAATGCCACTTGCGGTGAACCACGATTGACGAGTCGTTGACCATCATTTCATCGTCTCTAAGTACGCATGCATACAACTGTCAATACTGATCATGGACTTATCAGTCAGAACCGTCATGGACTCCATGGATCCATCAAATTTTATGTGCATGTATATATAAATATATATATATATATATAAATATATATATATAAATATATATATATATATATAAATATATATATATATGCACATGTACTTGAAATCAAAAAACAAACCATGTTTAATCATCACTAAAATACTAAAGATATTTGCCATTAATGATCATTAACTCACAACCATTGCCTCATTGACCTCACCACGATTACCTATTCATCAACCATTAAATACTGGTATTCCTATTCTTGAAGCATATAGTAACCCACCAAGGTCTCACCAATCAGCCACCAATTCACCATCAGTTAAGCATTGATGGGCGCCACTAATTGATTAACCATCATTTGCCATTACTTTACCATAATCAACCATTAATCAACCGTTATTCAACATTATATAATTGACCATCATATTAAGCGTTACTAAATCATCAATTCACCGCTATCAATTTCTTGACACCATCGATTGACCATGAACAATCATTCACTCTCAACCACTATATCACTAACCATCACTTAACCCATCCATATTCATATCCATTCATATCCATCCACTACCGCATCCCTCACCTCGCCACAAGGTGGGCCCCCCTAGTTATAAGTAGTTACCCTAGTTATAACCCAAGTTAGCTAACTAAGGGGGCCTACCTCGCCATGACTCCTGTTGAAATCCACCAACGAAGGCTGAGCCTCAGACCCTTCTCCCTGCCGTGCGGCACGAAACGCCACGCCAGGTCGGGCAGCCAAGGAGTGAACCTGGCGAGGCGCTCGTGGGGTGGTTATAAGCCATACAAGGTAGGCCCCCTTAGTTAGCTAAGTTGGCTTATAACTAGGGTAACTACTAGTTATAGTAGATATAACTATGATATAACTACAGCTAAATGGCCTATTAATCGACTTATAACCAGGGGGGCCCACCTTGTAGCGGTGTTAATAATGATGAACTCTACGGGATAGTTGATTTATAATAGTTTATAATAATGTTAACTGTTAACTATACTGTTAATAATGATGAACTATACTGTTAAACAGTAGAGATGACTAAAGTATGCTTAGTTTGATGGTTGATTCATGGTTCATTGGTTTCAATGATGCTTAAATTTCAATGATTAATAGTTGATAGTTTATGATTTCTTTTGGTGGTTGATTGGTGAATGTTGATTAATTCAAGAAACAGTCTTTTACTGATTAATGATTGGTGAACGCTGACTTCACAACGCCTTCCAGTGGTTTATTGGTCAGTTCATACTTAATTTACAGTACACAGTTGCTTTGATCGAGTGGATGCTCAATTGACATGGTTACTTAGATCCAGCGGTTTGTTAATGGTTTATGCTATCCTATTGCTGCCTTCAGTCTACTCAACCATTTCATTCGACATCTGGGTGTGAAATCTCGACCATGACCCCTGGTCAGAGCTTCCATCACTGGGGAAAACCCTGGTTTTTCAACGGGTGGCGCGCGTCAGCGGCGCACCAGCTGAGGCCAAGCGGATGGGGCCACAGGTCGCAAATTCGACGGCCAAACCTGGGACGGGGCTGTGATCGTTGGTGAAGGGTCACGTATGATGGGTGGTTTCTTCCGGGTACCCCCAGTTCTCATCCAGTTTATTTAGCATTTTTAGTAATAAACGAAATATTTTGTGGGGTTCCCATGGGTTAGTCATAGAATCCAGTAATCAACGACTACTGATTGTGATAATCATGTACTGACGCAATCAACAATAAAGCAGTAAGATCCAGAAAGTAGTCTATATAACAGATTGATAAGTAGATTGTTTCACGAACCATCGTAACTGATGATATGACATTAAGAAGAATCAGTGGATGTAAGCAATATCTCTTTCAACATGCAAAAAATTGCAATAACCAAAGAAAGGGAAAGAAACTGCTCAACCAACTTTGGAAACATTTCCCGAAGCAATCCTATGTGGCTGTACAAGCTGGGAACGGGACAATCTTGGCGGATGTACTGCCAAGCAGTTGTGCCATCAGGCTTGCCTCAATGCAGTTGATCGAATTGCATCGGCATCACTTTGACTATGACTACCCATGGCCACGTGAAGCTCCCAACAAATCAAATGGACATGACGCTATGATATGATATGATATGATATGATAAAGAAAATGATATGATATGATAAAGACAATGATATGACATGATATGATATGACATGATATGATAGGAAATAATATGATACTGTAAAACATGATACAATACTGTATGATATGATATGATATGCAATGACAAGATAAGATATGATATGAAAGATTAGATGATATGATATGATATGTTATGATATGATACTGTATGGTATGATATGATCTATGACATGATATGATATGATATGATATGATATGATATAACATGATATGATATGATATCATGTGATGTGGTGTGATATGATATGCTACATTCATTTCTAGTGATCCATTGAACAAGGATTCCAACAACCATTCAGTCCAGCAAAAACAGCACTGTTGGAGCACAGCCTTCATGACCAACGACATGTTTGCATGTCAAATCTATGTGCTCTAGTCATCACCTTGGGAGTCTGGCGACACCCCCAACAAGAGCTGGCAGCTATGACTGACTTCGAGGCATTCCCTGTTGTTGTTGGAGGTGATACATTGGCTTAACCATCATCTGGTGCCTCATTGGTCCGAACCGGCGGCTGTTGATCGCCTCTTAATACTCATTGTTGCTTATAAGCCGACAACATTCTAGTATTGAAGCATTCTAGTATCTAGCATATAGTATCTCGTATTGAAGACAACTATACTGTTGTTATGAAGCATTCTAAGCTGATAACCAACAACAAACATCACCTACAATTACCACCCATAACTATCATTTCTAAATGATATGAACCGTCATTAATCACCATTCACCAGCGTATTAAGTAATCAACTTGTTACCATCAATTCACCCTGAATCAATCATCCACCATATTTTCACCCGCTTCAACCAGCTGATTCACAATCATCCACCAATCCACCATCCATCATCCACCACTGCGTTGGGTCCCTCTCATTAACAAGGTTTATCATTAAACATCATGAACCATTATTCACAAGTTAGGAAATTACAATGATACCGTTTGGTATCCCTTATCACGCTTATAATGCGCATTGACCACCGCAAAGGATAACCATACCCATCATAAGCATAATTAGCCATAAACCATCATCTTATATAATGATTAACCATCATTAACCATCATCTTATGATAATGCCTTATCATCACTAGCCATTAACCATCATTATATAACTATTATAGAACCATCATCTTATGCTGATCCACCATCATCAACCATCATTAATTATCATTTGATCACTATTGAAACATCACTTCAAGCATCATTACCCATCATTAACCATCATTAACCATCAGCATTAACCATCAGTAATGGTTATCATGACTAATCATCTTATGATTTATTACCGTTCACCAGCCTATTGATCAACTTATCAACCATCAATTCACAAACTGTTAAGATCATTGACCAGCTTCATAACCAGCTGTAACCAGCTTGTTGACCAACTTATTAACAGTTGGCCAACTTATTAACAATAGTTAACCAGCCGATCAGCTTCAACCAGCTTGTTGATCAGCTTATCATTAATCACCATTAACCAGCTTATTCACCATTAACCATCATCAACCAGCTTATTGGTTAAAAATTAAATCAGCTTATCATTAACCATCAGCATTGACCATCAGCTTCAATCAGCTTATTCACCATTAACCAGCTTATTTATCATTAATCAGCTTATGAACCACCTTATGAACCAGCTTATTAACCACCTTATTAACCAGCTTATTAACCATCTCATCATTAACCGTTGCGGCTGGTTCTCACGGCGCCGCGGAACGCTATGGGCGGCACTGCTTGGTGAAGCTCCGCAGCATCGCCTTTGGGCTTCACTTGGAAGGCTGCGACGACCTGGGTCAAGCGACTGCGATGACCACGACTGGAGGTTGCAAGGCCTGCAATCAGCTTATCAGCTTATCATAGATTAGTAAGGATTAGTACTAGCCTGATAATGATCACTAAGATTAATGATAGGTTTCAATCAGCTCACCAGCTTATGTGGTCAAATAATAGATTAGTAAGGGTTGAAAATAACAATAATAATCGGTCAGTAATGGCAATCAGCCGAGTAATGGCTAGTAATGGCTATCATTAATAATAGTAATAGCAATAATAACAATTTTAGTAATAGAAATAACAATAATGTTAATAATCATAATGATTTGATAATGATAATAACAATAACAATAGATTAGTACTAGCCTAATAATGATCAATCAGATTAATGATGGGGTTTCAATCAGCTTATCAGCTTCTCAGCTTATATGGTTAAATAATAGATTAGTAAGGGCTAAAAATAACAATAATGATCGGTCAGTAATGGCTAGTAATGGCTAGTAATAACAATATTAATAACAATATTAATAACAATAGATTAGTACTAGCCTAATAATGATCAATCAGCTTGATGATAGGTTAGTATTGGCTAATAATGTTGGACTCACTTGCTCATCATAATTGGGTTACAAGCCTAATAATCAGCTCATCAAAATGATGGGTCATGGCTGATAATTGGGTTAATCAACCACTGTTAACAGTAGGTTAGCTATGGCTAATAATTTGCTAATTAATAATGCGGGATAATAAGCAACAATAAAACCAATTCTCCTATGGTTGTGGGTCAGTTCACCTTGTACCCTGGCACAGTACCCCTGGTGTAACCGGCAAGCTTTCCCTAAGAATTTGTTTGGTTTCATTCCCCTTAAAATTGATGGTCAATATTGACCCGCAATCATGTGGTGGTTTCTTATCATATGGAACCCCCAAAGTTGTGGTTGGCTTCTCACCATAAACGGTTGATATGGGATGATTCGGGGGACCCCTAATTGAAAAAACCTCCATATCTTTAGTCTGAGTTGGGGTGTATGAAAACAAACAACCCTAAATGATATGACCATTTCAATGGTTGGGTGATGGTTACGTGATGGTTAATATGTTGGTATGATGCTTATCAAAAGTGTATGATATGATATAGTTCACCACTGGGATGATCTTGAACAATCTCGGGGATTTCATCAAAAGTCGGTGTATCATGATGAAATGTTCTGGGGTACATGAAGCTAATTCAATGGATTTCATCACCATCATGATAAATCTTTAGCTATTTCAAGGGATTTCATGTTTATGAACGAACTTTTCTCTTATGATCAGCAACCGACTTTCGATGGATTGGGAATGTTTGGAATGCAACGTTGATCATGGCTTTGTGGGAAAGCAACTCATAGCTGATACTGGGTTCGCAAAGCAACTACTATCTGTTGTAAGCTCACAAAAATGGCTAATCTTAGAGGCTACACCAAATGGCAATGATCGTACATATACTGCATTACTCACAGGGCCTGTCAAACTAATGGTGCCAGCAAAAGGGCCAATGACCAAATGGCTCACCGAACGATGATAGGAGCCTGTAGTGACAAATCATGGAGGCTTTTCTAAACCGAATAATTGTGGTCAACAGGGTAAACAATGGTTACTGTATTAGTGAGGTAAAGAATGGGGGGCTAGCTTAGTTTGGAAGATACTCTATGGACAATGCTTAACAACCAGCTAGTGAAGGTTAATTGGTGGTTGATGATGTCCACCAATCATCTGTAGTGTTCTTGATGGTTCATGATGGTCATGTGGATGGCTACGGATGGCTTATCTAGAAGTCTTTAATCAATAATAGTTCAGAATGGTTGGGCCTGTTGTGAATACTGGCTAATCATGGCGAACAACAGTCTTGCTCTTTAATGATCAACGAAACGGTTGATAGCATCCAGTTGATACCTAAGTATGTCTTATTCTGGTTGATTTTGGCTGGTAATAACAATCTCAAAAGTTGTTACTGTATTATTCATCTAAATCAGGTCTAAATCAGGTTCATCATGGCAAGCTCCCACTTTGAGACTTCAAGCCGAACTTCAGAGCTAGAAGGACCTCCCAAGCAGAACCTTCTGCACATTGGGATTTCTTAATGATGGCTGGTGCTTGAGGGTTCTTTCATAGGGACAATATATGATGGTTTCTCAAAATAAGCGACCCCAAGATGGTTGGTTGATTCATGTAAAAAATGGTTGGTCATGGATGATTTGGGGGTCCCCTATTCTGAGAAACCACCGTTTGTGTATGTATTTATTCATTTGTGCATATAAGCACTCATCGACTCATAATTGGCTAATTGTAGGTCTAGTGCACAATAGCGCTTGATCAAAGCTACCTGAGAAAAATGGTCAATGTTGTTATCTCAGCATTATTCATCCCTGAGTACTATCCCCCTAATTGCAAATTCATGCAATTCTATCAATATATGTTGCTGATTAGCGCTCCCCTTCCCCTGAGCTACTGACCCGGGAGCTATCCATCGCTTGCCTCAGTGTTGGGGCCCCGCAAGCTACCTGCCCCAGTTCTGAAGTGCAGAGGTGCTTCGCTACCGAGAAGCCCATACCGAGCAGTTGGGATGTGCAATACCGAAATCAACCTGGCGATTATCCATCAGGGGTTAACACTACCATGGTCATCTCTCAACGAAACTCGAGCGCTGCACGTCCAAGAAACCCGAGCTGATCGAAACCAACGGATCCTTCCGGGAACCCCCACGGACCAGCAAAGGTCAAGGCCAATTCGTCCGCATTGAAGAGCGCGAAACGTCGCCAAATGAGTCGCACCTGGCTCAAGGCGATTCTGAGGTGATCATTCTGATAAGTTCTTGATGGTTGATGATGCTTAATCACTGATGGTTAATGATGGTTAATGATGGTGAATAGTATATGGAAAATGGATTGAATAGATACGAAGCATTAGCATGGCTACTGGTGGTGAATGATGGTTGATCATATCGTTGCCAATGATTCTGATAGTGGTGGTTATGACAGTAGTTATGACAGTGCTTTTGGCAGTGGTTATGGCAGTGGTTATTACACTGGTTAGTTATCCACAAGAAGCTCCAAGGGACAATCCTATAAACAGCTCTACAGCAAGTCTCACAAGAGCAAAAAGAAAATGCGCCGGACACCGCCCGGCCATAAAATGCACCAAAATGCCCCTTAGTATCTATGTCAACCGGGTAGGGATCATGGCATGTCAATGTGAAGCATGTTGGGCAGTTCCACCCAGATTCCCAATGGGTTGACCATCAGGCGAATGCTTCGTCTTGTTGAGGTGACAAACGTGACATGAACAGTTGGAGGTCACAACTGGGCCTCTCTTCCATTCCTAAAAGCCGTTGCAACATTTGGCTGTGGGTCAAAACCCTTAGTCAGTCCCCCTGGTTCCCCCATCATTAGCCATAGTTTTCCCTATGATTTGGTTGGTCATAATAAGCTATTACTGATGGTTAATATTGACCCATAGCCATATTTCAAGGCCCCTAGTTACAATGTTACCATCTCTCTTGGACTTCTCCACAGCCAAGCTGGTGAAAAACCATCTCCGCCCTCCACCGACACCGCACCCTGTCATGGTTGGCAATCAGCCGCTGAAGATATGAGGCTTGATCTGGATTCGCTGTGACCAGCACCTCAGTAGTTGGACAAGTTGCTTGGTCTACCCGTAAACCACTGGCGAGTCCGTACCCAGTGTTGTGCATCCTGCCACAAATCGTCATGGAACGTGGGAATTCCATTAATTTGAAAGAGTTTGGGACTTGCTGATGATGAAGCTTTACACATGTGGACTGCCCAAAATTCACAAACTAGTGGCAAGAACCAGCAAAGGAAGGCCATCTTAGTTTGAGATACCAAACCTCCTCATCACCATTTCCCATCAAGCTGGTGACCACACGAAACATCCCTTGGCAGCAAATGTCCTCCTCGCGTTTGGCAATCCTGGAAAGGATCAAGCATTAAGAACCATCATATCCCCTATTGAACTGAACAAATCTGATCAACCCTGATCAACATCAAGCACCAGAACTTCTCAATCCCTATTCACGTTAAGCATCATTAACCCAAACCCTGAAGCTCTTAAAACCGAAGCAATCCAGCTAAGAAGCGGACCAACTTCAAGGATGCTCCTGCGCAGGGATCACACCCACCAAACACTTCCATGACCCGTGTTGCGGAACCGCTCCTTGTGCCATCTTGTCCAAGAGTGGATTGAGAGCTGATACCTGGATATAGCAGCGCTCTGCCATCATGAGTACATCGCTCTTGTCCAATGGTGCTTATCATGATCAATGGTTGATTGTCATGGTCAAATTTTGAGCCCAAAGTGAACCATTACCAGCAATGATTGGACAACTCCCAAGCGGTTTTATCATGCAGTCGTTGAGTTCTGGGTACTTTCTATAGTAGACAACCGCAAGCATCAGGACTTCACCACTTCGGTGGTTGCTGTGAAGCAAACTGGTCGTGCGACGAGGTAAACATGGGCCCTGCGAAGTTGCGGCTGGACGGGGCTGCCTATGAAGCACCACATCTGCGGCTTGCAGTGGAGAAGTAGTGTTGAAATGCGTAAACCCATCACTTTCCAAATGATCCATTGGTTCTATTTCAGGGACTTACCAATCTATTGGCATCTACTAGTTTTTAGCCATAGCCCTAGATGACTCACCCATCTATTGGCATCTATTAGGACTCAACAATCATCTGGGTATGGGTCAAAACCCTGTACCCTGGTTCCCCTATCATTAACCACTGTTTTCCCTATAAAATTGTTGGTGAACTTATCCCTCTTAGGTGGCTGGTTAATATCAACCCGACTCGCCAGCTATCAGCATGTATTTCATCTATCAGCACTATCATTGGCATCTATTAGTTACCCAGCTATTGGCATCTATTAGTTTGATACTCGACAATGACCATGTATTTTATCAACTATTCGCCATGGTCATTGTCAGCATCCTCAACGTCTGCCGCGGCACATGCTTCAGCAGGGCATCTTTACCTGGTGGACACGGCAGAGTTTCACAAACCTGAGAACTCCGTGGTGAAGTAACCTCCAAACCTAGGGGTTGTAATAACAGTGGTTACAAGCACTGGTAGACTACATGCTTGGAGTTGTAACTGCGGTTATATACACTATAGTTTAGCTTATAAGCCCTAGAAACCATGCTTAGTAACCACCTGAGTCACTTCGAAACTCAAGACTTAAGAGTTTCATGCAGCTCCCAAATTGTTTGGAACGTTTCTGGCTCCTGAAGTGTACAGTAGACGGTAGGAAGCTCTAAAGATTTCGTTGGCACTTTGCGCTTTTCAAAGATTGGTCCAGTAAGATGCTTCACCATTGCAAGGATTCCCCCTTGCCTTCCGGCGATGACATGGACTTATGAAAAAACAATCTCCAAAACAATGGTGTGACATTTACAAGCATCAGTAGCTGTTCACATTTTTCCGTGGCGTCAACAAGTTCCAAGCAGCAAAACTCAGTGAACCTGGCTCAACAATCCACGCACCATGGAAATGATAGACCACTTGTTGCAGAGATCTGGAGCCTTGTCTTCCACTGGGCTCCCAACTCAAAGTCCCTTGGTCATTGGCAAAGTCAAAGCCTGGTGCAACTGCTTTGGTGGCAAAACAATGGGAAGCAAATGGTGATCCAAAGCAATGGTTGACAAGGGCTGGTCAGAGAGGATCGTCTATATATACTAATAGCGGGGAATACAATTGTTTATGATGGTCACTATAGTAGTGTTGATCCACTTATTGGAAAATATGTTGAAACATAACATAGTGAATGATGGTTCATAATAGGAGATCCAGCTGTCAATATACCACCGGCGAATCATCAGCCATTGAGCTGGTAGAAACTGGGTTCCAACTTAAGAACGGAATCTCCCCATAGCTGTCTGCAGTAGCTGAACCACTTCACGACTTGCCATGGCCGATGCCACAGGTCTGGCAATGCGACACGAGCGTTGAGCACAAGTCTCAAGGTGTTGACAAAACAAGGTCATTGGCCTGATCCCAACCAGCTACAAATGCTAGGCTCTACCCCCTTCCAAATGACTCCAAAATTGGCTGTGGGTCAAAACCCTGTACCCCTGGTTCCCCCACTATTACCCATTGTTTTCCCTATGATTCGTTGGTTAGAACCCCTTGTTATTGGTTGGTTAATATTGACCCATAGCCAATTAGCAGTCACTTAAAACCCACAGGTTGCAACGCTTCGCTTCACTGTTTCTTCCATCCCCGCTTTATCGCTACTCCCCTACTGGCAACACGAAGCGGGTGCCCCAGTTGTGTTCCGAACGGACCAATTCGCCGTGAAACTCGGGGTATACGCTGACAAGACAACCAAAGTGAGCACCTAGCTGATTGCTAGGTGAAGCTTAACATGATAACATGTGAAAAAAACATGTGAAAAAAACACATGGTAAGGTGATTGCTAGGTGAATGATCTCATCTTCGTTTACAAGCTGTTCAACTTACATTTTGCGCGTGATCACTTGCCAAGTGTTGAGCAACCAATACTTAAATCATATTCCTAGATGTGCTAAATGGAATGGGTAGGTAAACATCCTCCTTACAGTAAGACTAGTTCGGTCATTAATGGGATGTGAACCGCCTGGGGTACGGGGAACCTTGACCACTATCATCTGCAAACAATGCTTGGTCATCCGCAACCATCATGCACTGCCATTCATCATCATCCGCAACCATCATGGGCCTCCATTCATCATCAGCATAAAATCGTTCATTAACCATATCACTGAGATAAAACATGACCAATTATCAACAGTAATTGCAGTAAGCATCACCATCATTCAAAAGTCAGTCAACTATCATTTACACATCAATAATCATGACTCGCCATCATCAACCATGTTTGATTAATTGTCATTCCACCATCATGTAACCATCAGGTGGTTTCTCAAAATAGGGGTACCCAAAAATAGTTGGTTTATTACTAATTAGTTTCTAAATGTTACTAATATGGTGGTTTCTCAAAATAGGGAACCCCCAAAAATGGTGGGTTTATTACTAACAAATGACTCTTAAAGGATGACTTGGGGGTACCCCTATTTTGAGAAACACTCATATGGGATGATTTGGGGGGTCCCCTATGACTTGAGAAACTACCATCAATGACAGACCATAATTCACCCTTGGAGGCCGCCGCACGGGCGCTGTGCCACACCCCTTCTCTGCCCAGCTGCGAAGATTCGTACCCGGGTTGGGCATGGCCACCAGCAGAGTCATCTGTCGAGCATGGAGGAGCTGAAGGGAGATCGCCATGTCGGATGGCGGTCGATGATGAGTTAAATGATGGTGAAATGATGGTTCGTATCCTGAAGAAACATCATGTTTTTCAGTAGAATTTCAAAGAACATCTGTACTTGGATATATCTCTCATGATTTCTGTACAAACATTGTGGATTCTTGTTGACCACATGTACCTGATTGTTGTTGATTACAAATTCTTGATGATATTGTTGCATGTTGTTAGTAACCTGTAACTGCACAGACTAGACCACGGGGTTGAGCTTAACAATATCCCTCTTCTTTGTGGTTATCCCCAGGTTTATCATCAAACTATACAATGTGGGCCCCTTTGCACCAGCTATAAGTTGTTTTTAGCTGACTGAGCTGCTTATCCGGGTTGACCATTTTTTTCGCAGTGGAACTTCTTGTCCATTGGTATTTCCAACCAAGGGCGTTCTAAACTACCAAAGCGCTTCGACGTGTTCATGTGCTGTTTATGGGATGTCTCACTTCGGACTGTCAAAGCAAACTGTACTTGTAAACCCACCCAGCATGCTAGTTGTATCTGCCGCGACTGCCACGGACATGTAGGGACTAAAACCCTTGGAGACATGGGAGGCAGCCACTGGTACATCATGTGTTGTTGCTAGTCATTCCCCGGTCATCCACGCGTCACCAGCATATGAACCACTTAATCCCCCCATGTTAACAGTAACAGACAATCAGTCAGATTGAACCATTGTCTGTCAACCATCAATGACATCAAAAATTGACCATCATCCGTCATATCCCTGCTATAGCCCAGTTTTTGTTGGAGACTAATCATGCATCGATCATCAACCATGACTATTAGGCAGAAGAAAGCAAATGCAAGCTCAGTATAGATCATTATTGCTTTTGATAGTAACTTGAGCTATAATGATCTATACTGAGATAGTATTAATGATAATTAAAACCATAATTACTTTTGATAGTAACTTGATAGTAACTTGATATCAACCATGATCATTATTGGTTGCAAATTTCATCATTGATATTGATCATTGTCCACCTTTCGGAACTATCCACTATTCAACCAATATTAGGAACCGCTTCTTGACAATTGTGACCCGTTGAACAGGTAAGCATTGAGCACGATCAACCATAGTCATCAACCATTGTGATAATCAGCACTTTAAGCTCAACAAACGGCTAACAATTGTACCATAGTGCACAATTCATTTTATTGAGCTTCAGTGATTAGCACAGCTCATAGTCGTAATGGTATTTCAATAGTACTTTAGCATTATGAAGATTATTGAAGAAATTGAAAGTCTATTAGCATTGAAATAGACTTCAATTCTTCAGCTTATTTAATCGTAATGGAAGTCTCCCACAAGCTGAAGAATTCAATTCGTTTGTCAGAGACGATCGTTGGCAGCTGACAGGTTGGCAGCGCCTCTGCTGTTGCGTCCTCCGGTGCATCGTATCGACCTGGGAAAGGGAAACTACCAACGAAGTGCTTAGTCAATGGTTGATCAGCTGTTCAAGGGGGTCCTTGACAATGATCAAACGTGGCAAATGAATGCTGATTATATAATCATGTGTGGTTAATCAATGGTCAAAAGTCGTTCATGACCACCAATCAATGGTGAACAGATAGTTGCACAATGGTTGATAATGGCTTCTACGAACAAATGATTAGGAAGCGGTTAAGACATGCGTGACAAATGGCTCAACAAAAAATCACAATGACTTGTAATGGTCAAACATAATTAACGAAAATGGGGTTGCTTTGTGGCTGGTGCTGCTTGATGAGCTCGTTTGTGGTCGATAATTTGGTCGGTCAACAAGCTGGTTAATAGCGGTCAGTAATGGTTGCACAGGAACCAAGAATAACAGGTGGGATGTTTGCTATTCACCATCATTACACGTGGTTATGAACATTCATGAGCCATTATATGGATTTTTGCTTTTCTTGTACACATTGCCATAAAATCCATTCAAGGCATATTGCCATTCCTATCCATTGTTCTTCTTGCTTGCTGTCAGTTGGCTGTCAAATTTCTTGTGGCTGGCTATGGAAAATGCTCCTCACACGACCAGCAGTCGGGGATTGGCTGGTAACGGCCATGGTGTATTGAGTTTCCAGTAAGGATGATTAACTGACAAATCTAACAACCACTTCTGATCATCATATTCATCATCATGACTAATTATCATTCATTATTGGTCCTCACTATGATTATTAAACGTCATTACACATTGTGATCCATTGGTATCCACTAGTATCCATTGGTATCCATTAGGATCCATTAGAACCCATCAGTATCCATTAGTATCCATTAGAATCCATTAGGACCCATCAGTATCCGTCAGTATCCATTGGTATCCAAACATCATTTCGAAACAAATTGCCAAGGGTGTGGAAGCTTCACTGGGCGCCCGCTCGTCGCCAGGTGTCCACTTTGTGGCTGTAGTGGTTGGGCGACACGCCCTCAGCAGGTTTGCCATGGCATCTTGAAATCGCAGTGGAAATGGGGCGTTGTTGAGCAACGTCACACATCACCGGATATCCGAAATGACAAACTTAAATCGATTTAACAATATTACTATGAGCAAGAGCTTCATTTGATCCATGGTTCATTTCATCGGTTTATGACCATAACCAAAAACCGATCTATGCTATCCACGGCAGTAGCCGCACCACCGGAGGTACAGTTCCCACCACGGTCCAGCGCAAGGCAGGCATGGGATGAATGGTCATGGTCCCCATGGCGGCGCAGGTGCACAGGCTGGTTGAGGAACAAAGAAATGGAGAATCAGTTTCTGATGCTACGAACTTTTGGTAATATTCCCAACATGTGACGGTTTCTTGGGGAAACCCAAATTGTTTTGCTTGGTTTATGACATGTTATTATTATAGGTGGTTTTTAAAGGATTACTTTGGGGTACCAGGGTACCCTTATTTTGAGAAACCACCATTTGTGATAATACGGAGTGGGTTGTCGTCAGCTGGATCTGGCATTAAGCATCATTACTTCCTCTATCCCAGGTATTACCTATTGGAAAAAATATAAAAACATCATAAGCTATTATATCCCAATGCCTCCCCTATCATATCTTAAGAATTGCCTAGATTTCCAGGTGATTACCTAATTTACCTATTCTATTCCCGGGATCTTTGACACCGTCAACATCAGCTCTTGAAACTGGGCCAACTGTCCTGGATCTCTGGCGATGACCGCTGTTGGTCTATGCCTCATTATAAGCAGCAAAAATGGGACATCACCAGCATGTCAATGGCAATTATTGCTTATCCCAGTCTACCGATGGTTGGCACCAGTAGTCATCAACAACGATTCCATATCAGCAATGTTGGTCATATCCCTTGGTACAAGGTGGTACTTTAAAGATGTACATGGTGGACCCTCTGGCAAACTGACCTGGAAGCTAATAGTCATCAGATTTTGCAGGTAAAAAACATTATAAATGGTGGATATCCCACTTCCAGGTTGGTTCACCAGAGTGTCACTGGCTTAACATTCAACAACTTTGAACTGTGGCATGTCCTTGGGAGAAGGCTGCACCAAGCATCACCACCAACCCCGGTTGAGCTTCCCAACGCACAGCAGTTGCTGAGCAGGACTTGGCTCTAAGGCCTCAGAGCGAAGCTAAGCTTCAGGAGTTGAAGAATGATCTCAGTTCATCTGATCTTCATCTGATGTTCATCTGACTTGTAGCTGACACTAGTGAGTAAGCACAGGCTGACCTCGCGCAATGCCATGTTTCACATGGATGCAAGTCGGAAATCGCAAAAGTAGCTGATAACAGTCATAAACCGCTGGACAAAGATCCTCAGATTCAGAGCGGAAGCAAACAAACAAACAGCTGATTTCGAGGCAACAATTCTTGAAGATCTTGGGGATTTCCAACTTGCTGACAGCTCCAGATGTTTCCCATCATGCTCATGCTGCCTATTTTTTCCCCGACAAGTGTTGTCCACAAGCTCAAGCTAGACTCAGCATCTGCCATGCTATATGTGTTCAGCTCAAAATGCCATCTTGCCGTCTCAGGCTATACAATCTGAGACAGCAAAGGATGCAAAACTCGAATTCAGCCGTTCAGCTGATTGCATTGGGATTGTAGCGATGTTATATCACTCATATCACGTAAAGCCCGAGAGAAATTCTGAAAAACACTGTGTCAAGCGCAATGACTCATTAACAAGTTCAACCTCATACGGGCCTTGCGGATTGGAAACAAATGGCAGAAAAAGTGGCAGACTTGGAAACAGGTGCCATTGAATTTTGCGCCACCCAGTTGTGGTGTGCTGCATAAATAAAGACATCCATTGAATTACGCTAGGCAGATATTACGCAGATATGGCGGACCAATATTCTGCGCCAAAATTAGCTAGATTGGTCCCTGGGCCACCATGGTTGCAGCTCTAGACTCACCTCAGAACAACATCTCCGGAGACGGCTCGGTGGTCGCTTCCCGCTGCACGTGGCCAGATTTGCGATTGGACGATGGACTGACCAACGGAGAAGGGAGTCTTCTGAAAGTAGACCTGGCATCCGGGTCTGCTGATTCTTGGCTCGTTATCAAATGACCGCGACTTGATATTTAATCATGCACGAAATAATTAGCGCCAAACCGTTTTTGCAACCACAGAAAAATCAAAAGCAGCAAACAAATCACCCATGTCCAAACCAACCCTTAAACACAGATTTCTCTTGACCCACAAATTCTTGACACAAGAAAAAGACACCACAAGTTTGTGCCAAGTCGCATAGTCCAGACGGACGGGGTCGTTGTTGATGGTGGAAGGATCAGGATTGCCAGGATGAAGTTCGGCCCAGGCATCCGTGAAAGTCATGGGGATCTGCCAATGACGCCCAAAGGCATCCATGGAACCCGAACGCAGCAGCTGCTGGGAGGGCTGGAAGTAGCCCGTGTTCAAATCTCCCATCAACACCTCTGCACTTCGATGCAAGGAGAACCGTTGAAGATAACCAGGAAGAAAGAGAATGTGTGCCGCAGAAAGGGGAAACAATTCACAAGGTACCAATAGTTCAATGGTATACGTGCACAAAAAGTATAACATCAGTGCATCACAAATGACATGAACAAACAAGAAGTACAACAAGAACCAAAATATGGACTGGACATCAACCCAAGAAACAATGGGATAAGGATGCTGCTTCTGCACATCACTCAGCGTTCGGATCACAAAGTCCACAGCCTCCATCACAACATAGTCCCCTTGGCAGCACAGGGGGTGTGTGCCTGCTGCAAGCAGGGTGTAACCATCAGACTTGCGACGCAAAGCAGCCCAATTCACGGCCCTTCCTGCAGAAAACGGAACCAAATCACTCGCGATGTGCTCCCACTTGTCTGCACGGTACAAGATGTCAGCATCGTTGAACTGTTCCGTGGCACCACCCGTCGCGAAGGCAAAGACATTGCCAGAGACCTGGTTCAAGCGAGCCAAAATGGCATTTTTCTCATGCCACATCTCAGGGATGGCTGCAATCTCTGGCTGCATCCGCATCAGCTCGTCCACCACGGGATGAATTCGGCCAGCCAAGGTGAACACATAGAGGTTCCAAGTCGCGAAACGAGTTGGTTCACCTTGGACTTGTCCCTCCGATGTTTGCCTTGCGGGGGCTGCCACCGCATCTGTGGGCCACGCACATGGCTTGGCACCCAGGGAACAAGCTCCATCCATTTGAAGGTGGCAATCCCAGATGGGATTCATGTCACTGAACCACGGAGTTGAGGTTCAGCTGCAGCAAGCACGGAGAGAAGCAACAAAGACATCGCTGCCATGACTGACGGAGCTGCAAGCTGTGATAAGCCAAGAAAAACCTTCTTGAAAGAAGAATGATCCTAGTGCATTCGACCAGTAGCTGATAACAGTGATCCAAGCTGGAAACAGTGAATAATCGTGACTAAGAAGAGTTTACTAGTCGTTGATCATACCGAATAATTGACAATTCCGAATTATCTGACAAAATCATGACGTGGCGGGCCTCACATCATGGTTGAGAGTTCCTCGCTAATAATGGTGAATCATAAGCTGATCGGTCAGGACTAGTTCTGGCTGACACCAATGGACAATCACCAAGTTCAATCAAAGATCTTCAGATTCAGAGCGGAAGCAAACAGCTGATTTCGAGATATTTTGAGGCAACAATTCTTGAAGATCTTGGGGATTTCCAACTTGCTGACAGCTCAACACATGTTTCCCATCATGCTCATGCTGCCTATTTTTTCCCCGACAAGTGTTGTCCACAAGCTCAAGCCAGACTCAGCATCTGCCATACTATATGTGTCCAGCTCAAAATGCCATCTTGCCGTCTCAAGCTATACAACTCTGAGACAGCAAAGGATGCAAAACTCGAATTCAGCCGTTCAGCTGATTGCATTGGGATTGTAGCGATGTTATATCACTCATATCACGTAAAGCCCGAGAGAAATTCTGAAAAACACTGTGTCAAGCGCAATGACTCATTAACAAGTTCAACCTCATACGGGCCTTGCGGATTGGAAACAAATGGCAGAAAAAGTGGCAGACTTGGAAACAGGTGCCATTGAATTTTGCGCCACCCAGTTGTGGTGTGCTGCATAAACAAAGACATCCATTGAATTACGCTAGGCAGATATTACGCAGATATGGCGGACCAATATTCTGCGCCAAAATTAGCTAGATTGGTCCCTGGGCCACCATGGTTGCAGCTCTAGACTCACCTCAGAACAACATCTCCGGAGACGGCTCGGTGGTCGCTTCCCGCTGCACGTGGCCAGATTTGCGATTGGACGATGGACTGACCAACGGAGAAGGGAGTCTTCTGAAAGTAGACCTGGCATCCGGGTCTGCTGAGGGCCGGTTCTTGGCTTGTCGAGATCAAATGAAAGCACTTGATATTCCATCATTCACGAAGTAATTCCCCCAAACGATTATCCCAATTTGTGTTTCAATATTAGACAGATTCAAAGCAGTAAACAAATCACCCATGTCCAAACAACCCCTTGACAACACAAAAAAGACACCGGAAGTTTGTGCCAAGTCGCATAGTCCAGACGGACGGGGTCGTTGTTGATGGTGGAAGGATCAGGATTGCCAGGATGAAGTTCGGCCCAGGCATCCGTGAAAGTCATGGGGATCTGCCAATGACGCCCAAAGGCATCCATTGATCCCGAACGCAGCAGCTGCTGGGAGGGCTGGAAGTAGCCCGTGTTCAGATCTCCCATCAACACCTCGGCACTTCGATGCAAGGAGAACCGTTGAAGATAACCAAGAAGAAAGAGAATGTGTGCCGCAGAAAGGGGAAACAATTCACAAGGTACCGATAGTTCAATGGTATACGTGCACAAAAAGTATAACATCAGTGCATCACAAATGACATGAACAAACAAGAAGTACAACAAGAACCAAAATATGGACTGGACATCAACCCAAGAAACAATGGGATAAGGGTGCTGCTTCTGCACATCACTCAGCGTTCGGATCACAAAGTCCACAGCCTCCATCACAACATAGTCCCCTTGGCAGCACAGGGGGTGTGTGCCTGCTGCAAGCAGGGTGTAACCATCAGACTTGCGACGCAAAGCAGCCCAATTCACGGCCCTTCCTGCAGAAAACGGAACCAAATCACTCGCGATGTGCTCCCACTTGTCTGCACGGTACAAGATGTCAGCATCGTTGAACTGTTCCGTGGCACCATGCCAAGTCGCATAGTCCAGACGGACAGGGTCGTTGTTGATGGTGGAAGGATCAGGATTGCCAGGATGAAGTTCGGCCCAGGCATCCGTGAAAGTCATGGGGATCTGCCAATGACGCCCAAAGGCATCCATTGATCCCGAACGCAGCAGCTGCTGGGAGGGCTGGAAGTAGCCCGTGTTCAGATCTCCCATCAACACCTCGGCACTTCGATGCAAGGAGAACCGTTGAAGATAACCAAGAAGAAAGAGAATGTGTGCCGCAGAAAGGGGAAACAATTCACAAGGTACCGATAGTTCAATGGTATACGTGCACAAAAAGTATAACATCAGTGCATCACAAATGACATGAACAAACAAGAAGTACAACAAGAAGCAAAATATGGACTGGACATCAACCCAAGAAACAATGGGATAAGGATGCTGCTTCTGCACATCACTCAGCGTTCGGATCACAAAGTCCACAGCCTCCATCACAACATAGTCCCCTTGGCAGCACAGGGGGTGTGTGCCTGCTGCAAGCAGGGTGTAACCATCAGACTTGCGACGCAAAGCAGCCCAATTCACGGCCCTTCCTGCAGAAAACGGAACCAAATCACTCGCGATGTGCTCCCACTTGTCTGCACGGTACAAGATGTCAGCATCGTTGAACTGTTCCGTGGCACCACCCGTCGCGAAGGCAAAGACATTGCCAGAGACCTGGTTCAAGCGAGCCAAAATGGCATTTTTCTCATGCCACATCTCAGGGATGGCTGCAATCTCTGGCTGCATCCGCATCAACTCGTCCACCACGGGATGAATTCGACGGAGTTGAGGTTCAGCTGCAGCAAGCACGGAGAGAAGCAACAAAGACATCGCTGCCATGACTGACGGAGCTGCAAGCTGTGATAAGCCAAGAAAAACCTTCTTCAAAGAAGAATGATCTCAGTTCATCTGCTGTTCATCTGACTAGTAGCTGATCACAGTGATAAACCGCTGGACATAGAAGGACATAGTGAAAAATTGTGCGTAAAAGTAGTTTACTACTGCCCTATGCAACCATTGACAATGCTCACGACAGGACAGACCTCATATCATGGTTGAGAGTTCCTCGCTAATAATAGTGAATCATAAGCGGATCGGTCATGACTACTTATGGCTGACACTAAAGGACAATCACCAAGTTCCATCCAAGATCCTCAGATTCAGAGCGGAAGCAAACAGCTGATTTCGAGGCAACAATTCTTGAAGATCTTGGGGATTTCCAACTTGCTGACAGCTCCACATGTTTCCCATCATGCTCATGCTGCCTATTTTTTTCCCGGAGAAGTGTTGTCCACAAGCTCAAGCCAGACTCAGCATCTGCCATACTATATGTGTCCAGCTCAAAATGCCATCTTGCCGTCTCAAGCTATACAACTCTGAGACAGCAAAGGATGCAAAACTCGAATTCAGCCGTTCAGCTGATTGCATTGGGATTGTAGTGATGTTATATCACTCATATCACGTAAAGCCCGAGAGAAATTCTGAAAAACACTGTGTCAAGCGCAATGACTCATTAACAAGTTCAACCTCATACGGGCCTTGCGGATTGGAAACAAATGGCAGAAAAAGTGGCAGACTTGGAAACAGGTGCCATTGAATTTTGCGCCACCCAGTTGTGGTGTGCTGCATAAATAAAAACATCCATTGAATTATGCTAGGCAGATATTACGCAGATATGGCGGACCAATATTCTGCGCCAAAATTAGCTAGATTGGTCCCTGGGCCACCATGGTTGCAGCTCTAGACTCACCTCAGAACAACATCTCCGGAGACGGCTCGGTGGTCGCTTCCCGCTGCACGTGGCCAGATTTGCGATTGGACGATGGACTGACCAACGGAGAAGGGAGTCTTCTGAAAGTAGACCTGGCATCCGGGTCTGCTGATTCTTGGCTCGTTATCAAATGACCGCGACTTGATATTTAATCATGCACGAAATAATTGCCGCCAAACCGTTGTCCCATTCTGTTTTGCAACCACAGAAAAATCCAAAGCAGTAAACAAATCACCCATGTCCAAACCAACCCTTAAACACAGATTTCTCTTGACCCACAAATTCTTGACACAAGAAAAAGACACCACAAGTTTGTGCCAAGTCGCATAGTCCAGACGGACGGGGTCGTTGTTGATGGTGGAAGGATCAGGATTGCCAGGATGAAGTTCGGCCCGGGCATCCGTGAAAGTCATGGGGATCTGCCAATGACGCCCAAAGGCATCCATGGAACCCGAACGCAGCAGCTGCTGGGAGGGCTGGAAGTAGCCCGTGTTCAGATCTCCCATCAACACCTCGGCACTTCGATGCAAGGAGAACCGTTGAAGATAACCAAGAAGAAAGAGAATGTGTGCCGCAGAAAGGGGAAACAATTCACAAGGTACCGATAGTTCAATGGTATACGTGCACAAAAAGTATAACATCAGTGCATCACAAATGACATGAACAAACAAGAAGTACAACAAGAAGCAAAATATGGACTGGACATCAACCCAAGAAACAATGGGATAAGGATGCTGCTTCTGCACATCACTCAGCGTTCGGATCACAAAGTCCACAGCCTCCATCACAACATAGTCCCCTTGGCAGCACAGGGGGTGTGTGCCTGCTGCAAGCAGGGTGTAACCATCAGACTTGCGACGCAAAGCAGCCCAATTCACGGCCCTTCCTGCAGAAAACGGAACCAAATCACTCGCGATGTGCTCCCACTTGTCTGCACGGTACAAGATGTCAGCATCGTTGAACTGTTCCGTGGCACCACCCGTCGCGAAGGCAAAGACATTGCCAGAGACCTGGTTCAAGCGAGCCAAAATGGCATTTTTCTCATGCCACATCTCAGGGATGGCTGCAATCTCTGGCTGCATCCGCATCAGCTCGTCCACCACGGGATGAATTCGGCCAGCCAAGGTGAACACATAGAGGTTCCAAGTCGCGAAACGAGTTGGTTCACCTTGGACTTGTCCCTCCGATGTTTGCCTTGCGGGGGCTGCCACCGCATCTGTGGGCCACGCACATGGCTTGGCACCCAGGGAACAAGCTCCATCCATCGGAGTTGAGGTTCAGCTGCAGCAAGCACGGAGAGAAGCAACAAAGACATCGCTGCCATGACTGACGGAGCTGCAAGCTGTGATAAGCCAAGAAAAACCTTCTTCAAAGAAGAATGATCTCAGTTCATCTGCTGTTCATCTGACTAGTAGCTGATCACAGTAGCTGACTAGTAGCTGATCTCAGTTCATTGGACATGGAAGGACATAGTGAAAAATTGCGCGCAAAATGCGCAAAAGTAGTTTACTACTGCCCTATATATATAACCGTTAACAATGCTCACGACAGGACAGACCTCATATCATGGTTGAGAGTTCCTCGCTAATAATAGTGAATCATAAGCTGATCGGTCATGACTACTTATGGCTGACACCAATGGACAATCAACAAGTTCAATCATAGATCCTCAGATTCAGAGCGGAAGCAAACAGCTGATTTCGAGATATTTTGAGGCAACAATTCTTGAAGATCTTGGGGATTTCCAACTTGCTGACAGCTCAACACATGTTTCCCATTATGCTCATGCTGCCTATTTTTTCCCCGAGAAGTGTTGTCCACAAGCTCAAGCCAGACTCAGCATCTGCTATACTATATGTGTCCAGCTCAAAATGCCATCTTGCCGTCTCAAGCTATACAACTCTGAGACAGCAAAGGATGCAAAACTCGAATTCAGCCGTTCAGCTGATTGCATTGGGATTGTAGCGATGTTATATCACTCATATCACGTAAAGCCCGAGAGAAATTCTGAAAAACACTGTGTCAAGCGCAATGACTCATTAACAAGTTCAACCTCATACGGGCCTTGCGGATTGGAAACAAATGGCAGAAAAAGTGGCAGACTTGGAAACAGGTGCCATTGAATTTTGCGCCACCCAGTTGTGGTGTGCTGCATAAATAAAGACATCCATTGAATTATTCTAGGCAAATATTACGCAGATATGGCGGACCAATATTCTGCGCCAAAATTAGCTAGATTGGTCCCTGGGCCACCATGGTTGCAGCTCTAGACTCACCTCAGAACAACATCTCCGGAGACGGCTCGGTGGTCGCTTCCCGCTGCACGTGGCCAGATTTGCGATTGGACGATGGACTGACCAACGGAGAAGGGAGTCTTCTGAAAGTAGACCTGGCATCTGGTTCTGCTGAGGGCTGATTCTTGGCTTGTCGAGATCAAATGAAAGCGACTTGATATTCTATCATTCACGAAGTGATTACCCCCAAACGATTATCCCAATGTGTGTTTCAAAATTAGAATGATTCAAAGCCTCCAAAATCACCCATGTCCAAACCAACCCTTAAACACAGATTTCTCTTGACCCACAAATTCTTGACACAAAAAAAGACACCACAAGTTTGTGCCAAGTCGCATAGTCCAGACGGACGGGGTCGTTGTTGATGGTGGAAGGATCAGGATTGCCAGGATGAAGTTCGGCCCAGGCATCCGTGAAAGTCATGGGGATCTGCCAATGACGCCCAAAGGCATCCATTGATCCCGAACGCAGCAGCTGCTGGGAGGGCTGGAAGTAGCCCGTGTTCAGATCTCCCATCAACACCTCGGCACTTCGATGCAAGGAGAACCGTTGAAGATAACCAAGAAGAAAGAGAATGTGTGCCGCAGAAAGGGGAAACAATTCACAAGGTACCGATAGTTCAATGGTATACGTGCACAAAAAGTATAACATCAGTGCATCACAAATGACATGAACAAACAAGAAGTACAACAAGAAGCAAAATATGGACTGGACATCAACCCAAGAAACAATGGGATAAGGATGCTGCTTCTGCACATCACTCAGCGTTCGGATCACAAAGTCCACAGCCTCCATCACAACATAGTCCCCTTGGCAGCACAGGGGGTGTGTGCCTGCTGCAAGCAGGGTGTAACCATCAGACTTGCGACGCAAAGCAGCCCAATTCACGGCCCTTCCTGCAGAAAACGGAACCAAATCACTCGCGATGTGCTCCCACTTGTCTGCACGGTACAAGATGTCAGCATCGTTGAACTGTTCCGTGGCACCACCCGTCGCGAAGGCAAAGACATTGCCAGAGACCTGGTTCAAGCGAGCCAAAATGGCATTTTTCTCATGCCACATCTCAGGGATGGCTGCAATCTCTGGCTGCATCCGCATCAGCTCGTCCACCACGGGATGAATTCGGCCAGCCAAGGTGAACACATAGAGGTTCCAAGTCGCGAAACGAGTTGGTTCACCTTGGACTTGTCCCTCCGATGTTTGCCTTGCGGGGGCTGCCACCGCATCTGTGGGCCACGCACATGGCTTGGCACCCAGGGAACAAGCTCCATCCATTTGAAGGTGGCAATCCCAGATGGGATTCATGTCATGGTCCTCCTTGAAGCAGGCCACTGGCTCCTGTTGTTGACCGCACCAAGAGCTTTGCGCTCTCTGAAAGTTGGGCTTCAACACACAGCTCTCCAACGCCAAGCTGCTGGCAGTGTCTGCTGAACCC
>VSDK01009162.1:85818-110768 GCA_009767595.1 Symbiodinium kawagutii | reverse complement strand
TGAACCCCGGAGTTGAGGTTCAGCTGCAGCAAGCACAGAGAGAAGCAACAAAGACATCGCTGCCATGACTGACGGAACTGCAAGCTGTGATAAGCCAAGAAAAACCTTCAGGACTTGAAGAATGACCTGGGTATGCCATGCCAAACCCCATGGCCATGATATGCCAACCCCATGGCTCAGCATTTGATAAGGTGGAGATACCTCCAACCGTGGCTATGGACACGCCAACGTATGTCACAACACGTGCTGCGTCTGCCGAGATGGGGGCATGTTGGAAACTCAGCAGCAGCCCTGTGACCTGCATCGCGGGGGACAGGGGAATCTCTCAAAGAAGATATTTGTGTAAATTGGTGAACAAAAAAACTGGAAATATCTGGAAATTCTGATAATCTTGTGATTGCTCCTGAAACACTTTATCCGAAGACAACCTTATAAAGACCTCAAGTTTTCCTTCGAACTTGGTAAATCTTACCGAGGTCGGTAGAAAAAATAGTATGCACGTTGATTTGTTTGCAACAACTGGTGGCTTTTGCAAAGCAAGCACGATAGTGTGGCTTAGTGGAGAAGACATAGGCGTTTCTCAAGCCATAGGGGACCCTAATAATGGTTGGTTGATTGTACTATGAATGGTTTATATAAGTTCCATTCTCCCCATATGGTGGTTTCTTGCAGTATGGAACCCCCAAAAATGGTTTATTTACTACTATGAATGGTTTCTACAAGGATGATGAGCAGGGGGTACCCCTAATTTTGAGAAACCTCCATGTGGGGGTACCTTCATTTCATTTGCTTTGCATGGTCTATATAATTTGGGTGTTTCTCACAATAGGCAATAGGGGGTGCCCCTAAAACATCCAAGTCATTAATCATTTGTACAAATAAACCAACCATAACCTGGGGGGCTTCCGTAATTTAAGAAATCAATGTATTTTATATAACTAACTGATTAATCATGTGGTGGTTTCAACTGGGGGTTCCCAGAAATCATCAACTCTATATAACTAAGCTTAACATGTGAAAAAACCCAAGGATAAATACTATATATATATATATCTAAATATCACTAAGCTGGTTTTTCACATGTTAATTTTTATATAACTAAGGATGATATCTGGGACGTACCCCAGTTGAAACCACCACATGTTCCATGGCGATCTTCCGGAGCTGTGACCTCCAGGGAGCAAAGCACAGGACCTAGGAGTGAGCTCGTGATTTTCATGGGGTTCATCAAACCATTAGTCACAAATTAATCACATGGTTAGTCAATGGCTTGATAATACTGCTTGATTAATAGTGGTTAAAATCACCAATCATTTTCAATGTTAGCCAACGGTTTGATAATAATGGTGCGTTAATGGTGGTGATCCACCACACAAAATCGTTTTCGAACAAAAAACAATCAGCAAAGACACACAAAAGGCAATCAATAAGCAGCTTGAAGAAAATAAGCAATGAGTCTTGGAAAGCTAGGCACGTTTAAGAATCAATAACACAATTTGTTCACCAAATCAGCTGGTCCTGACTCATGATCATCCCAGGTTGATCTAAGTTCGGATCCCTACCACCAGCCACTGGCCAGCGAACAGCTGTAGCCAGCTCCAGCCAGCCTCTGCCATGATGCCTTCAGCAAGCCTCGGCAAGCGATCAGTGAGTGATCAGTACCGAACTGTGCAGGTGGCTATGTATCAATATGGGGCGTTCGCAAGCCATAGAGGACCCCAAACATGGTTGGTTTGTTACTATAAATGGTCAATATCGGATGATTTGGAGGGTCCCTATTTCGAGAAACCTCCATGTACATCCATGTACACCTTTCAAAAATTATCACGTAGATATGCGTTCGAATCACATATACATTTTTCTGTTGTAGATATATTTTGCAGTACTCATTGACTATTGCTTGCGGGGCCCAAAAAATCATGTAAACATGGTTTTCACCAGCAAGCGAAAACCATTTCTAATATTTCTAAGTGTTAAGCATCACTAAGCATAACAATATGCAAATGCTGAACTGTTAACCATCACTAGGCATAACAATATGCAACACCATCATGAAGCAATATGGGTGTTTTTCAATATAGGGGACCCCAAATCATCCTTTATATCAACCGTTTAAAACAATCAAGCAACCATTTTTGGGGTTCCCCAAACTGGCTTCAAAAACCGCCACTTCACTATGTAAAACTGGTTATCAACCATCATAAGCCCTCATTTCTCACCAACTATTTTGGTATGTCCCTTATTACTGTTGCTTGTTGTCCCCTATTATCAACCATTAAAACCTAATAAACCCCATATCAACTGTTACCACGACGAAACAAACTTTGAGAACCCCCGGGGCGTCGCAAACTGCTGGTCGATCTCTCAGCTCCCGGGCTCCGTTGAAAGCCCCTGCGCAGCTGCGAGCCGTGCGGCCCGTGCGAGCTACCCATGGAGTTGGCTCAGCTCCTCGCCATCCTCCCCAGCAGAACCATCAGGAATCATCCTTGAGAATGGTTATATATGGTTAATAGATAATCTTGGTGCTATCCCTACTATATGGTTGACCATCCTTGAGATTAGCATTAACCACTGGTTCTAGGGGACGATGATAGTTGTCATAGTGGCGAACAGTGGTGAAGTTGTACCTGTGATTCAACATTATGATTGTCCATAGTGCACCAGCGGGGTTAATCGCTGCCGTCGTCATCCCCCATTCGCAGCCCTGGTTGACCTTAAGGTACACCCCTGATCAACCAGGACAAAAAATGGCACCTCCAGCTACTATCAAATCATGAAATCCAACCAGAATCAACAACTAATGGTAGTTTGCCCATCAGTTCAATCTAGGCTGGTAGTTTTCTAGTTCTTTTAGATGAATGGTTGACACATGTTGACACTACTAAGGGTTCCAAGGACATTCAACTGTCAACCATCAGTCTTTGAATGGCTAACCCCAGTGAATTTAATGGTTAAAACATCAAACAGAAAAAACATAAAGCATGCCATCACTAATGGTTTCTGAAAACTGCCATCACATACAAATGATCAATGAAAATGCCATCAGAAAAAAAAAGCAAAACGACAAAAACAAACAAAAACAACAAAGTGGGTATCTCCAACTGGGTATCCAACACGAAAAAACGAGCAAAAAAACCCATGGTTGACCATGAAATTGATCGGTCACTGGGTATCTCCAAGCGCCGTCAAGTCACCAGGAGACCATCGATGTATCTCTCCCAAGTCTCTTGTAGACCTGGCCGCCGGGGGAGCTACCGAAAAAACGCGCTGGGTAGCCACCATCCTGAAAGAGACTGGGGGCGCATGCAACTCATAAGCAAAGAGCTTTTAGCAACTCCTGTACCAAAGATTGGGAGCAAAGAGCTTTAAGATTGGGAGCAAAGAGCTTTTAGATGCTTAATGTTGGTTTCTGATTAGTATCATCCTGTTGGTTTCATCTATTTTCATTACTTTAGGGGGGGTCACACTAATCAGAAACCAACATTAATCATCATAGCAACTCCTGTACCAAATGAAGCAGTGAGAATCATCGCCAGCTTTTATCGCCTCCATGGCATGCCCCACTGGAGCAGTGGAACCTGCCTGTACCCAGCGTGGTTGTGAACAAACAAGGAAACAAGAGCCGAGTATTGCCTCATGGCTATATCATGGCTGCTGATTTGGGTTGATAAATGGTAAACTATAGTTCATCATATCCAATGCTATACGTGCGTTTGAAATTCATAAAACCCTCCTGAAGATTTAGAATATCCCTCTATCTAGATCGCTGTTGGGGATGGTCGAACTGATACTCTGAACTACACGATCACTAGATAGATCTTAGCACATGGAATAAGCAACCAGCAACTAGATAGAATACCCCTTATCTAGTCACCTTTTGTTGCTGATGTATGTGAGAGCTTAGCAACCAGCAACGGCGACTCGACTGCTTCATGGTCAATGAATCGAGGAGTCCCCTCGATCCCAAGCTAAGAAGCAACCAGCCGACGGTTGCTTGGACGATCTTCTGATCTTCTGTGCCTTTTGAATTGCACTTACATCCTGTCCAATGGTTGGGGGGTGGCCTCTATATCTCACAAACATACAAAACCCTAGATCTTCAATCGATACATTTTTTTTGCCACCCTGTACCTTTGACCCATTCGAGCATAAATCTTGAATCGTTACTAAAATAGTCTATAAACGAGCAGATTTTGAGTTTGGGGCCCTACCTGTTGGATAATTCAAAAAATGTGGCCAACATACAGGCCGCAACTTCGGGCGCAAATTCCGGCAAACGAGCGCAAGTACGCGCAATCGGGCGCAAATTCAAAAAACGTCCCATTGGTGCAGAATTTCAATTGCATATCGAGCGTTTTTTCACGAACATCGAGCAATTGATTTCTGAATCGTCATGGAAATCTTGGAAACGAGCAGATTTCAAAACGAGCAGAAAAAAGAGTAGCAAATGAAGTTTCAGGACAAACTTACAGAAACCTGCACCTTAGCTTCGCAATGCCGTTGCACTGATGGGTTCTGTTTGGCTCATCACCAGGTGATCAGGGCTACAGTCACCCACCAAGCAGCTGATCAAACAGCCGTGGTCGTTCCCAGTCCATAGGATGTAGCAAAGGAAAAAACGTACACGAAATAGAGATTGTGAAAATGTAGAGGTCCATAATACAAATACAATTTACGAACAATGTAAACCACAAATGTATAAGCCATAAATTGTAAAATGGTCCGCAGGATGTACATTCTAAAATTAGACTTAAGCTTCAACTGGCCTTGTTGACCGAGGTTGACCCCCAGTCGTTCGAATGATACCGAAACCGGTGACCTGAAACCCGTTGCCGCTGAACCCCAGACCTCCCAATCCTTCACCGGAGTGCCAGGGCCGGATCTTCATGACATGCCTCAGGGCTGCAGCTCAATGGCAGCAGGGGCTGGTCGCTATCCCTAGGCTTCCCAAGGCAAGGCTGGTTCGAATTTCTTTGATCGCCAAGCTGGGTTGATGCATTCTTTGGATAACAGTTTCTTGCGGTGAATCTGTTTCCGGAGCGCCAGTTTCCAGGATGCGGCGAGGCACAGGCAACCCCGGGGATCCCGACGTGCCAGGAGCTGGAACACCGCGCCGCTGGCCCTGAGAAAGTAACAAAGCTGCAGAAGCGTGAATGATCATTGGGGTTTTATGACAATATGATGTTGCTATAATGGTGAATAATGATCATCATATTAAATGAAAATGATTCACCATTATTCACCGTTATTTTCATGAAACATGAAAATGATCATAATATGTTCTAATACGATGATTGATAATGAGCAATCATTTTATTCCCAGTGATATAATATGTACAAAAATATGCTGCTACTCATCAATCTTCCATCATAGTGAGTGGTAGTTATGGCTTTTAATGGGGGAAAATCAATCATAGTGTAATCATTATAGACAGAATGATGGTTGTGATAATGGTTGATGACAGCGGTTCAATGCTCAATTAAAAACCCATCATCAAACAAAGGGTGAATTACTGTCTAAATCCAAACAATCAAGGATCATAGCTATTGTGTAATTAACCATTATTTTATGGATTTGTAGTTATAACATAGAAACAGACAAATACATATAACTACACCAATGTGTAACATTGATCATATAACCATCGTAGTTGATTGTAGCATGACCTAATCATATTTGACTACTCGCTCAAATAACATCATGACGATGACGTTGTAGTCATGAAGGTGTGGATGGTTCCGAAGGTGCCGAAGTCCTTCCTCAACTAACCACCGAAAATCCGAAGTCCTTCATGAGTCTAGGGTCATCATCTGTCATCATCATGTTGAAGCCGATGGTTTTTTGCGATTCTCCATGCTTTTCTTCAAAGCATAACTTTTCGAATGAACTTGCACCATTAAACCTGCACGTTTCATGTCCAAGAATGCAAGCAATGTTTGACAAAGCATCTGACCTGCCCAGGTTGTAGATTTGCTAAGCCAATGTGATGCCACCGCGCCTCAATGAAATCCATGATACAAGCATCTGCCCCAACCTTCAGGGATGGCAGGCAGGGGAGATCACGCACACCACTCTGACGTGGATAGACTGCATCCCGGGACTGCAAATGCATGGATTGTACCGTGCAGGAATTTCATGTAATGTACTCCGATCCAATCCAGGTTGAGTCGAGTGCTTATGGCACCTTCTTTTTGAGATGGTCTTTGCAAGCTGCGATGATAATGATCATCAACATGGCTACCGTTGTTCATTCATCATACACCTGTGGTTTGTCGTGTATCATCGTTTCTTGTAAGCTTAACGCTAGACATTACTTCAAATGGTGTTCACACGATGATTGGCTTCATATTCTCAATATTCCATCAATCTGATTTTTCTCTACAAGTCGAGAATTCTTCTCTATTATGCTCCACCATTCATATTGAATTATTGAATTGTGTTAACCGGCTGTATTTTAGGCTGTTCTATTAACAATATTACATCTTATCATAACATCTTATCAAAAGATTATCGACACTTATCTCATCAAGTATGACAACATCTATATCATCGCTATGAATTATAGAAGAAACACAAAAAATATCGACTTCATTTGGCTGTGGATGCCCTGTACCCTTGGCTGTGTCCCGACCAGTCACTGATGGATGCTCGGTGGATGCTTGGTGCACCCTTCCGCCTGCCGCATCTGTCCGGCGATGGCTGCATCGTGCGCGCGAATCTCCTGGAGCTGTGGGTTCCAGTCATCTTGGGAAGTGGTGATAAGCAGGGTCGAAGCAGCTGGTTCTAAGCAGGTTCAGCTGGTGATTAGTCAAAAAATGTGTAGGTATGAACCTGAGGATCCCATGTCATGGATGTCCAGTTGTCTTCACTTTCGATTGCTCTTTCTTACCGCTGTTTCTCAAGACTCGAGGGGTTAGTGCCGTGCTTGCAAAAGGTCTGCAGCTATGGTGTGCGTCGTGTGACGTGGTTGGGTGCCCCCAGGGAACTTAAAGCTGGTAGCGTTGAGCTGGTTTTGCGCTTTAGGGAACCATGTCGCGCCAATGGCAGGGTGGCCAAAGGCGTATGGAAGCAGAAGAAGATGAGGAAGGAACCCCATCATACCAAAGTGGAACGAGCCGAGGTGTGAGCTCAGCTCGTGGAGGCGACAAGAAGGGCTCAGTTGGCCCTCCTCCGTCGTATGATGGATCTCGAGAGCCAGGTGTCTTTGAAGAGTACCGGGTTAGGGCAAAACTCTGGTTGTTTTCAACGAACATAGAGAGTAGGGCTCGAGGCCCGAGACTCGGTTCGTCACCTCATAGATGATGCAGAGTGGCTTGAAGCCGAGGACAACGGAGAACAGCTGCTGGAGCTCTTAGCCAAGCCGGAGTTCTACGGCAAGGAAGAGCTGGAAAGCTTGTACTCCGCGATGTACAAGTTGTTCTACTCGGATCTCAGGAAGGAAGATGACGATCTTCCGGCATTCCGAAGTAGATTTGAGCAGTGTGTTCGCAAGGTCAAGAAGCACCATGTCAACTTGCCAGAGGAAGCCCTAGGATTTCTCTTTCTGAAGCAGTCCAAGATTCAGACAGAAAGCCTTGAGAGGCTTATCACGCTGACAAGTGGAGACCTCAAGTACGATGCAGTGGTGGATGGACTGCGTCGTTTGAAGATGCGACTGCTGGATGGAGACGAAACCGTTTCTAGCAAGAAGCGGCATCTCTGGTTGAATGAACATGGAGATGAGGGAGCTCTTGAAGATCCTGGTTCAGAACTACCACCTCCAGACGACGAGCTGGATGCCATCGAACAGGCGCTGGCTGATTTGGAGGAAGAGCCCAATGAACATCCCGCGGAGTTGAGTGAAGAAGGAGCTCGGGAGGTGCTGATGACATTGATTAAGCAACAGATCAACAAACCTAGTAATATGTCATACAAGCAGGTTCAGCAACAGAAGAAAGAAGTTCGCAACTCCCGAGGATATCGAAGTTTTCCGAATCAATCCACGACTGCTGGACCGATGCGCAGAGATCTGCAGCATCTGAAGTCCATCACCCGATGCAAAAATTGTGGCGAGCTGGGACACTGGCACAAAGAGTGTCCTCAACCATCCAAGAATCCTAGTGCCAACCGTTCCCAGACCAGTTCCAATGCATCGAGTGCTGCACATAGTTGGTGGTCACATGTACAGGCACATGCATCCGAAGATGACCGCATGACCACACCGTCTCATGCACCAGGTTCGCATGCCGGATAGGGGTCATGTCCCATGAACATATGGACCACTCATAGTGTTGGTGTTCACTATAGTGCGATCATGGGATTCAGTAAATTTTCACCACCAATGCAACATGCCATCCAACATGTGCAGTTTTGTCATCCAGAGCATTTTGGAACTTCGAAGTGTGACAATCAACCCCTCGAGTCTGAAATGATCCATAGAGTCACGGCGGCTGTAGATGCAAAGCAGTCCTCGGAACATGAACTCCTTGCATGTTGTGTCACGGAAAGTTACGCTGTTGTTGATACTGGTTGTCAAAGAACTGCCATAGGATCAGAGACATTACAGAACATCATCAGCAGGTTGCCACCAGAACTTGAGGTCAAGTATGAAAAACAATCATTCCGTTTCACTGGCATTGGAGGAGAGACCATTTCTACACGAGTTGCTTTGCTGCCAGTATGCTTCGGCCGCAGACCAGGAGTCATCAGAACGGCGATTCTCGAAGGATGTCCGAAAGCTCCCTTCTTGTTGTCACTTCCGATACTTCGTGCATTAGGTGCTCAGGTAGACCTTAAGGTAGAAGTCATGAAATTTCAAGAAATCGGGGAGACCGGACGACTGTTCTTCAACTCAAGAGAACAGATGTGTCTTCGACTTTTTGATTTTGATCGACTCGGTGCAGATCGACACCGCACCGCAGATCAATGGACAGTGAAGAAAATCGTTGGAGACGAATGTCGAGTTTTTCTGTTGAAGACTCACAATTCGATGCAAATCCCTGAGCCTGATCAAAGTTGTCGGGAAAACCATGATTGTTTAATGAGCAAGGGAGACCGTATTGATGATAACATAGTAAGTGGGAATAACTATGTTTCGGGAGATCAATATAAGTCAAACTTGGAGCAAGCAGAGTCACAACACACTGAGAGCCGCCACTCCTCACATGGGTGCGTGCGAAAATTCGGGTATGGATCGCTTCGCGGGGGCCCGGGCGTCTGGAACGAGTGGGGCTTCGTAAGCATCATGTTCCGGACATAGCCAAGTAGCTTTACATAAACACTTGTACAAACACTTTCATACAAGTGCGTGACTGAGCTCACAGAGAGAATTGTTCGCTCCTTTTCGTGTTCTAACCTCTCCAAAGTTACAAATTCCCATACACATTCAGTCAAAGGGAGCAGCTCATTAGCAGCTCTATGTTCCCGCGTAGTCCTTCGAACGCTTTCTGCCATTTGCGCTGGTTAGGGATCTGATTCACAGATGTGGGATCGTCCCAGCGATTCTCGCATACACCCATCTGGTGTTTCATCTGTTGTTTCCTCCCACTTGGCCAGCCACAGGCTGACTAAGGAATTGCCAGCGGATAAGGGGTCCTTATCCATGGCGGGGAGAAACAATTTGAGAAGAGGGGGTAGGGCAGGGTGGGAAGCAAAAAGCCACCAGGCTAAGAGTTTCTCTCTGGATTCACCAGGAGGTTCCCTCCAGAGTTTCATTCTAATTGGGCGACATTGCTGGGAACGAACAGGTTGCAATGATTGTGGGGTAGGTCTGGGATGTGGCTACTTCCTGTCTGGATCGGGTCTGGATCGGTCTGGAACGAGGCCTGGAACGGATTGATGACAGTTCCAACAAAAATTCTGTGCCCGGGAAAGCTGCACATAGTGAGACTCGAGGGCTGCAGCGCTACCTACACCATCCTTGTTCCGGCATGGGCGGCTCTGCTAGCCAATGAGCTTAACACAGACCACGAGACAGGACCAATTTCCCCGGAGCTGCACATAATGAGGCTCAAGGGCTGCAGTGCTACCTACACCATCCTTGTTCCGGCATGGGCGGCTCTGCTAGCCAATGAGCTTAACACAGACCACGAGACAGGACCAATTTCCCCGGAGCTGCACATAATGAGGCTCAAGGGCTGCAGTGCTACCTACACCATCCTTGCTCAACAATAGAATTTGTTTAACACATGCTCAAGCATTGTTTTTTATCATCGATTCAGTTCTTTATTATTAATTATCTTGGTCTGGATCGTGGGGTCTGGATCGGCTACCCTAAACAGGTCTGGATCATACCTCTGGATCATGGGTCTGGAACCGATGTGGAAACCGACCTTGATCCACACCACACATTTTTGGACGAGGCCACATGATCATGGACATGTTCAGCGCAATCCGGATGCCATCTCACATGGAAACCATGCCAGCCCTATCGTGTCAAGCATCGCAGAGACCCAGACACTGACCGTGAACTTGCTCGGCTGATCAAGCAACATGGAACCCCGCAAACGAGTTTGCACCAGCAACGATGTCCAAGCCGAACCCTCGGATCAGGCAGTCCGAGCATGGCAGAGGATGTTCAGCATGATGAAGATCAAACAGTTTGCAGGGAACATGATCAAGCTGATGGTAAACATGTCAGTTCCTTTGATGTCCATTCTCACGCAGGTACTGGCCATGATGACACGAGTTGCAGAAGTGGACGAGATGGAAACGCTTCAGGATGTGGTGAGCAACATGGTGGAGGAGAAGAAGCAGGCAGAGAGAGGACGACGTCCACCAAGACGCACGTCAAACAGCAGTGCGTGCAGTTTCGAGATGATTCCCTCGATCCAGGAAGTGGCAGCAGAATCTCCGAAGATGAGTCGAATCCGAAAGGAAAAGAAGAATCCAGGAACGTCAGTCAGCAGCTCGCGCAGCATGACAGCCTACTCGAGCAGTCGCAATCCGCTGTGCTACTGCGGCCTGGAGACAGTCAAGCACACGAGTCGAAAGGAAGGCATCCACTACATGAGACAGTTCTACAGATGCCCTCAAGATCCCAAGAGCCGGGAACAATGCCACTTCTTCCAGTGGATCAAGGAGACCAAGTCAGACGAGTTCGACCGGCTGACGCACCAGAGTGCTTCATCGCCGGTATCCAGAAAGTCCAAGACTCCAAAGAACAGCTCAAGTTCGCATTGCGTGAGCGAATCCGACTCATGCGAAGAAGCCGAAGCATCGGAGAGGCATCAGACTCGACCAAAGACAAAGGCAAGCAAGGGTCGTTCGACTCAGAGGAGCCCAAGTTGCGAGCATCAATGGTCGGGTCGAGGAACCAATGCCTATCAGAAGATGCGAACATGCCAGAAGTGTGGTTTGAGAGAAGTGATCAAGTACCAGGACAATGTGCTCAAGCAGACCTGGGTGGAAGTGAAGACCGAGAAGCGATCACGCACTCGTCCCACCAGTCCGTGAATCTCAAGCATGGAATCAGAAAGAGAGTATTAGGAGACATCAATCGGGCCATTCAACAGATTGAAAAGAACAGTAAAGAAGACCCTCAAGAACTCTATGAACAACTGTCATCACAGGAACTTCAAGAGATTTTGCAATTGAGGAGTGTTGGTGAAGTGTTCAGTCCAGAAAGATTCACGGAACATGCTGATCGTTTTGGGTTGCGCCCCGGAAAGGCATTTGACTTGCAGCTTGGAGACCAACTCCTATGTCCGAAGCAACGAAGAGCATGCATTCAACATTTACTTGAAACCCAATATGACCTTGTTGTCGTCACACCACCATGTACTTTGTTTAGTGCTTTGCAGTTCCTCGGATTAGGGAGGTCAAAAGAGAAGTGCTTTCAGGATCCCAATTTTGTCCAACGATATAAGGAAGCACTGACACTTCTGCAGTTTGCCGTAGTTGTGTGCGAAATTCAATCCAAGCTGAATCGCAGTTTCCTTTTCGAGCAACCTTGGAATGCACAATCATGGAAAGATCATCGAGTTGTCAAGCTGTTGAATCAACCTAGGAACATGTTGGTTAGAACGGACCAATGCATGTTTGGACAGCAAGATGCAAATGGCAGTCCAATTAGGAAAAGAACAGGGTTTCTCACGAATCATGCAGGTATAGCCAAGGCCTTGAGGAAAACCTGTAGAAACAAACATGTACATCAATCGTGCACTGGAAGTGTGCGAGGAAAAGCTCGAGCAGAGGCAGCTGCAAGGTACACTACTCGACTCGTTCATGCTGTGTTGCGAGCTTTTGCTGAGGACAAGAATTCTCAGCGAGGTTTCCAGAAGCTGTATTTCACAGCATTGCATCCGGTGTCAAGTTCATCCGAAGTCATTGGAAACCATGTGATGGAGATGACTCAACATTCCATACACTTCACGAGTGTGAAAGATGATGATGGAAAAGACACAGACGGTTTGTTGATTGATCCCACACAATCCACCACTTTGACACTGGATACCGTTTCCGAAATCTTTGCAGCAGAGGCCAGTGAGAACCCAGAGGCTTCAGTAGAAGACAGGAGTCATCAACCACTCACGGAAGAGGAACAACAAGCTGTCGAGAAACTCTCACCAGCACAACGAAGAATCTTGAACATCGAGATCGATAAAGCTCATAGAGGCATGGGACACCCACATCATGATAGATTTGTGAGAATTCTCAGGTTGGGAGGTGCCAGTGCAGCCGCAATCGGTCTTGCAAAACAGCATCAGTGTTCACAATGCAAGGAAAACTCTAGACCAAAACCATGGAGAAGAGCTGCGCCACCAAGGGAATTGGAGTTCAATCAGGTTGTTGGAATTGATACCCTTACTATCAAGCATTTTGATCACAGTCTCAGATGTTTGAATATAGTTTGCTGGGGCACTAGATATCAGATGATCATTCCACTTCTTGGGAACACTGCCGCACATGTTCGAATAGCATATCGACAGTGGGTGAAACTCTTTGGCCCTCCACGAGTCCTTCGACCAGACATGGGTAGAGAATTCATGGCAGACATGATGTATCGTTGTGCAACCGATGGTACAGAAGTAGACATCACCAGTCTAGAGAGTCCGACTCAAAATGCCATCACTGAGAGAGAGGGTGGTTCATTCAAAACTATGTTCAACAAAGCCAGTTTGGATTATGGTCCAACTGATGATGTCATGGAAATAGAAGAGCTCATCGACACAGTGGCAATGTGCAAGAATCGACTATGCCACCGAGGTGGCTACTCTGCAATCCATCGTGTTTTCGGACATACTCCAGCCATGCCAGGAGATATACTCATGAATAGGAATCAAGAAGATAATTTAACCCATCATTCCATGATTCAGGCTGGAGATATCACGTTGCAGAGGCAAGAGCGAATGCGTCTGTGTGCCGGTAGAGCTTTCTTTTCCGAAGAGTGCGCATCCGCACTCCGAAGAGCTGTCTCCAGCGGACATCGTCGCACTGAACAGTTTGAAGTTGGTCAACTGATCTACTTTTGGTCAGCAGGACAGTTCAGCAAAGTGGCACAACATCACTCAGCAGCTAGGAAACCCAATCATGCCTTCTGGCATGGACCAGGCCGAGTTGTTGCAACGCAATACCCAACAAGCATATATATCGCATATCAAGGAAGATTGATCAAAGCAGCGCCAGAGCAATGCAGATTAACTAGTAGTGATGAAGAAGCATCATGTAGTGCCATTCTACAACGACTGTGCGTGACACATGAAGAACTGCGAAGGACCAAGATCAATGGACTCAGCGACATCCGCCAGGAGCCTCGACCCAATATGGATGTCGATCCAAGGAGACATCCAACAGGAGGCAAGCGAACACAAGGCAAACAACATCCACAGGAACCAGAAGACAAAAGAATAAAGATAGAAAACACCATGGATCAGGAGGATGAGGACATTTTCGATGATGCAGTGCTCTCATCACCAAATTACTCACCCACGACTCCTGCGAACACCACCCATGGAGAGGATAGTGATGATACTGAGGTCATGGAAACTGATCAGGAACTCTTGCTTGATGTTGAACCTTTTCACAGCTATCTAATCGAAGATAACTTCAATCCGAAAACTGGAAAAGAAATCAAGCTGAAGGACTTAAGTAAAGATGACTATCAGCGTTTTGTCAAGGCAGTCCAGAAAGAATGGAACACCAATATCGACAATGAAGCCATTCGTGTGGTGCCTCCTGAAGAAGCTCAGCGAATTCGACAGACATATGCTCATCGAATCATGCAGAGTCGATTGCTTCATGTGGCAAAGCCTATTGACGACATGAGTCAGTTCGATGCCAGCCAGGTATTGGAATGCAGTCCCAGTGGAACACCATGCAAAGCCAAGAGTCGATGGATTGCCAGAGGAGACAAAGATCCAGACGTGTTCAATGTTTGTGCTTCATCACCTGTCATTCATCGAGACACCTTTATGCTGGGATTACAAGCCATTGCCTCCATGCACTGGAGGATTCACTTTGCGGATTTCAGCCAAGCATTCATGCAAGGTGACTGGTTGACTCGTCAAGAGCCACTTTTCTGCGAACCTTCTGAATATGATATCTTAGGATTAACAAAAGGGAGTTTGATAGAAGTGCGGAAGACCGTGTATGGCTTAGTCGATGCTCCATACAGATGGAATCAACATATCGATCGAACACTGAAAGCATTAGGATACCAACCATCCATACTTGATCCATGCTGCTACCTTCTTCATTCTCCAAAAGAGACTTCCGAAGGATATGACAAGTTGGACGGTATCATTATGGTAGCGACCGATGATTTGATTTCAGGAGGAAATTCCAGACACCAAGACTTGATGGAGCAACTGAGACAGCGCTACAAGTTTGGTAAGTGGGAGCATGATGCTGGCCGCTTTTGTGGAAAAGACCTCCAACAGCATGAAGATGGAAGCATTTAGGTGTCACAGGAATATTACACCAAACAAAAGTGCAGTGAACGCATTCATATTCCAAAAGGTTTGTCAAATGACACACCATGTGACGCATCGATGATCCGTCAGTTGAGAGAGAAGGTAGGAGCACTAAGTTGGTTAGCAAAAGAAACCCGAGTCGATTTATCTGGAAGTGTGACGATATTGATGCAATCGTTTCCAAATCCGACTATTGGCGACTTGAAGACATGTAACAAAATTCTGAAGGATGCGATGTTGTACAAGGATCTGGGTATCGAAATACGACCAATTGCTCCTAAGAATTTGTGCATTGTTGTTTCGTCAGATGCTGCATGGGCCAACGCACAGGATGAGGAAGGAGCACATAAGTCACAGGCAGGATATGTAGTCATGACCACAGATAAGACTATGTTACAAGGTAAGGAGTCTACGTTCTCAATGATAGGATGGAAAAGTCATACCTTGAAACGTCGCGCCGTGTCAACCTTGAGTGCCGAGACCCAAGGAATCGTCGAAAGTGCTGCAGTGGCATGTTGGTATCGGTACTTGCTGGCTGAGTTCTTTTATCGCGATTTAGTATCCGAAGGGAAGATTGACTGGGAGACCATGATTGAACCTTTAGAATTTGGCATAGTGACCGATGCTAAGAGCGTTTATGATGCCCTCACTAGCACATCAGGTACATCTTCGAATGCAGATAAGAGAACCACCATAGACTTAGCAATTATTCGAGAGTATTTGCGACGTCACAGTGGATGCATTCGGTGGATCGATGGAAGAGTTCAATTGGCAGACAGCTTGACCAAGCTGATGACTTCCGATTTTCTACGATCAGTACTGGGAAAGGGTACATATCAACTTCACTCTGAGTACGAAACATTGAATTTGAGACAACAAGCTCGAGAAGCTCGGAAAAGTCGAAAGTTCAGCCAAAGTAAAGTAGAGTGAGTATGAACCTGAGGATCCCATGTCATGGATGTCCAGTTGTCTTCACTTTCGATTGCTCTTTCTTACCGCTGTTTCTCAAGACTCGAGGGGTTAGTGCCGTGCTTGCAAAAGGTCTGCAGCTATGGTGTGCGTCGTGTGACGTGGTTGGGTGCCCCCAGGGAACTTAAAGGTGACTTCTCAAGCTATAGGGCACCCCAAAGTTATGGATGGTTTATTTCTATGAAAGGTCAATAAACTGGGTAATTTGGGGGGTCCCCCATTTTGAGAAACCATCAAGCTGGTTCTAAGCTGGTTCTGAGCGTCTCAAGCTACGAACTACAATGATAGATACTAAGCGACAAGCTGGTTCACTGGAAGGTCTTCATGATCTTCTTCGGTTCCCAAAGATGTTGATGTTTTCTCGACTTGGTCATTCTTGTGGTTACCATATTCAATAGACTTGGCAGCCCTATGTGGGCTCTCACCATCTGGGGATTTTTCACACCGACCTGGAAGTGGTGATTCCAAACAGGTGCTGAGACAACCCTTCGAAAAAAAAAATCAGTTTGCAACCAATCTCAATATAGAATATCGAATATAGAATATCGAATATCAATCTCAATCTAGATGACCAACCTTTACCAGTCTCAATATAGAATATCGAATCACTCTGCACCTGAGACGATCAACCAGTTTCCAAAAGCAGTCAGACTGGGTTCCACTTTTTCATCCATCAATCTGCAACGAACCAAAACCAGCTGCTAGTGGATGGCAGGGATATCCACAATTCCCAGGTTATATACCAGGATTGACCAGGAAAACCTATGCCCAAATGAATGATTTCTCAACGTGAGCTGCTTGAAGGTGACTGAACGCTGGTTGCAGCTCAGCATCACCTCCAAAGCGAGGTTTACGCGCGGTAATTTGTTAAAACTTATCTTTACATGATATCTATATTATGCATGCATGTGTATGCAGGTACGTAATTTGCGTATATGTAAAACATGTAAGGAAATAAGATATGTCTAATATACAGATCCAGATATACCTGTTGGTGGTTATAACCCCAGCTATCTCAATACTAGGGAAAATAAAACATGTTCGAAATGACTACATAGATATCATATGATATCATATTACACTGAGGTGGTTCAATCACCGCAGAGTCTGCCTGGTAGATCTTCTGTGTTGCCACGGAAAGTCGCTTCCACTCATCCGACAGGGCCACCTGGCATCGCAAAAAAGACTCAACAAATGTTCGACTTCAACATAAATATATAAGTACGCAGAATAAATAAATAAACAAATGAAAAAGTAAATACAAAAATGATCACAAATGAATATACATCTATACAGATCTAAATGTAATTACAATTGAAATTAATTGAATGTATACTTGCATCCTTATTGAAATCACTCTACGTTCCGTTCTCTTGTATAATACTATCGTCGATCACAATTCTCTCCAATTCTATGGTACCACGCTTGCGACAATGTCGAATGGATTTGATGTAGCTCAGAAAGAGGTGTCTTGAAACGACAAGGGAATGCACATGAGCACTGTTGGGCATCCATTCTTATTGATGACCACTGTAAGCTCTGTGATTCGCCATCTGGCACTCCAGAAAGTTTGATCAATTCATAGCCAGATGAGACAATACGGTCGTGAGTCGTGAGCCCAAGCCCATTAACCACTGTGGTTCATTGTCAATCGATGATATCCCATCTACCAACAACCATCAACCTCCATCAGCCATTATGCTGTTGAGCATTTCATTATCCTATCATGATTAACCCATCCATGAAGCCATCTAGTATTAACTATCTTGCAACCATCTATCATCATTTAACATCTACCAAGCACATATATAGACCATCTTTTAACCATCTATTATTTACCATGATGTTGTGAACCATGTTCTCACTACTATGAATCATGTGTATCATTTATCATCAGCACTAGTCGTCCATCATTATCAATTCTCAAGCATCTACTATAGAGTTCAGCATCTTAGCAATGGTTTCCCTATATAAATCCCTACTAACCCCTATAAAACCATTGTTAATCGCCATAGTTAGCCAAACCCTATTTTTGTTGGTCATCATACCCTATCATAATCATCATACATGGTTGTAATCCCAATGAAACCACTTGTTTACAACCTAATGGGATCGACTGAATTTGAAAACTTGTTGGTTACCATCGTTTACTACTCAATATTCCTTTAATAAAACCACTTGTTATAGCCCATCAATCCCCATCATTATGATTGATGAACGGTTGTAATCTCAACAAAAAACACTTAGTTTACAACTGGGTGTTTCTCAAAATAGGGGTACCCCCAAAACATCCATTAGTAGTCATTTATAGTAATAAACCCACCATTTTTGGGGTACCCCCCCATTTTCAGAAACCACCAACTGAAGATCCCGTTGGCACCTCTGCATCCAGCAGCAACTTGCTGTTGGACTCGACGCCACCGCGACAGGCAGCGCACAACAAATGACTGCCACGCGGCGGTGCCACGACGCGGCCGAGGCTCTACACCAGGTCATGAATCCCTGTCCCCCAACAGCTGGTGCCACGGAAAAATGTGGGGATGAGCTGTTAGAAGTTGTAAGATGGGTTAAGCATGTTTTATCCAGCAATTGATTGGTCACTACACTCTGGTAAACTAACATAGCTGGCTGGAAAATCATCATGTTATATAGTCAAACCCTGGGAAACCATTGATCATTGATGGGTTTTCCATTGCTATGTTGGTGTTTACCAGAGTGTAACCATTTCAAGATACAAGCTGGATGTTTATAACCATGAAGTTGGAAGCCATCACACAGTGGGGGTATAAGCTGTTAGGAGTTGTAAGCCCACAGATGGCCATCCCAAAAAGCTGATAGAAGTTGTAAGCTGCTAGAAGTTGTATGGCCATACCAAGAAGATGAGTTCATCATTTTTCTAGCCAGTCACACCGCGCGATTTGAAAAAATGAACATTCAGCAGTACAAGGAGCGATGGTTGTCAAAAAATGTGAGCGAATCATAGCTGATGATGCAACCAACCCAAATACTTGGGAAAATAATGTTGAAAACCTCCAAACAAATAAACACCCTGCAAGGGGTATTCTGTACAGAAATTTGCGAAAAGCTGAACGATCAGCTGACTGAGCTGAAACAGTGCAAGCGAATGTTTCAAGCATGTCGGGGAATTGAAAGACCCAAAAAGATCACAGAAACTTCGAGAACATTGAAGATAGTTGGCGGTTTCTCAAAATAGGGTACCCCCAGCCATCATCATGATTAATAATTCACAATAATTAAGAAAAATAACTTTGGGGTTCCCAAAATTATGGGTGCTTCTCAATAAGGACCCAAAAAATTGAGTGTTCAATACCGGAAATGGCTCATATTGGATGATTTGAGAAACAATGATTTGGTGCTTTCTTAAAACAGGGAACACCCAAAATGGTTGGTTTATTGCTGTAAATGGTGCATATAGGATGATTAGGGGGTTCCCCTGCGACTTGAGAAAGACTAACTTGGGGATGACTAGAGATCTTCCAAAAACATCAGTGGTTGTGAAGCTGCTTATGAAACCAGGAACCACCAGTGCTGAAGCGCCAGAGCTGGTGGGAAATTAGCTCGCTGGAAGTCACAAAAGGCACCCTTCCCTCACGAACAGATCAGCCAAAGAAATGGTGGCAGAAATGGCTGGGATATTCCGAAACATCACCATTTCTGGAGCTTTCCCCAAGTTTGCCACTTCTGGTGATATATCAAACTCAATTTCTTGAGGATTTCGGGAACACTTGGCCTACTGCCTGCACAAATTTGGCCCCTGGTGATATCAAATTCAGGCTACGCCCAGTGGCCTCACAGTGGCTTGCAGCAAACCCAGCACCTCCTCATGACGCAAAGGCACTCAGAATCTGTACAAGGTGGGCCCCCAAAACGTTAGCTCACTTGGGTTATAGCTAGGGTAACTACCAGTTATGGTAATAATATAAGTAAATATAAGTATAGTTAAATGGCTTGTTCGTCTAGGGGGGCGGGGGGCCCACCTTGTAATGATTCTGGAATTCACTAATGGCTAGTTCATGTTTGATAATGCTTGATCATGCTAGTTCAATGGCTAGTCTTCATGGTCGTTTGCTTAGTAATTAATGGTTAGAATATCATTTGACAATAGTTCAAAACGATCCGTCATGGATGATTGAGCATAGCCAATCTTAATCAACACTTGATCGGGAAAATCATCTTGGGAACCCCTCTTCCGCCACCAGCAACTCATCACAATCAGCCATTCTCACGGCTAACCAGTATCAACCACAATCAATTCCACCCGTGATCATTCGTATCAATAATTCATAGCCATCGACCTGCAGTTTCAGGCTCATCGAGCTTGTAGTGGTACAGTCACCCCCAGTCATCAGTTGATTAGTCACATTAAGCCACCTTTTAAGAAGCTGGAACAGGATGTCAACTTGGACCCTTCAATGAGCCAACCAGCCTTGAAGACACCCCATGGATAGCCTCGCCCTACGTCACCTATGATTAAGCCATCTGTAGGCTTGTCAACTTGGACCCTTCAACCAACCAGCCTTGGCTGATCCTTGCCGGAACCCACCCCATTGTGACTTGGGGTATGGCAACTGGGACAAACCCTGGGTATTTCTCAATTCATGGGGAGTACCCCCAGTAGTCATCCAATATTCATAACCATTTTTTGGGGTTCCCTGTGGCTTGAGACACCCCCATACATCATATATGAATATACCTTTAGCCTGCCATCCTCGTCTCGTGATGTTCACCAATGAACAGCTCACCAGGTACCTGGGACCCGTCCTCTGAGACCTGCTGACACTCCGAGAGCTTGTCCAAACGCATGCGCAACATGGCCTCTGTGCAAGTCTGGGATCGCCTTTGGGGGTTTGGCCTCCTCACCCTCCGACTTTTAAGGGGAAGCCCAGGTTAACATCGGAGGTTATGACTATGCCCAGCAAACTTCCATGACAGCAACCAGGAGAAGATCTTGGAAGTCGGTCCATGATGGGCGCGTCGACTTCCAGGGAAAAGTGCAGCAGTGCAGCAACTCTGGGGCCTCGGGAGCCTCGCCACAGGGGTGTTTCTTCATGGAGACCCCATTGTACTGGTCATAGAACCTCCGCGAACGTTGGAGCTTCTGGGCCCCGTGCTATGCCAGGGAGGCTGGTAGCGTAACACCCACGGTGGTAAGGGCACGGTGGGTCGTTGATTCATGTTGTATTCACCATGGCTGTGTGGATGCAACTAACTGTGTTGATACCTGCTGTGTAGTAGGATTTCAGCATCGTGTGCTATGCTAGGATTCAACATGATCCAACATCATGACAGCTCTCCGACCAGTTGGCCACTGGCCATTCATTGGCTATCCTAAGGCCCTAAGCCATTTTTGACCCTAGATGAACTACGCTTACCCATCAGAATCAGACATTAATTACAAACAGTGATTATTGTTCACAACTATCTATCATTCATTAACACTGATAGTTCTTGATCAATTCATGTTTAATATTATGATAGTATTAATACCTGATCAGTCTATTATCATAATCATCAGTATTGATAATCATCATTCTCTGCGATGACAGTGAAGCATTCCGGGGCGCATCTCCCCATGGTGTGAGGACTGACACAGCTTTCCGTGCTGTGTCTCCGTGCTCTTTCCGATCCGCCAGGTGTCTCATCCCGAAACTCATGGTGTGCCTTGGTGGCAGGGCCGCTGGGGGGCAGCCTGGTGACGTCGTTGGGGCCGTTGGTTGAAGCGCTCACCAGCGATCTGCTGATGCGCTCGCGCCATGACCAGTGGTGGTGCAGCGAATGATATCTTTGTTGCTTAGAAACATGGATGGCATTAAATGGTAGCAAAGCCTTCTTGATGCTTTTGAAACTGATGGCTGATGAGAGTGGCTACTGGTCTTTGATGGCTGACAGTTGATGGTGGAATGAAAATAAAGACCCTTTCATGGCCTCGTCCGCCTGATTCCATGAGGGGCAACAGGTGGTTGCACATCACCCGTGGTTGAAACATGTTGAAAGAAAACCATCGATGTGTCCATATCTCCTCACCACTGAAAGAATCTGGCCATGTATGTAGATGTAAATGCACGAGTACGTGTATATTGACGTACAGCATATTAATTGATTACATGTATGCGGACACACTGGTCAAAATCTTATAACATCTTTCACCCTGACAAACGCATCAAAGCTTTGAACTGAACAGGCAGCAATGTGAATCAAAAGGGTTGGATGGTTGGATAGTGGTACTCTTGCAGCTCATGGTGCTCCAAATGCTCCATCACCATCGTGACATCCTGACGCACGAGACGTTGAAGGGTTGATGTGGGTTGCTGTCCAGCGGTGAACCTGCTGTGTCTCCACATGTTGCATGTCAAGATCATATTCTCTTGGCATACGTTTTCTGCCACAGAGCACGGATCATTGTGGGAAACCGAGCAGGGAGGAACCAACAAAAATTATCGGTGAATGCGATGGCTCATTTAGGATTCAGTAATTTCCAATAGGAGTCCATTGAGCAATGGAAGCAACACCTCTTGGAAAACCGATAAGTACTTGAACTTCAAACAACATCAACATGCTGAAAGCGCCACGCCTGTCACACAGAGTCAGAGTTCATAGGCTATCACTCAGAATGGATTCCAGCAATCAATGGATTGACCTGGCCTTCACTGTCAACCATTCACATCCACCAACTCTTTCACCATCCGTCAACCATTCACCATGAACATCTATTAGCCACTATCCATCAACATCATCAACCATTGATTGAACCAACTCATAACTCTCATCCATTAACTACCATGAACTCATCCATTCACCCAGCTTCACCACCCAGGTCACCCTCTCGCTTCACAACGGGAACGCGTGCGTGCCGTCCTCCGCATTGCAGCAGGTGCTCCCTCGTCCAAAGGCACGGCTGTCGCAGGGAATGTCTGCCTGGTGGCGATGGTGGGATGATAGGCCGGCTGGGCCTTGAGGGTGGTCATGATTGCTTCATAGGCCTTGACAGGGGTTGATATTATGGCTGTGCTACCTGCATTACCTGTACTACCTGCATTACCTGTACTACCTGCTTATGTGGGTCGCTCACTTCGTTCGCTCCGAATAAGTGAAGGATTGTGAAGGTGAATTAATAGTCAATAATTAGTTGATATCACGATAGGTGATAGTAGAATCATTCGTTGATATTGCTGTGAAGTTGTTTTACTGGTTCATATTGGTTTATGGGGGGTGATAATGCTCGCTTATCTGCTATATAGAAAGTTATACAGGGAAAACCGGTTTTATTACTGTGGGTGATGCTCATGACTCACCGTGCGGAACACGGTAGAAAAGGTGATGACTACCACAGTACTACAAGTTTGGAAGTCTTCCCAACTGGCTACTGAGTTTCCAGCGATTCCCAACTGACTACTGAGTTTCCAGCGATTGCCCGTGAGCTCAACTGCGGAAATGTATCTTTCTTCGGAGAAATGGTTAACCATTTGCATGTTTTCGAGTTGATCTGAGCCAAATATGGAGGAGCGTCCAATTTTTGCGGGTCGATTCTTCGTGTCGTCCGCTGTCGGAGGATGTCAAGACATTTGGATCGTTGGCTGAGAAAAGCCGAAAGAAAACAACGGTCGCAGTTTGGACACCCGCCGCGACAGGGGGTCTTCACTGAATTCAGGGGTCTAGATGTAGTACATATGTCTGCTGTCGCTGATCATCAACCCTTATTGAAATATCTATTGATCATCATGCCTGTCATCAACGATGCTTGACCAACATATCTGCCCAAACCCATAGATCTGCCATCAGAACAGGCGTTTTCGCAGGCGAGCCACCTGGACTACAGCTCCTTGGCGGGTGTCCTGCAAGGTGGCTGTTGCAAGTGTCGTACAGCAACATTCACGCAAGCCCAGCAATCTTTGCGCTGGGTTCAAGTTTCCTTCTGATCACAGAGTAATTAACTGAAGTTTTTGGTTGAATAATTGGTTACTTCAGTTACTTGCAAAACTTCAGTTTTTGGTTGAACCAATATAGAAAGTTATATAGAAAACAACATCATTGGTTTTTACGTCGTTTCATGTTGCTGCATCACGCCGCTGCACGAAGCTCAAAGAATAGAAATGGCTGCAAGCCATTTGCGAACTGTCTGGAGTCCTACCAGGATTCACAAGACACCGCCCTCATGGATCATCGCCATGGATTTTCCCCCGGAAAATGCGATTCTCTTAGTGAGGCACTAAGTCGAGATCCCCTGGAGTTGCTAAGGCTTCAGTAGCGCTTCCGCGCCAGTTCTCTGTCGTTACTGGAGTCATTTCATGTCATTACTACCCACTAGTCTGCAGAAAAATTCACTCATCTCTAACTTCTGGAGACTACCGGGTAGTTTTTTGGCACATCCTTGAACCCGTTGTTCGTAAGTGTTCAACCTGCTTAAGAGATCAATCGCAGGTACGAAAGGGATTGCAGGGGAATATGCCGGACACAAAGTTCCCCTCTTGCACCATTCAATCTGTCCCGACGCGTATAGGTGGGGGTCACAACAATGTACCTCTAGCGAACACCAAAAGTCAAAGCCATGGTCTTTTAACCCACCATTCTGGTGACATTGAAGTGGGGTCCACAGCCACATAATTGTAAATGCCACTTGAAATTGTGCCTAAATCATGTTCCCAAAGCTGATGGGGCACCACTGTTATGGCACCTACTTTGTAACTCTCTCCACATCACTGCTGGATGATTCGTCCTGCATTCGAAGCCGCACGGAGGCATTGGAACAGTAGAGCTCCTGCAGTCGCTGCTTCTGAGGTCTGTGAGAACCTGCAGGCATTAACCACCAGCAATTTAACCATAAATAGCTGATGATTCACCATGAAGAGTGGGGAGCTTATGGATCTATGAATGTCTATGAATCTCAAACGCTATCAATACATGAACTATGAACTATGAATGTCTATGAATGTCAATGAGCCCAGCATTTATTGAAGGGGTCTCCCCACGGGCATACGAACACTGGGACTTTGAAGGCACAGCACTTACTGCGGGACAGGTCCCAGGTGGTGCAACCTGTGAAGTCCAGCCACGGGGCACTCCTTTGGGAA
>VSDK01009162.1:57639-75871 GCA_009767595.1 Symbiodinium kawagutii | reverse complement strand
TCTTTCTGACATATCTTTTGACAATCTTTCTGTGATCTTTTCTCACATCTTTGAGGTCCGGCAGCCACCACTGGCCGCAGATGGTCGCGGTTGAGGTCCGGCAGCCACCACTAGTAGCGCTTGGTCGCCGTTGAGGTCCGGCAGCCACCAGCTGGCATACATGATCGTGGTTGAGGTCCGGCAGCCACCACTGGTCGCGCTTGGTCGTGGTTGAGGTCCGGCAAGCGGAGGAGGGAGGTCCGGCGAGACAAGGAGAAGGAGGAGAAGGACGAGAAGGAGGAGAAGTCAACTCTGATAAAATCTAACAACCCTCACCTGACAGGTGGGGAAAAACGAAAAATGTCAATTTCATACAGCCAAGGATGCTAACCACTTGCTATTGACCATCATTGTGGATTTGGTACATCGTGTGGAAATTCGGCTCCCTCTTACCAAGGTTGCTGGCGAGGGTTCATCATTCGTGGTCATTAGATGTTCCCATTGCCAATCATTATATTTAACAATGCACCACCTTTCATGAACCAATGTGTCTTTCAAGTAAACAAATCATTAGAACCATCAATCATCCTGGAATTCACCACCACGAACTTTGAATCAACCAGGGTATGCCCCCATCAACCGTCAAAGCCTCCAGAAAGTCTTCCAACTTGGCTTTCATGTCGTCATCCAAGTTGTTCACTTCCACCTGTCGCGCGGCTTGTGTGATCAGAGACCCCCATTCGATGGACCCCACAGGCCCCTCAAGGGCGTGATGTGTCCATGGCCGAGCCTCACGCTGCTCCGAGGACAAGGAACAGAGATGATCCCAGAGCTTTCCAAGGTCTGGCAGTGTACAGGAGCTGGCGAGCTGAGTTTGACCATCCCAACATGAACATCTCGTACTGCTGGGCCGCAGCTGCTAGGCCCCCAAAACGTTAGCTAAGTTGGGTTAGTTCCCTTAGTTCACTAGGCTAACTACCTCTTAGGGTAGATATAACTAGCTTGTTAAATGGCTTAATTGACCAACTTATAGCCGGGGGGGCCACTTCTCAGTGACGGGTCATTTCTGTGGCTGGGAATATCTACAGCCATGTGTTCAGATCCATGAGGGGAGAAACATCAGCGATGGGCTATCAGATTATGAACAATCAGCTAGTATAGGAAACAACCTATCAGGCTATGGGCTAACAATCAAATGTCAGAACATTAATATTTAATTTCCGTCAGGAATGACCTGTCAAGCAGAGGCCGTTCAGGTTAAGAACCGTTGTCACAGTATGCAATCGCTACAGTAATTACCGTTGGAACAACCAGTGGTGGTGATAACAACTGCCGTTCCTTTTCCAAACACAACAGACTACTCAGGGTGGGGTTCAGTCAAAACAAGCACATCAGCAGGGAGTGACATGACTTGGTCACAAGAGGACAGCAGCGCCCGAACTGTTTCTTGTGGCGTGAAGCGAATGTCTCACAAGACTCCCCGGTGAGAAACTCCACGAATCTTCTGAGAAAATTGGCTGAGGCTGGACGTGTCCATCTGTGTCCCCAAACATGGCGCACTATTTGCTGGGATGATCATTTTCAAGTGATGTCACCAGCACGTCATGATTAAACATTGGGGTTATCCTCAAAGCATCCCGGCTTTGTGTCATTGCTATTCATTGCTTAGACCTGCGTCATTTCTGCCATGTCAGGAGTCTGGTTGCCCTCTGGGAAGCTAAGCTGGAAGTGAAACATGGCTATTTTCTATCGGAGAACCAGCTATGAATGGCGGATTTTCCACGCAACCAGGTTGGTTTCTCAGAGTGAAAATGATGGTCCCAGCTTGGTATTGCCCACTGTGGTAGGAACTCCGATTGCACAAGAAGCAATTCGCCAAGGCATCAGGATCTGATGTACTTGACAGCCACCGCTGATAGAACAGCGGCCTCAGCGGCGCGCGTTCTCCACTGGTGGTTGAACCATGCTGCACCTGAAACATCTGAGTCAACTTTGGAGAAGGGGAAAATGTTTCAAACCACCAACCACTTCATCTGACAGAAACCAGTGGTGTTTTCCGATGTCTTCCTACTGATCAAAACCGTCCTGTGACTATGATTCATTGGGGCGATGGGAAAAAATACTTTTTTTTTTCGCTCACATGGGTATCACTTTGTAAATCTTCCTGCAATCATTTCTGGGAAGCATTCAACCTGAAAACACCTGTGTTGTCCAGGTGTGCAGCTGGCGAGCTTCTTAAGCGCCGCAAGCCACCAGAAATGTTCACCCGACCCGAGTGGCAGATTTCTTTGGTATCTTATTCCGACTATCTCAGGTAGGACATGCAAAAATTTCATAGGGTTGCACAGTCGACCCCTTGAGAAAACCATGGATGCTTCGGTAAAGGATATCCAGCTATCCCGTTTCCTGACTCAATAGCATGTCCATTTCCATGCAGTTGATGGTTCTTTCCTTCTTAAATATGCCTTTGCGGACATTGAACATGCATCATTAAACTTGCTCATAAACCAGACCTCTCCATATTTCTCCTCATTTCTCCTAAAGATGCGCATTTGGGGAGGCTTGGCACTCAGCCAGGTGACAAAAATCAATCTCAAGGCCCTTTCTGGCAGTACTGCTGCAACGGATCCTCCGGCGAAGCCACCAACGAGTGCACCCAGCACGGCAAAGCCTACCAGTTCGCGGTCCACGTTGCCCTTGGACCAATGGGTAGATGTACTCACCACCTTTTCGCGGTGCCGGGTCGCTGGGTGAGCTGAGCTTCAGGCTGCTGGTTCGGTGAAAATGCTCCGGAGACACCAAGCAATTCATGATCGCCAAGGATCATTTGACTCATCTTTCAACTTTTTTTAGTTGTGCTTCTCAGTTTGATGCAACGATCTGTCAAAATATAGATCTGACCGACAATATTGGCTGTCAACCCGTCGGGGCAATAGACGATGGTTCTCAAGCATTTTTAGCCATAGTTACTACAAACTAATATCGTCAGCCCAGCTCATAAAGATCACTATCGATGATTGCAATGGCTAGCCATCCTGAACCTTGCATCAACCAGCCTATTAACCATCATTTTTCACCATTACATCCTACTGTGTTACACCATCGAGAGTAGTCTCTCCATGGGTTTGCCTGTAAACGGCGCTGAAATATCTTTGAACAAAAACCCGAAAGATCGACTGGGAATGTTCGGGTGTGACTGAGCAACCACCAGTCTTCACCCTTGGCCATGGGACTGATGGAAAGAGCATCGCCAGCAAAGCACTCCCCTGTGCTTCAGACTGAGGAAACGAGAAGGCCAGAGCCAACACCGGTACCAGAACCGTACCGCCACCAACCTCGCGCCGGGCTTCTGGGCCGGCTTCGCTTCAGGGTGAAGCACCAGTGATAGCACCCCCATAAAGGCTATGTTCCGATTGAATAAGGCCAATGATCCACCCCTAAAAGCTTGTGATAGCCCCCTATATTTTTTCAGTACATCATCAGCTTCAGAGGAGTTGAAACCACCAGCTAGGTGGTTGAACCCCACCGCTTAGAACCACCAAGTAGTCACCTATGGTCCTATAAGTGCTGGTGGAACGTCAAAGAGTTGGATTGATCAGGGGTGACACCCCCAAATAGTGCGCTTCCTGATTGAAAGTGACCATGACCGTGGATGATTTAGGGATTTTTGGGGATATCCCTGCACTATCCAATTACTACTATACTAGTAGCAGTTGAAAAAACTTTAATGATTGAATATTACTCAATCAAAGTATGTAAACTGTTCAACTACTCTTCATTGATGATGGGCGATCATCAAATGATTCACCGGTCATGGATTGTCAGCTACTCGGATCAGCATTTCTTGACTTGGATCATGATGACAATCCCTGGGCGAACCATCAACCCAAGAAATGCTTGCAGTTTGGCCACGTCGAATCCTGTGCTATCAGCGACCATGTTCGGCTTCTTCAGTTCCCCATGGTTCAACCAGCATTGCTTTATACTAAATAATTGGTTAATCATTGATGGTTAATGACCAATAGCATGCAGCAAGGACAGTGACCAGCAATCATCAACGATCCTTTCTACCATCTTCTACCACCTACAGAGTGGTACCTCCAAAGGCTTTAAGTTGCGTAAGATCTGCCTACCAGAATCGACTGGCACACAGCTGAACCTAAGTTCACCTTTGATCTCCCAAAAAATGAACCACCATAAATCAACCATGATCAACCACTACTGACCGTTACTACATTCACTAATCCTGATTAACCATCTACTAGCCATCTCTGGTCGGTGGTTTCAACCCCTACGAAAAATATTACCAACCATTTGGACCATTTGTTAATCACTAGGGTCAACCAACCAAATCTATTAAGCATCCACCAGTATTCATTAATCCCTACCGACCACTATGAATGATCACATCAGGTATCAACCATCTACATCCCTTCTACTAACCCTGATTAACCATCTACTAACCATCTATGAACCATCCTGGTTAACCATCCATCAACCATCCACCACTAGTCATCGATCATTACTAAGCCCGGCCTATTAATAATGGATATGACTAATGATCCACTAATCCACCATCTACTAACCATCCACCAGCCAGATGATCACATCTACTTACCATCCACCATGGCCCCCCCTACCACCGGTGCTCCCAAGGCACTCCCAGCAGTCCCGAGACGGCACCGCTGGCCAGGCCCAGCGCGGTCAGCGGCAGCAGCGCGGCACAGGCGCCCGCGTGGCTCACGGAGGAGTGGACCTCGGCGGGGGACAGGGACAGCTGGGGTGGGGTGGAGCGGCTGGATGGGTAGGTGATGTGGGTAGGTGATGTGGTTGGATGATGTGGGTAGATGATGTGGGTAGGTGATGTGGTTAGATGATATGTTTGATTAGATGATATGGTTGGATGATGTTAGATGATATGGTTCGATGATATGGCTAGATGATGTGGTTAGTTGATATGGCTACAGTAGATGATATGGATGACATGTGGTTAGTTGATATCGTTGGATGAGATCATTGGATGAGATGGTTGGATGATGTGGTTGTTTCTCAATTCATGGGTATTCCCAGCTATCATCCTTTTTACTCATCATTGATATTGAAAGTCATAAAGCAACCATGACTACTAGGGGTTCCCTATTTTGAGAAATCACCATATGGATAGATGACTTAGTTTGGCGATATTGTTAGATGATGTGGTTGCATGATATGGTTAATTGATGTGGTGAACCAATGGCCCAATGGCCGATCAGTTCATTACACTCTGATTGACTAATCCTAATGCATGGGACGTCTGTCATTTAAAGAAGGATTACCACAAATAATGTGGCAATGTTTGACTTCCAGGTTAGTTTTCTAGAGGGTACCAGGTTGGCTTTCTGGAGGACAGCAATGGTGAAGAAGGTGGTGGCTGATGGTTAAATTGATGGTGAATCAATGGCCAGCCAATGGTTTATCATTGGTTGCTGATGGTTTATTGGTGTTTATTGATGGTGAATCAATTGTTAACAATCTAGTTACCGATGGTTAAAATTGGCCAATGATACCTGACGTTGGTAAATGATGGTTAACAAAAATGAATTGGGAAATGTACAATTGAGCATTTGTCAACAGCTGCAGTGGATCATGCAATGACATCAGGGATCATATGGGATCATATAGCAACAATAGGTTATCATATAACAATGGTCAACAATCGACTGTGACAATAATGTCATGAACTGTCAGCAACAATATGCTGATCATATTGTATTTGGAGTCAGCAACACCCAAGTATTCTCCCGCACAAATGCTGCGTGTGTTCCTCCGAATTCACACTGAACGAGCGCAAAAAGAAGACTCGTCTTGCGCAGGCAGTGCCGGCGGCCAAGGCACTGGAAGCAAGTGAAGGGCTTTAGCCATGATCACCAGACTCACAATCAGCAGCCAGGCACCAAAGCCTTTCTTCAGAGTTTTGGGCTTCACTTTGTTGGTCATCGCTGCACCCATCCTGGCACTGATCACTGCGGTCACTGCAATGGCACCTGCAGCACGAAGCGACGCAAGGCCCTCGTGGATGTAGCTGCACACCGCAGAACAGCTGGTCGCTAGGACCACGAAACTGCTGGTGCCGATGGACTTTCGGGGCTCCAAACCCATCCTCAGGACGATCAGTGGAGAACGGAAACAAGGGAAAACCCGTGGTGAAGTAAAGTGATTTGGTGGCTTCCCCATGAATATTATCTTGGATGGTGAGTAGGTACCACCATTCTGAACAAACCGTTAAACCCATATCTTTTGAATCCAGAGCACCAGCTATAGAAGCTTGTGCCATGCTCGTTTCGCAATGGCACGACCTCTTTTGAGACACCCACAAATCAGTAACGCGAAGAAAGTTCTGGTTCCACTCCGATTTGTGATTGGGCCATCCACATGTTTTCAAGACCTGAAGGCTATTGTAAACAGTTAATTGATAAGTTCGATATACTTGGCCTATGTGAAAAGACATATCTGAAATCATCTTGAACGGTTCAAAGATATATATATATATATAAACACTCACGACCACAGATCCTTTTTAACGCTATTGCAGACCCAGGTTTGTCAATTTCAAAAGCAATTCGAGAATTGAGATAGGTAAGTTACTAACTCCAGTAACGAACTCCAAACTCCTTTTAGTAAGGGACTCAAGATTACTGACTTTCACGCCACATCGGAAAGAAAGTAACCCCTCCCTAAGCCTATTAGGAAGCACTCACGCCACACCGGAGTTGCATTCCTAACCTCTAGGCGTTTAAAACGAAAATAGGGGGGAAAAGACATACCCCCCACCTCCCTTTCAAGACCAAATTTTTTGACCTCTTCTTTGCCTTTCGGCTTTGGGAGGGGGGGGCATGGGCTGTAAAAAGCCGAAACTGCGGTTAAAACATGACATGGGTCTTCGTGTTTACACCCGTGGGACGTGAAAACAAACACTCACGACCACAGATCCTTTTTAACGCTATTGCAGACCCAGGTTTGTCAATTTCAAAAGCAATTCGAGAATTGAGATAGGTAAGTTACTAACTCCAGTAACGAACTCCAAACTCCTTTTAGTAAGGGACTCAAGATTACTGACTTTCACGCCACATCGGAAAGAAAGTAACCCCTCCCTAAGCCTATTAGGAAGCACTCACGCCACACCGGAGTTGCATTCCTAACCTCTAGGCGTTTAAAACGAAAATAGGGGGGAAAAGACATACCCCCCACCTCCCTTTCAAGACCAAATTTTTTGACCTCTTCTTTGCCTTTCCACTTGCCCCAGCCCTTCTCCCTTTGGGAGATGGCTCAAGTTGAGGCATCTTTGCTGGAGAGTTTTGATACACGGTAATGTATGGGCGAAGTAGTTTTTGAGAAATCTTTAGCTCAGCCAACATGGCTAGACCTGAATTTATATAAATTCGTGCGGTCTTTGCTGCTGTCCATCGTCCCATGACCAGCACCTTGTCAAGGGAACCTAATTTAGTGAAGAAAAAAGTTGCAGCACCGCGGCGTAGCGAATAGGGTCTAAAGCCCCATTCATCCAACTTGAGTTCTTCTAAACAACGTTGGAACATGGCACGCCATTGATGTGGTTTGGCTGTCAAAAAAGAATGATCAGAAGCTTGAGATTTCCAAGCCCATAAAAAACGGAGAACGTGCACATCAGAAATGGTGATGGACTCTTCGGCCCCTTGGCGTTTACCGCTTTTGGTCAACCCCAAGTTGATCACTGCAGGTTGATTAGGACTCACCATATGGACCTGCCAAGCTTGGAGAGCTAACAGTTCGCCTGTGCGAAGTAGACCGAAAAAACCTACCATGAGACTGACGCCAAAGGCCCAGTGATCATTAAAAAATGACCATCCAATCATGGCTTTCAAAACGTTCTCTGTCATGGGTGGAGCTCGTACAGGCACTTCGTGGACGGTCCATGTACGCATCAAGCGCCAGGATCCCGGTAGCTGACCTCTTAGTTTCGGATCAAAATCCTGAAGAGCAGCCAACACATTGCTAGCTGTAGCCCGTCCTTCGCCTTCCGCCCATAGATGTTCAAGAAAATCTGATACTATAGGATCCAATAAATCTCGCTGCTTTGGGAGGACTAGGCTCTCCCGTTGTAGATATGCAAAGAACAACTTAAGAGCATCTTTGTACCGCTGTTGAGTTGATGGTTGAGTGGTCAATGATTTCAAAGTACCTAGTGTTTTTCGGACTCTCTTTCTCCCTTCCTTGGTTCTAGACTCTAGTGTTTTCTTTTTACCTTTACCCATGGCTTCCTCACAGCCCAGCGGCTTGGTTTATCCGCTGGGTTTTGATGGGTATCGACGTAGCCCCAGAGGGGCTGGAGCCCAGTAACCAAGAGAAGGGAGTTGAGTTTCATGAGAGACCTACGTAGCTTGCGCGAGGAAGACCGTCCTCTTGTCAAACTATGCAACACCACCAGGCTATCAACCAAATGAACACAGCGACAATCAAATTGCCCCAATTCTTCAATGCGGTACTTTATGGATGTCAAGGCAGCCCTTAATTCCAATATATTTATGTGCTCCTTGGATCCTCTCCACTTCCATCCTGCAATAGTACGCCAACGCCAGAGGCCTGCAGGAATACTGGTTCTTAATCGTTGGTGTCTTGTTGGTGCATCAGTTGCTTGCTGCACCATCAGGTCCTCACCTTTCATTGAAGTCAAACCACAAAGTTTCTGTACCAGAACCTGACTTGGTGAGAAGGTGGAAGTACTATACTTCAGAGGGGGTCTGGTCAACAAAGTTTGTAGAATACGATTGCCTCCAGGACGAACTCGTTCCACAATTTCTTGTAAGGACATAGGTTCACACAGACCTAACCTGACAACCAACGATTTGATCAACCAAACAATCACAGGAACACACCACGTATTGCCCAAAAGTGTAAGCCGTGCATCTCGGTGCTGAGAGGTATTGTGTTGTTGTTTTGAAAAACACTGCTTTGTGAAACCAACTGGGAATCCCAAAATTGCTTCCCGTTCGGAAATGCTGGGAGGACGAAACTCCCCTGCTGAGGAGCGGACACAATGATTATCTTTGTATTGATATGGGGGAAATCTGTGAAGGTCTTGCCGCCACCGTTCTTGCTCATGGGGTAGACAATCCCGAAGACCCGCGGGATTTCGAAGGGGACGAGGAGAAGGTCGGGCTGTAGTGAATGTGGGGAAAGGTTCCGAAGACACCTTACGCCATCCTGACTCCAAATAGTCCTGGGGGTTCACCTGAGCCTTAAGCACAACCTCTCCCTTCAAAGGCAACCTCCCATCGGAACCAACCCACATTTCAACACCTTCCTCAGACTCCAACTCCCAGGACACCCAATACACTCGAGGACGATGAGCTAAAGTAATCCCATGAGCATCAATAAACCACGGAGTGTCTTCAAAGGCTGTGTTCATGGCCTCGCAATCCTGGAAATCCATAGAACCCACACTTTCCAAAAGATAATGTGTTTGCGCCCATGGAAAATGCTTGCGAAAGAGTTGGACAATTCCAGGCACTTGTTGAAACAATGAACTGCGGGAATCCCTCAAGGCTCCTCTTCTGTCACTGTTCAAGCCTGATACTCCTTGACACGGAGGACCTCCTCCGATTAAAACCAAGCAAACATTGGAAAACCGCAAAGACCATTGAATGACCAGCTCCTCAGTAACCTGCTCAATTGCGGGGACAGTGATTGTGTCTGGGAAATTAGCTTCAACTACTCTCTGAGCAGTGTCCATCTTCTCAACTGAAATGTGACCAGCCACAGCCAACCCCAGTATATCTGTGGACACTCTGAGTGCCGCAATACCGTCGAATAATCCTACAGTGAGCACCTGACCAAAATCATGAGGTTCTGGCAGATCACCTCGAACACTGGACCTTGATGCAGCAAGACCATAGGGAGTTATACCCTTTGACAAGCAGAAACCACCACCAGTTGAAGAGGCATCGGAAGCACTGACCGTGTCCACAAACTTTGACCGAAGGTTCATGTACGCAAGAGGGACCAACCCCACAAAACGCACCAGTTCCCGAATGACCACTTTAGGCAGCAAAACCCTCAGCGTTCTTGGCCTTCCTTCCAACTGCACAATACAAGTCCACAACGCATTGAGGCTACACAGTAGGGGGCGACGGAACATACACAGGTAGACCAGTCCACCACCGATAACCTGCAGCTCCTTCTGAGAAGCACGCCCAGAACCTACAACCTGAAGGACGAGACACAAGTACCGCACGAACTTGGAAGGTTTGGCACACACCTGGCCTGCCGCACCATCAACAAGGGCCCCCTGAACCTCCGCCAACCACTCTTGTTGAACAGACTTGCCAGGGTGCCTGGGCAAGCCAGCTTCCTCGTAGGCTGTTCGTAGTTGTTGAACCACTGGAGATGGTTTTCCTTGTAACAAAAGTGCCATGGAACGGTTGACCCTTTGTAACTGATCGAAATTGTCAAGATACACCCTAAAGACAAGAGGAGCATTAGAGTGCACTCTGTCTCGACGAAGCTCCTGCTGACCACCCACTGGGTTCACCAAACTGCCCATGCACCTTCGGACAACGTTTCTGTGTATATGTTGAGCAATGGCCACTGAGTTGAGATATCCCATTGGCAAGACACGAGAAACCAGGTATCCCACCTGTCCCGAACACCCCTGAGGCAGCAGTTGCTTTGGTACAGGACGTCCAAATCCCATATACTTCTTCCAGCTGCTAGGTACTCGGAACAAGTAGAAGAAACATTTTATGTCCTCACTGCTTGTACATAACATCTCATCGTCATCCAAAAACATTGCGCCCAAACTCGTGATCGAAGGGAGGGTACAGGTATCGCCTTCCAAGGCACGCGTATTTTGGTTCAAAGGTTTCAAATTCATTATAAGTCTCAAAAGTTCCACATCTCCTTGAAACTCATTCTTGCTAACCGCAAAAAGTCCGTTAAGCAAAGGTCTTGAACCAATATGGTAGAGCTCCTTCTCCACCATAACTTCACACAAGCCAGACTTAATCAGGCCATGCGCCACCTTGTACCACTCATCAGAAGCCACCATAGTCTTCGGGGTTTTACCTAGAAACTGCCCATCAACCGGTAGAAGGTACTCATCAACGTGATTCACATAGTGTAGCACCCCTCCAGTACAAAAATCACGGATATCCAAACTTCCTACCTGACTTGGGAGCGAGGCCGCAACCCCCTCCCATACTATGGACTTGGCAACCTTGATCTCGTCCCCCATATAATCCAGGCTCTTAGTTTTAAAAAACTCTGAAAAAGAAAACTCTTCCAAAGGCTCATCCAGAAAGGGCGATTCACTGACGATACGCTGCAGTCTTTTTAGCGCTGAAGCCGCCACCTCGGTCACAGTGCGTGGAGGGCCTAGACAGCCATGGAGACTGTTCAAGGCCTGTACCGTGGCCTGGAGAAATTCACCGCGGTTGGCCATGCCACCTGATAGATCTGGAGTGGGAAGAGGATACAAAGATCTCTTGCCACTGGTGGTCAAGGGTCTGCAATGTGGATCAACCCCTAAAATGTTTTGGATCTTCAAGATGACAGGGCCAACATCACCAACCTTGCGGCCAGTGTCACGCAACGTGCTGAAGAACTCGGAGACTAAAGTCCTAAGCTGCGATCGCCATCCCTGGGAGTTTTCTGCCTGGTCAGGCTGGGCACTCCCTTCTTTGCTCATGGCGCCCTGACGGGCCTGTTCTATGAGGCTTTCAACCTCTCCAAAGGTGAAACTAGGAGATGAGACTCCCGTGAAACACTGCTGCTGCTCACTGCTGCTGGTTGCTGCCTTTGCTGCTGCCACTTTGTTGCCTGCCACCAAGGACTTCTCTTCATCATCATCCTCATAGCGAAAACTTCTTTTCTTTTTCCGTCCTTTCTCAAGATTAGTGGGCAAAGTCTCCAGGGAATGGGTAGGACTAGGTCGACCTGGTCTCATTTGTTTTTCTTCTGCCATTGGTTCTGACCATCGTCCTTTCGGACGTCATTCGTCTTGCCTTTCTGGCCGTCCTCTTGCCTACCCTTCCCAGCTGCTTTGCCCTTCTTTCCTTTCGACGGATAAGTTTGGCCTCCTTCAAGACCTCTTGCACTGGGAGCCCTCATCTGCATCCCTTTCAACCTCTCTTCGGCACGAGCTTGCTTCGCCGCAGTCAATGCCTCCTCATCGCCGGCCATCCCTCCGGCATCCGTGCGGACCAACTCGTGTTGCCTTGCAATGGACCAATGGGTCCCTCGCCCCAAAGCCTCCAGCGCCTTCAGCCGCTGTGACATGACGTCAGCAGCGCCAGCGACTTGTCCTTGAAGGACTAAGTCAAGCGCCACCCCCAAGGTGAGCGTTTCCTGCGCCATGGGCGGTGACATTGTTGGCATTAGGTTTTGCCTGGCATATTACGTGAACAACGGGCTCAAGGTCTGTTTATCACCAGACCATAGAGCCCCCGAGGAGGTTAATAACCTCTCTTTTGCTTCACTGAGGCTGTGGGCCGTGAGGGCCCCCGGGCATTTTCTCCATATAGCTTTGACTCTCTTCTCAGGCTCAAAGAGTCCCAAATGTCCTTCTTGCGATGGCTCTTCGCTGGATGATGATGATTGGGAGCTGCCACTCCCTTCGCTTTCTTTTCTCTTTTTCTTCTTCAGTTTCTTGCTTACTCTTTTGGCCTTCTTCAAGAAACGTGTTCTCCTCCGGAAGTCCGGGTCTAATCCAGTTCCTTCGAAAACTGCCTCAAGGCTCTTCTCTCCAACCGGCCCCTCAGGGCCTGTAGAACTCGAGGAACTGGACCTGTCAGTCTTCTTTTTCTCCGCCTCTTTTTCTAGGTCTTTCTTTTCCTTCTTTGAAGGTGACTTTTCTCTCTTCTTCTTCCTTTCCTTTTCTTTTTTCTTCTTAGGATCCTTCTTCTTATCCTTTTTCTCTTTTTCTTTCTTGTCCTTTCGCTTGGGAGAGCCTTCTTCTCCCCTTTCAGCCGCCCTCAACTTCTCCAACTCATCCCTTTCACCAGTCTCCGGTACCACCTCTTCCAAATTGGCGAGCCAAGCTTCACTGGCTTTGTCCACAGTGTCAAAGGCTTCACCATGAAGCAGGAACTCCCCTTCCAAAGGAGCGCTGCAAGTTGGTTCGCATATGTGAACCTGAGCCATTCGAGTGGGCAAACCGCTGATTGCTCGCAGAAATCCATCATCACGAGTTCCCGTGACCTTGATGTCAAGGTAAAGCTGTCTCTCCACCAGCCTCACCCCTTTGACATGTCCGCCCACGTCGACATTGCGGCCATAGTACTTGGCTCCCTTCAACACGACGAAGTCCAACTTTTGTAGCTCACCAAACTGTAGGTCTCGCAAGAGTCGAGGGGCTGGAGCCACCACCCTAGCCGGAGCAGCTCCAGGACGTCTCAAAACTGCAGCAGGGCGCCTCATTGCTCTTTTGGGAGCCATGATGCTCCCTTAGCGGCGCCACCTATCTCTCCTCCTGGCGTAGATCTCTTGCTTCGCCCTCTTTGTGATGCCCTTGGACTTAGGCTGGTGCCAACGTGGGTGGCTGGAGTATGGGATCTCTCCTCTCCACCCTTTTCCTCTGCCTTTCCCTTTGGGTTGAGGAGGCTCTGCTCCTCGATATGGCCCCCTTGATGGGCTCCTTGGGATGTCCCTGCTTTTCTTTTCCTTTCCTCCTCGTGAATTGGGAGATCTGCTGTCTCCCCTCCTTGACCTCCTCTCTCTGCGGCTTTCTCGAGACCGTTTGGAAGCGCTCGATGGATTGGGAGTGGCCTCCTCCCTTCCGCTCACGTCCTCCTCTTCAGCCTCGCTTTCAATGGGAGATTTATACTCCCTTTCTCTCCTAGCTCTTTTTGGGCTAGGGCTGCTTATGGGAGTTGCAGGCTCCCTTTTCTCCTCAATTTCCTTGGGCGGCTCTGATTCTCGATCTCTGGTTTTCTTGCTTCTCTTCTTTCCTGTCTTATCTTTGGCTTTTCTTTCCTTTTTCTTGTCCTTGGTCTCTTCCTGAGGCTCTTCACTTTTTGGAACTGGCTCAGCTGGCTTGGCTGGCTCACCAGTTACTTCCTCAGCTTTGGGAGTATCTGCTCCCTTTGGCGGCTCAACGGTTGCTTCCTTCTTATCAGCAGGCTCTTTCTCTTCGGCAGCTTTGGGAGGCGCAGCACCTTCTCCCTTTGGATCACTTTGTTCCTCTGGAGCTCGGCCAGTGGGTCGATTCACCGGTGGTGTAGGGGGTGGAAAAGCCGAGGACCTGGCCAGAAAGTCCCGCAATTCACCCTCAACCACTCGGAGTCGCTCCCCAGCGAAGTTGACTAGGGCCAAGTTGGTTGACCCCAGCCCCACGAGCTCAAAGAGCCGGAAAAATGAGCCACAGACAGGGCAGCAGCACCCCTGACTGTGGCCCCACATCCACCCTGTAAAAAGCCGAAACTGCGGTTAAAACATGACATGGGTCTTCGTGTTTACACCCGTGGGACGTGAAAACATATCTTCCACATCTTCCAACCGCCTCCTGCTGTACCAAATGCTGTGGTCTCAGGCTTATCTTTTTTGGGTGCAGCCAGGGCCCACTTAATCTGCGTTGATCCGTGCTATTGTGAACAAAGGATGGCTAGCAGCAATTGGTCAATGATGGTTGGTAATGGTCAACAATAGGGAAGATAGTGCTTAATTCACGGATGATCACAGGGGATTATAATAAATAACTTATCACAAGCAACAACCGGGAATATGGTTGCGAATATCTGTTTGATAACAAGGGGATGACAACCAACAGGTTTTTGGGGGACATCCTGGTTGACATTTCCCACCAACTGCTCTGGCTATGAACCAGTTGGAGTATCCTGCCTTCCGTTGACTGTAAGTATCGACCGCTGTCGGTCAAGTAGCTGGTATCCCGCCACTGTTCTTGGTCATCCTGAACTATTGACTTGCAGATTAACCATCAATCACCCATGATTCGTAGCTACTTCAAGCATGATTCAGAACCAGCTCATTAGACTCCGACAACCTGATTGATCTGATTGCTTGGAAAATCCAACATTGGCGTCCAGGAGACCGTGATGACAGCCATGCTTCAAGAAACCAACTGACTAACCCCAAGAAAACTCTCACCCCTCACCACCTGGTACTTCCCCCTCATTTGAGGTGCTTGTTTACTAAAGAATGGTGATCCAACATGGATCAACTCGCTTCCAGGTTGGTTTGCCAGCCAAGGTAAGGCCCCAAGGCCCCGCCTCGCCCTTCATCCCCCCGCCAAGGCTCAAGGAATTCAGCGCGGGCACCACCAGGAAGCCACCCCCCAAGCCCAAGGCGCCCCCCAGGCCGCCGGCCACCAAGCCGATGCCCAAAGATCCAGCCTTTCGACCTCGTCCTGGTGGTTGGTCACAGTCCCATGGGGCTGGTGGGTGTAAGACATGGGCTTTATTCAGTTTATTAGTGGCCATACTACGGAAAAATATAAGTCAAAGAAACAACCAGGTGTCAGTACATTTTGGAAAAAAGAGAACATGTTTGAAACCACCAACCAGCCTACGTCCGACTGGTTGCTGGATATATCAGGAAACAGCTGGCCTGAACGGGACGGACTAGGCAACAGGTTGGGACTCTTCCATGCCACGAGTTTCAATGTTTGAAACAAGTCATACACCGTTGCTGTAGACAACACGTCCTGAAATGAATTGCCATGAGCAAGAGACACAACAGAAACGTGGTTGTGTGTGATGAGCTAGCATCATTCATCACTATTACAATAACAATCAACAAAGCTGAATACAAAGAGATTATAGTATTGTGGTGACCGGTCACGCCAATTATGAGCATACAGGACTTCGGCATTGCAACGACCAACATCCTTCACCATCCTTAGATGATAATCCACGGGGGCCCAAAGATGTGATACCCTGAAAAATAAGCTTCACTTACCAATAGTCAATAGTTTGAATCTAGGCTTATTACATTGTAGTCATCATCGTTGTCCTATCTATCATTTATAGTAGTTCCTATTCATCACCTCTATTGTTGACCACCATCATCATCATCATCATCATCAGCAGCAGCAGCAGCAGCAGCATCGTCCCTGTGCTGACTCTGATCCCTATCATTCATCTTCAGCATAATGCGTGTCACATCCGAATGACTATGAATCACAAGCCTTTACGTATTTGTTATGAATAATCAAGCACTATTAAGCACTATGAACCACTGGTTGGTTATTCTCAATTAACCACTTTCAATCAATCATTATCAACAGCTATTGATCAATATCTATTCTCAATAAACCACTATGAACCACTATAATTCCTCATCATTAACCACTATCAATTCATCCTCATCAACTAATTAATCATTATCAACAACTATTAATCACTAGTTATTCTCAATTAACCACTATTAACCACTAGTACCCACTATTAACAACTATTAATCACTAGTCATTCTCATCCTCAGCTTCATCAGCTTCCCCAGCACTTCAAGGGCTGCTTCTCCTTGTGGCTCCGCATCACCCGCCCGCCGCGGAGCCACGCGCGGAGGAAGGGCGCTGTGGCTCGGGCTTCGTGCTGCTACGAAGCCCGGGCGAAGCGGAACCACAAAGGCGGGGCCAGCGAGGCCAGCGAGGAGCAGAGCCAAGGTGACCTTGGGAGGGGATGAACTACGAGCGATATGCGGGCCGTTTTTTGCTGTGAAAATTGGGGTGATTTTGATATCAGGTTGCCAATTGTTGATAATTATTGTTGATATTGTTGATATCGGCAGTTCATATTGGTGAACATTTCAGTTGATCTTGGATGATATTGGTTGGTCAATGCTACCTCCCCTTCGGATTGATCCAATCGTCGATCCGGGAGCCGTCATCGATGCGTCCGCGACCGCAGTGCGATCTTGCCACCCTGAACCGCCCAGCTGGGGAACAATGATGAAGCATCACAAGCCACCACCTTGTGCCACCTAGCTGGTGAGCGGGTACAGCCCGAGAGGGGTGTTTCTCAAGCCATAGAGGTACCCCGCAGTTATCATCCGGTTCATTAACTATTTATAGGAATGCACCAACTACTTTTGGGGTCCCCTATTTTGAGAAACGCCCGTACGGGTAATTGTTGTATCACCCTCTAATGATTGTATACTCCAAGTAATTATTAGTCACAACTTATCCCCTACCATGATCGACCATGAAGATCAGCAGCTATTCTACCAAGTTCAGCTAAATCGAAGCTGCTTCCGGTTTTGTTTGGGAGGTTGTGAGTCAAAGGTTCGGTGAATCATTGATCAATATGGCTAGTTGATGATGAGTGATAATGAACAGCATCATTACCGCGTGATCAAGTCCCCCGTGAACTCCAGCGCTTGAGCTAAAGTCGTTGCCTCTTCCCTGTGGACACAAATACATGCTTAGGTTCCTTGAGAACATCCAATTCACTAGAAAACTCTTGAAAACATCTTGAAAAATGAGTCACGAAGAATATTATGATAATTACACCCATTGAATTACAATCTGGGGAGGGATTAGGAGAGCTGTTAAATCACCAGCGATTATCAGCTGTGTCCAATTCGCCATGGTGTACCCCCAAGTCACCACGGTGGTTTCCCTGTAGCTATAATGGCGAGGGACTGAACAGCTCGATGGTAGGTACCATCATTGAACTGGACAAATCCAGCCATTGATTGGTCACTGCATTCTGGCAAACTAACATAGCTGGCTGGAAAATCACCATGTTATATAGAGAAACCCTAGGAAACAAATTGATAATTGGTGGATTTTCCGTTGCTATGTTAGTTTACCAGAGGGTATTGGTGACTATCATCAGCCAGCTGGTGGTTTGTTTCTATGGATCCAGCACCAATTTTTGGAGGCTCCAGATTCATCCCAGGCGCATATCCCGCCCTCGACCAGCGCATGGCGCACGGCATAGCACAGCGCAAAGCTTGGTGGCAGAGCTTTGGGAACTCGTTGTCCTGAAAGGTTCAGGGATTTTTAGGTGATTTTGGTGGTGCTTTTCGATGTTTTTCCATGGTTTTCCCCCACAACTTGGACGTTGATTCCTTGGTTTTTCCATGGTTTTCCATGGTTTTCCATGGTTTTCGATGTTTTTCCGTTGTTTTTCCATGGTTTTTCCATGTGCCCCCAATTCTCCTGGAATCACCATTTTGGTGGTTGCCAAACGTCTGCAATGCTGGGGCCCGTTGATGAGTTGCACCATCCGGTGACCGGTCTTGGTCACGTGGTGGGCCCTGGATCAAGGACCATTCCTGC
>VSDK01009162.1:47451-57623 GCA_009767595.1 Symbiodinium kawagutii | reverse complement strand
TGCTGCTTGAGACATGGGTGACCAAGAGGTGTCCGCTCTCTGCGCTTGGGGGTCTATACAAATGGTTGAGTTGAGCCAAATGATTCGTTTGCAACAGTCCCAATGCTATTGTGACTTGGGAGTACCATGGATATTTTTGACTACTGCTTGAGCACAATGCTGAACCCAGAGCGAAGTAAAGAACATGACGGAGATGGCAGGACCCAAACGCAGCAAACCTGTTTCGAATCTCTGAAGTGAGGGTTGCTTCATCCTCTTGGGGACTCAATTCAATGGCATTGGTCACTGTTTAACACACTGCCACTGCTTGGATCGTGGTTTCAACTCCGAAAATCTTGCTCGTGAATCAACCTACCACCCAAGAAAATGTGTACTGTAAACCAATGACATTTACGCGCGATCAAACCACCAACTATAGAAGCCCAATGAAGCATTATCACCTACGATTGACCACTACTGCTGGTGGTGTTGGTTAACTATCATCCCCTACCATAACCATTATTATTGGTTATTATCAACCACTATTGTTTGTCATCATCCCCTTTCATCAACGACTATCACTCAAGCCATCATTAACCACCAACTGTTTGAGATCGACACCAGCCTGGCCTGGGGCCTTCTCGCCAGCCTCAAGCAATGGCGCAGTGGCTGTGGCGGACTAGAGGCTTACAAGTGAGGTCCACACAAGCTGAGGACCCTGGAAGGCTTCATTCCTAGCTGGATGCCATCAATCTTTGGGGGTATCATTCCATCATCCCACATTCACCCAACATTCTGTGGAACCAACCACCAGAAAACCATGGCATTCCACACACCCAAACACACGTTAAGTGTGATCAATATATGCCCCTCGACCTACTCAGATTCCGCAAGACCTGGTGAGAGGAACTTGGTCACAGGCCGTAGGGAGATCCCAGCTGCCGCCCATCCTCGGAGGTCTTTTCCAGTGCTTCATCCGATTCAGCCTCCAGCCGTTGAAAGGAAGATGTGGTCACTGCTTGGGCACAGCAAATGAATGGTGGAGCCATGTTAGGTCCATTTCATGTTGGTTGAACAATGTTACCCAATCATTCATCATTCCATGTTCATCTCCATGCGCTTGTTGGTCATCCCGGTAGAGCACCAAGTGCTTGGGAAACGGTCGGCTGTGCTTCACGAGTCGAAACAGTCCGTCAAGCTACCAACAGCCACAAGCCATCACACATCCTTTCGAACGCCCATGGCCCATGTCTACAGGATACCTGTTTCGGTCTGACCCAGGAGTCGATCAAAAGCGCGCTACCATGTGCTCCCAAAAAGATGCTGCAGCCGAGTCTGTCACCAAATGACGACAAGCCATCGCCGGAGGAGTACTGCAATGCTGTCGGTTTCATCCGGGTGACAGGGTATCGGAAGGGTGAAGGATCAAAAACACATTATGATTGGGATCAAAAAACAACAATAATCCCTATTGCTATTAATAGTTGCTATTAACATGTTGCTATTAATCATTAATAACACATATTATTACAGTAATCTATTTATACATCCCATATCGGAACATGCGTGTCACGTGCACGAAACCCGCCTTCTTGAAGAGCCTTCGCAAAGGGCAATCCCCTGAGAGGGGCGCGAGCCGCGGGTCGTGTTGCTCGGGGGTTGTTTCAGGCGCATGAAATTCACATCTACGAAACGACCTGACGCAGGATGACATCTTGAAATTTCTCAGAATTTCATTCTGATTCTTTGAGAAGTATGATGTCATTGTGTGGACATCAGCGGTGCTAGCCCTTAAATTCTGGATGCTTTGGGGGTAACTATGAGATTTTGAGATTCAATTATTGTGATAATTTATGATATATAATTATAATCATTAATCACCACTTTATATATGCTTAGTAATGATGGTATCACGTCGCATCATTTCAGCTATCATCACTTTGACATTTTCTATACCACCACGGATAAACCCTCCCAGGGAGCCTTCCACACTAGGCCATCATCATCACAGGAACCCCCTCCACCCTGGAGGTTCTGTGCATGAACCAGGTTTTGCAGCGGTCATCATAGATCAAGCCTAAGTATCACCACTTACCCGCAAGGATGCATCATCATGTTTACTGCTTATGGATCATCTTCATCAAACATTTATATTGATACATTTAGCAGATCACAGCGCAGATCATAGCGCATCATTCACCACCATAGATGTCCAACTTTTTTCCACTAAGCAATTTCTGGTCATCAACGGCTAGGCGCACCACTCACCGTTACACAGGGCCCTCACCCCTTCGCCACCGCCGCACCAACTTGCAGATGCTTCCGCTGCTTGGGCGAGAAGAAGTCCGCGTGCGCCTGGACCTCCGGAGCCGTAGCGGTGAACAGCAGAAGTGAGTCGTGACGGCGCCGTAGTCGTCACAAGGGACCGGGCCCCCAAAAGGTTGGCTAACTTGGGATAGTTCACTAGGGTAACTACCTGGCAAATGGTAGATATAACTAGCTTGTTAAATGGCAAATCTTAATCAACTTATAACCAGGGGGGCCCACCTTGCAGCTGAAGTTATGAGGATTAGTGGGTTCTGATGGTTCATGGATATCTTAATGGTTGCTGTTGATGATCAATGACACGTGGTTGAGGGTTAATGATGCTTCATATAGTGGGTGTTGATCCAGGATGTTTTGTCGAGGCAAACCAGAAATTTAGGGTTGTTTCACACTTATTTATTGATTCTGTTGTCGGCGGATGTTGGAGTCACAATTCAATAGATGCACCACCAAGATCATTGAAATACTACAGCCACAGTCACTGCGGCTTAGTTCTCCATCCTGGTTGATGGATTCCTTGTACTGGTCCCTATGCTTGGTCTCTACCATTCTTGTTTAAGGGGTTGGTTACACACTAATTACGATAGTAACTGGAAGTATACATTACAATACTAACTAAATACAATAGTTGGTTACATACTAATTACTTACTTACATATACTATAGTACATTAGTACTAACGGGGTACGATCCACTTTTCAATGCCATGATCACTTGCTGCGCAACCTGCCGCATTGCGAATCGATGCTCAACCCCATCGGCATCGCCAAACCAGCCGCACAAATCGAAGCCGGGGGCCCGCATTCATGGCATGCGTTGATGTCAAGAAGCCCAAGGATCAACCATTGCCATCAACCAGGTTGATGGTTGATCACCATTAATTAACATCAACCAGGATGATGTTATCACCATCAATGGTTGATCACCATCAATGATAATCAATGTTGACATCAACCATTGATGGTGATAGTAACCATTGGTTGATCATTGCCATGGTGTTAATAACCATTGATGGTGACAATAGTTGGGCTGCCTCGTTGACATCACTGATCAACCATTGGCCAGGATCAACGGTTATCGGTCAGCAAATCAACGATTATCAGCATCAAGCGCGAAAAGAGACATAAGAAAAACATACAGTATGACGATTCGCCAACACGACCTGGGCGAATTGGGCCATCACGGACATCTGAACCAGCGTTTTATGTTGTTTAAATCATGTTTGTATTCCACAAATTTCAACAAGAATTGAACTACTATGAGCCTTATTGAACACCATTTCTAAGTAATATGTACACTCTGGTAAACTGACCGGGTTGCATTAGATTCAGGGTAGTTGACATGGTGCTTTATATGGTGTGTAGTGATGGTCAGTAGGGAGTATGGTGCTTAGAGTTAGTTCTTAAGCATGATTGATACGGTGGTGAAGTATATAGCTGTGGGTCAATACCCTGAAGCCCTGTTCACACCCCATAACTAGACTTTGCTCGGATGTTTATCCATCCATAAGTTGGGGGTTATGGGCAATGACCCATTCCCATCTGGTGGTTTCTCAAAATGGGAGCATCCCCAAATCATGTTCTTAGTGATGAACCAACCACATCTTCAGGGCTGCTTATTATGGCTTGAGAAACCACCAAATAGAAGTTCTTTAACCATATTTTTGGGCGATTGTCCCCTATGAACCATACTAATCCTCATCCCCTATACGAACCCATCTATATTTCGCATATCCCCTACTACTGTTGCTTAGTATCCCCTATTGTTAAGCATTGAGCATTGGTTAACCATGGTTCATGGTTGAACGACCCGAGATTTTCCCCAGCGAACAATGCAGCTCAAGGCACAAGGCGGTACATCTTTGCTCCCAACTTGCTTGAGCAGTCGTGACAGAATTTTGCCTTGCAGCTACCGCGTTTGGATGGAGAACGTCGAACGGGGAGAACTTGGAGAGCGCTGAAGAACATGGGGTTTTCTCATGGACCAAAACGTTGTTATTATACTTGGTTATTGTAGTTGGTTGTTAGAATTAGTGAATGAAAACTGATGGTCCATGACAAGCCAAAAGAATCAACAACAATAGGTAGCATGGATAATAGAACATGTTTTTCCAATGAATCAAAAAAAGAAAGTGTGATGACATGGATGATAACCAACTACATCATAACCAACTATCATGGAAAACTGCAAATAACACATCAACATGAGCTGTTTGGTGACCATGGATGATATCTTCAACTCTATCATGGTCTTTCACCAACTGGACTGGTAAATAAGCTGGTGATTGTGGCTAATACTAATTCTGGTTAATCATTAAACTGGCGATAAAGGTCAATATGGTCATTGGCCAACAAAAAACTTCATATGTCATGGGCAAGATCGGTCAAGATTGGCGATAAGGTGTGGTCAGGTGTGGTCAATCAGCTGCTGCAAAAAAAGGTCTAAAAGTAATCAATACCCTCCGGTAAACTAACCTGGCAATGGATTTTGGCCATATATTGTAGTGAAACCCTGGGAAAACACCAATAAATGGTGGATTTCCCATTGCCAGGTTAGTTTACCAGAGGGTAATGCTTAATGATGCTTGAGAATGTCCGGTATGGGTTGATAGTGACTAAATGTACGCATCATTCGATCCTATGTGGGGGTTTCTCAAAAGAGTGGTACTCCCAAATCATCCATGGCCCGCTTTCATAAGGCTAGCCTGGGATAAGCAAACAGTGAACCTGCTGTGGTGCGCAATCCAATATTAACCATCTGCAATAATCAACCAACTATTCTTGGGGTTCCCTGTCGTGAGAAACCACTTTATGATCACCTTGGGTCCGTGCTTTGGAAAAACGGTGCCTTCAGGTAACAGCGGCGTTTTAGGAATTTGCATCTCCAGCTGCTTCAGTTGCACCGACTGCTCTCACTCCGCTGCTTTGGGACCCTAGGGAAGCAATCACACCCATCGACCTCATGTAAATCATATGGAAACCTCATCTGTTGCTTGGAACCTTCACTTCCTTGCGTCCTTAGCGACTATTGAGGCAGCGGACATTGGTGAGAATATCGAAGATCAATGTCTTCTCCACTTTTCCTTCTTGACCTCGGGTGAAACACACGTCGTTGCCAGGTGAGAGTCGGAGGTGTTCATCCAGCTAGATATTGATAGTGGTCAAGGGTGTCCAGTGACTGCTTCTTGTGGTGGCTAATGTTGGTCAATGAGGCTGGGCAATGTTGCGCTCAATGCTTGTTGGATAATGGTCAGGCGAATTCCAGACATGACCTATTATCATGACCTTATATTGCATATGGTGGGTAAGAAACACTCAATGATGACCAGCGAGGACAGGGTTACAACCCACAACAATATATTATATATTATATGAGTTTTGCGAAGAAGAAACCACGCTTGTTAGTTGCGCAGCACTGTTTCTATGATCAGAGCTATTTAGCGCAGTAATGTTAGTTGATCATTTCGGGCACCACACATAAGAGATCGGAGATGGCTCAAAGCCGCAAAACAAGAAAATGTGTTGACCATAGTCTCAGGACCACTAACGGCTATTGACGACCACTTATTGGCCATCAATTGACCAGGAAATTAACCACTACTGCAAGAACTACTGTATCAAATACTATTACGTACGAACCATCGTTGATTATCAGTCACACATCCAACCACTGACTTCCCTCTCCTTTGCAGCGTTGCGCTCCAGTGCTAGCCCCGACTTCTGGGCCGCCGTTACAACGCTGCAGTGCCTTTCCCAACCACTTCAAGCGAAGCTCGGGTTTCATCGCGTGCACCTGCCAATCACTTACTGCGCAAGCTCCACGGAGCTAGGTCCTTGCATCCTTGGCAAAGTTGGTTGCACAGTTCCGAGTTAAAATTTGATTAAACAATGAATGAGATTGAAGCAAGTTTACTAATCAGATTTGAGTACAGTCAGTTGAATGAGATTGAAAAAGCAGCCAAAAGTTGATAAACCATATACATGTATTATCAACTAATTAAGATTAATAAAGTGGATATGTCCACCATGAAGTTCTCGACTTAGCAGCCTGGTTGGTGCACGGACACGGTGCATCGAATGGCCGCGCCCATCTTTGCCTGTTTGGCATCAACATTCAGAGGGGCAGGCTCCTGCCATAGGGAGCTCAGGCTCCAGGCATTGGAGTCCCGCCAATTCTGGAAAGTCCTAATCATTGAAATAGCAATTCATATTTACTACTTAATTGAAATAATAGAATAATTCTATTTCTGATAGATAATTGAATGAATAATTAAGCTTTTATCACTTATACTCGAATGATTCTAATGGTTCTAATAATGATATAACCTACAAGAATGCAGAATTGGAATGGCCACAGGTCCCTTGGTCAGGCTGTCAGAGTTCCTGTCCCGGCGCGCGGCTTCGATGCTCCTCTTTCTCTTCCTTCTTTGTCGGCGGTTTCTTCCTTGCAGCGAATCCCACAGGTTTCCAGCTCTATGCCATCAATGTTGACCAAATCCCAGTGCTGTTGGTTGTATCGCTACCACTGTTGGTCATCATAGCGTTCATAGCCGAACATGAAATCTAACAGAACATAATCTGTCTTTTGTCACCACTGGCCCGTGCAAAGTTCGGCTGTTTGAATCATTTCTGTAGTGGGAGAATGCTGGATAATTTGTGACCCATTGACTGCAGAAAGAGCCCCTAGACAACCAAACAGATTCGTTGAACCCACGTGAAATCTCTTAGTCGCATACAGTGTGGATCAGCCAGCAGAGGCTTCTGCCCTCCTCGCTACTATTGGCTACTTCTCAGTACAAGATGGTGCCCGCCACATAGATACGTTGGTTAAGATTCGCCATTGAACAAGCCATCGTACCATGACTGGTGCCTATGTTCACCAACAAACAGCCGCTGGGGGCCTTGCGGCAACGGTCAAGCCTATCAGAAAGGCTACGACTCAAAAATTAGCACCACTATATTGGCTAATAGATTGTTAATAGAGCTTAACAGATGGTTAAATAGAGCTATTGGTCAATAGATTCTGGTTAAAAGATCAATCATCGTTAAATAGATCAATCATTCATAACTGAATCGTTAAACTAATCATTGACAGTTATTGGTTAATAGATTATGGTTGACCAACATGCTTACCCTCTGGTAAACTAACCTGGCAATGGAAAATCCACCATTAATTGATGCTTTCCCTGGGTTTCACTATAAAACATGGTGAAACTCCAGCTTGCCAGGTTAGGGAAATGCTGTATGGGAAATGATTGATCTTCCCAAGAGGGAGCGCTGAGCATCTCCCTGTCCTGGTCACCACTTCGGCCGGTAAACACCGATTCAACGGGTTCGCATCGTCCGGAATGCCCATGGCGAGCGCTTGGCTCCAGGTCACTGCTACCCCTGAGACACCCTGGGCGAATGGTCGGTGTACGATATGCGTGGTCGAATTTCAGGATATGCGAAAGTTCACCACACGAGGTAAACCAACGAAAATTGACTGATCCTGACTTGGTTGAGTGGTTCCTAGTCACTGTCCCAGCATAGTGTTCTGGGCAGGGGCTGGCTGCTACTAGCTCTCATGTTCGATCATTTCAAGCTGTGGAATGCTGTGGAAGTTGCCAAACCATTCAGTAAACCGCGCCCCTGAAGCTAGCAAGGCGAAGATGCGTGGAATCAGTGGCATCACTTGGATGATGATGGCTAGAGGTGCATAGCGTGAACTAAGCGTAGCACTAAACAACTTGGACAAAACGTGGTGAAAGTTGGTTATACCATTCTTAAAAAACTTGGAAAACCATTACCAGAACCCTGGTCTTTACGACCTGGTCGTTGGATTGTCATCCATGTTCTAGTTTCCCGGCCTGTTGCGGAAGCTGGTTTTTGGCATGCAAAAAACCGGTAGGAAACGCGCACCTCCTTTGGAATGCACCTTTGAATATGTTTGCTGAGTCTTTTGACCACACGAGATGGTGCCCTTCAGTTTTGAGATGTTACAGGTCTGTTTATGACAGGCCACTTGACCGCAGTTGTATCCACCATATCTGGATTTTTGCGCTAAAAACCACCCTTCCAAAACTAGCGGCAACACCTTGCAAGCGCGGGTTGAATCACTTACAAATCATGGAGCGTTGCAGCAGGCGAGACTGCTTTGGATCTTCGGTAAATCATTCCAACGATCGACCATTCGAATGATGCCTTTTCACAGGTAAAGCATCAATTCTGGGGATACTAACCATCCCAGAAATGCTCTTTGTTTGGTAGATCGACCTGGAAAACCTTTAGTAGATCATCAAACCACATAGTGAAACCATTGATAAACAAATCCAGGTATGGGATTTCACCTGCTTCTCGCAGGGCTATTGCCAACTGGCACGGCTCAACAGAGAGACACCATGGTTGATGATTAAGCGTGGCCAATGATGGCTGGTTAGCCATGGTCAGGTTCCAAACTCCGAGTGGGTGCCCGGTGCGTTTGGATTTTTTTGCTACTTCACTGCTGCTATGATTCTTCTTTCATGCACATGTGCAGGCATCCGGATTGGACACCATACACCATGATAAAAGCAGCAGGTGTTGCACAGGACATGCCTAGCTCATCATAGGAGATGGTTACTAACACTATGAACTTGACGTTTGTTCCTTGGAAATTCCTTTGATTTGTGGCAATCCTATGAAACAAGTACTAAATTCATGTGCACTATTGACAATGTGCTGAGATCTTTAGTTGGAATAGCTTCAAGGCTATAGAATGCGCAAGTGGCATGACTTGTTCAAAGTGATGAGGAAAAAGGCATTCATGATCGCTATCAATCTTCCAGTGCTTGTTGATGCCAAAATGTTCTCTGCACGCAAGTTTCTGCGTGCAGCCCTGGGCAATCACTCCTGTGGAACTCCCTGTGGAAGCTGTGTGGCTGTACAGCTACGCTACTGGTGGTTCTGCTGCAAAACATGTCAACCATATTTTCTGGTGGCAGTACTTATTACGGCTGTCCAAATGCTCGGCAGCCTGCTCTGAAGTTGTTCATCAACTGCAATCACCCATCATCCGACAAAGTCGAGCACATTTGTTGATCAAACAAATCCATGAACGCTGCTGGCTACACAAAGAGCCGCGTCGTGGAGCAACCATGTCAAACTACCAAAGCGAGTAACGATCCTTCAACTGGTCTCGTTAGGGCTTTATTCACATTGGGTATCACCCGGGTAATGACGTAATTGTGGTTTTATCGATGGTTGGCTAACTGGCTAATTAGTGAATGGCCAATCGATCAAGAGTCTGTAAACATGGATATCAAACATTATCATCCATTCATTTTTCACTGCTTAAATTGCGACTGATAGATTATTTTGCCAGTGTTACTGCTATCAGCCAGATGAATGCTAATTGTCATTCCCAATCGTTCCCATTGTTACTAGCCATTGTTCTCTACCCTTCAATAAACATGAAGTATAGCCATTGTTCCAAGCATTGTTATCAACCAGTGTCACTAACCATTTAACAAGCATGTTGTTCGGTACCACTCAATGACCGTTAAATAGCCATTGTTCTTAAGCAATTCAATTAATGCTATCAAGCATTGTCAATTAAACACGAAATAGACATATTACTAATGACAATGAAATAGCCATCAAATAGCCATTCCAATGACCATTTTATTTCCAATACTAATCCATGAAAGAAGCATTCAGTGAGCAGTAAAATCATTTAGAAATTCATTAATTAATAACAATCATTAAATGGCTATAGCCATGGATAACCGTCATTCAAATAAGCATCAATAAGCTATTCAGTGATCAAGCCCAATCAATAACCAATCAATGGTTATTCACTATAGCCATTTGAAACAAGCATCAAATAACCAATCCTTCACTCCATGATAC
>VSDK01009162.1:39951-44951 GCA_009767595.1 Symbiodinium kawagutii | reverse complement strand
TTCATATTCCGTCAGTAGAAGGTTAATAAAACATCAGGCCGGATTCCTGACATATCCTATTCATCCCCTTCCAGTATCACATACTAATCCTGACATTTACCAATCCTCACACAACCATAAAGCTGAACATATCCCAACCACGTCCTAACCAAGTTCTCCTAACCATACCCATCATACCCGACCTCCACAGCAGCAGGCTGCGGCATGTTGACCGTGTCGCCATCTTTGACCACTTCTCGGTTCAGCTTCCAATGTTTGGGCTCTAACAGAAACCCCCAGTTATAGAGGAGGGTGGCTGCTATAACCCATACCATGTATTGTCAAGGTAGGATTAATAAACCCCCCCTAATCAATCAACCCCCTCCTGATCCCCAGACCCTGGTCCTTACTAAAGTTAATTAGGCTCTGATTTCACCCCCTAAGCACGTTAGCGAATCTTAAGCAACTTCCAAGTGAGGGACATCAACTGGTACAAATCAATGGCCATGAAACTTTGCCATTGGGCCTTTTTGGTTCATAGCTATTCCGAGTTGGATTCGTTCTGTGAGGCCGAGCCAAGTTCGTTGGTTTGTAAAGCCGCCTAACTCCAGAGTCTTACATTGTTGTAAGACACCCTAGCAATAACATGTACTAAACAATTAGATCCAGTTGGGTTGATATTCGCGTTCATTGAAATTCACTTGATATCACTTGTTCATTCTTGACTTGGTGACGATCCCCGACATTATCTCATACCCATTCAAGTTGTAAACCTTCCTCAACTGAGCAGGGATTAGCCTGGTTGATAATCATCTAGATTCAGTATCAACCATCAATCACATACTTTATATCCCATTCTCAAGCATGATCAATCTATATCAAAGACCACATGCCCAGCAAATTTCAAATTATCAATGACCATCCGTTCTCAATCTATAACCAACCCATGGTCCTTCTCAGCAGCCCTGGTGCACCCATGACCGGCCCACCGCCGCACTCCACTGGGACTCCGCGACGACCGTAACCAGCACCAGAGCCCTGAGTCAGGTGATAGCCAAATGGTAAATTGCTAATGGTATAGGACAACCGGTCAATGATGGTATTGGTATTTTTTTCTCAGCCTGACCACTATAGTAATACAATCACCATTCACTATCACTATAGTCTACTGATGATTAGTATCACTATAGTCAATGATGGTATTGGTATTATATATCTATATGGTATTGTGATGGTATTGATCAATAGGTTTTAATTATATCTGGTATCATAGGACAACCTGTCAATGATGTCTAGGCATCATGATGGTATTAATGATGTATAGGTATCATCATGGTATTATGGACATGTTGATCAATTTAAGCGTCAGTCATATAGGTATCGGTATTATATGGTTTTATGTTCTTTTTTGATCAATTTTACGTAGTTTTACCGTCATTGGCGACAGTTAATTGACCAGTCAATGATGGTGTAGCTTGCGAATGGTTGATTATAGGTTGATCTTGGGCTGATTACAAGTTGATAACAACTCAACCATAAGCCCATGCAGCTAAGCATTTTGACAGAATAAACTGGTCGATGAAGCATCAAAAGCAAGCAAAGCAGTTGATAATCGCCATAGACCATGGTGAAACATCAACTTAGTGACTATTACCAGAGTTATCAACATTGTTGACCAAGAATACGAACAGCGGTCCGGCGCTACTTGCCATTCATTAATGAAAAATAATCAACCATATCATATTGATGATCCGTGACCAGTATCAAACATGATTAATTGATTAATTAAGCATTGTGGATCGCTACTTATGAAACACTATCAATCATTATTCCAGGTGATTGATTAAGTCCTATCAATCCTGGTTGACAACCATATTAACTATTAGACATACTCTCAATCATTATCAATCACTTACCATTAGCCATCATTATCTATAATTAACCAGGAATCAACCAGGAATTAAACCAGTAATTGACTATCGATTGACCAGTAATTTGTTAACCACTACTGAACCACCAAATAACCGTCCTAACAAGCAATCATTGTGAATAAAACCATAGTGAACCAGCAATTGTCCATAATTGACCATCAGTGAAACAGTAATTATCCATCGATTAACCAGTAATCATACAATTAAATGCTGGTATATCCCCTATAGTTGCTAGGTGTTCTCCCCTATTATTAACCATATAACCAGCTAGTTGATGGTTAACATTGACCCATAGCCATATATTAAACACTAAGTAACCACTCATCAACCTTCAGCGACCCCCAAATAATGACAGCTTCTCCTCGCCTGTCGTTGATCCAAATGCCGATCCTCGTCCTCTTTGGCTTCTCGTGCCAACCTGGATCGGCGGATTTTTGAACCGCTTCTAAGCAGGCCCATTTTGCCATCACTTCATTGCTGATTCAAAGGCTTTAAGCAAACGCCAGCTGAAATGGTCACCAGCAATGCTTGAATTATCAGTGATAGATTTGCTTCGTGGTCAACGACTCGTGGTTTTTTGACACTTTCCAAAGGCCTCTCGCGTTCGAATCTGAGAATCTCTGCACGGAGCAAAGGCTCAGGTCGCCGAGAGGCACATTGCGCCGAGAGTAGTCTTTCTCTTCGTACGCCGGGGCCGGAGCCTCAGCTGGTGTGCTCTTGGGTGAACTACCAACAGGTTAGCTCAGCGAACAAGGACGACTTGACGCAGCTCAAGTTGGCCAAAGCTAGCTCTCATCGTTGCCTGTCGTGCAGCCAGTCGTTTCCTTCCCGGGATCACCCCCGGGGGGGGCCACTGAGACCACTGACATGGAGCCACTCCAGGTGTTGTGGTGCTTCCTGTGCGCTACCGGCAAGCGATTCTTATCGCAGTAAGTCACCAAACAGCAGAGGTTCATTGCCATGGTCATCTTAACCATAGATCAATCATTGTGATTGACTATATAGATTAATATACAATCAACATAGTGACACCATTGGTTTATAGTGAATCCAACAAAATCCAATTGTTGAGTAACGTGATGGCCTGGTTAATAACCATAGATTAACCGTAGATTCACTAACTGGTTATGTAATATCCATGATCCAACTATTAAGCAAGTGGATGACCATGACCCATTGATGACACGATTTGCAGCCAAAGGAGTCAACCCTCAAATATTGCCCTCCTTGCTGCGGCGGGTAAGTGATGGCTAGTAAGCATAGGTTAGATGATGACTGACTCCGCAGCATCAATCGCACTGGCCCGCTACAGGGTGAAAAACGCTGTTGGACTCAGGTTCAACAAACACGCATTCTGGGCAACCCAAAACGGTCATGTGGCGACCTCAACAGAAAACTGATAACCCTCTGGAAATCTAAAAAAGCAAAGGCTCATCCACCATTTCTTCAGATCCTTATTGCGAACGGCCACCTTGAATGGATCCATCCATGGCAAACAGTTTGATCACCGATCGATCACCTCGCTGCACCAACCCCAACCAATCACCGATCGATCACCTCGCTGCACCAACCCCAACCAACCCTAGGCTCCCCTGGCTCCTGCATCTCTTTCAGCAGCGACTTGCGGATCACAGGTCGATCATTGGCTTCGTAGTTGCTCACCCTGGCAGCAGGTCGCGTGGACGCGAAGCCGCCAACCCAAGAACTGCACCTGGTTGGTGGGTGCTCGCCACCCCGTCATGAAGAATATGAGTCAACCAACCATGGCAATTGTTATGATAAATACTAGGGAAAATAACAAATGTTTGAAACCACCAACCAGACTCTTAGTGGTGTTTTTCCATTTTTTACCTGTGGAGTGGGATTCATCCCAGCGATCACTCTCACCCCTCGCGCCGCGTCACGGGTCAATCCGCCAGAGCCGCTTGCTCCAATGGATGCCTTTGAACGAACTCACTTCTGCACCTGTCCAACAGGCAGCTGAAAGCACGTCACAGCCGGTGCCAGTGACGTCCAACAACGACAGCTGTGCAAAAAATCAGACAGCCACCGCGTGGCTGTGGCAGAAATAGGCTCTGGTGACATCCGGAGAACTTACATGGCAGTTGACTGCAAGTATCAAGCAGCGATTGACTTGATTCAACCAGCACGTTGTCGCACAGTGTTGGTTGCTATCCTTCAATTGCTTTTACTATCAACCAGCTCATTCACAACCATTACCGTAGCTCATTAAGTTTGGATGACTCGCAGACCCTTCACAGCCTAAGATGTGTCCTCGCCGGAAGTCTTGATCCGCCACTGTGGATTCAGGCCTGCGATCGCCATGCCGGTCTCATCATACAACTGATTGTGAGTGGCAGCTACGTTTGGATTCACAGGCTACGACCATTTTGACAACCATCAATGAACCATTCAAAGGTTGGTTTGGGTCACGAAAAGGTTGTTGCCTAATGTTTGATTCATGGTTGTCATTGAATGGTTAAAAACACTTCATTCAATGGTACCGCTATATGTCACCAAAAATGATGAAGTGATGAAAATGGATGTTGCCATCAATCTCATCAATGGATGGTTTCTTCATGTTACTATATGTTACAACCTTAATTCATCACTTAATGTTACCATCCATATATAGATGTTTCTCAAGTCATAGGGGTACCCCCAGGTCTCATCCAAGTCACCATTTATAGTTCTTAACCATTATGAATGGCTACACCACCATATGGCTGTGTGTCAAAAATCCGTACCCATGGTTCCCATCACTAACCATTGTTTTCCTTCTTATTGTTGGTTATTATCCCCCATGAACTTGGTTGCTTAATATTGACCGAGCTCGCCATGTATAGCTGGTATATCACCTACTATTGGTACTTCTTACCCCGCATTATTAACCAGCTAAACCAGCTATTTTTGTTGCTTAACTGCTTGACCCATAGCCATATAGTTGGTGTATATCCCCTATAATTGTTAGTTATCATCCCCTATCATTAACCATTAACCAGCTATTTTTGGTTGCTTAAAGCCTTGACCCATAGCCATGTGTTACCATCCATCAATTCACAAAATGCTGAAGAAATTCGCTGCCTGCTG
>VSDK01009162.1:9298-39941 GCA_009767595.1 Symbiodinium kawagutii | reverse complement strand
CTTGGTGGACCCACCTCAATGGATTGGTTCTCCGGGCATTGTTGCCTCGTGACATCAGCATGAGATCCCTGCCGTCGTTGGATCTATAGCGGCCATGGTTAGTTGGTGATGGTTGGATTGTTGGATCTATTAAGCATGACAATGGAGTTGTTGGATGTTGTTGGTCATGGTTACCTAGTGGTTGTTCGATTTTGGTCATGGTTGGTCACTGGTGGTTGGATGTTGTTGGTCATGGTTAGTCAGTCAAACCGTCACATCAACAACATCTCTGTCAGCATCATCCTCTCATCCTCATCCTTGCCGTGAACGTGACGTTCATGATGTTAGCCGTTACAAGCTTTGGACAGCGGTCGTAAGGTACCAACTCCCTCTTCAGCCAGTTGATGCGAGCGAACGGACTGTCCTGAGCGGTCAAGTAGTTCATGCTGACAAGTGGGAAGGATCATTGTCATACAAATCGAAAGTTGTTACAGTCATGTGTGAGTTCAAACATGTTCACAGGTTGTCCGTCGCAACATCATTAGCAAAGAAGTCGAGGATCGTTCAGCAATGTTGCTGTTTTTTGGGTTGGTAGGATGGTATATTCCCATATGATTGCTTGTTCATCTTACCAACAACCAATCAAGCACATCCTGGAAAATCCTAGCCATTTCTTGATGCTTTCGCTGCTTTCAAGGCTGAATCCACAGGGTATCAGCACATGCGGCTGATCACGGACGTTCTCGTATCTGAGGGATTGCCCCAGCGTAAAAGGCAAATCTCAATCGTCATCCGTTGGTTTTTAACGTGGCATCTGACCTTTGAACATGGCTGTGGGTCAAAACCCTGTACCCCTGGTTCCCGTATCATTAACCATTGCTTTCCTTATTGTTGTTGGTTATTATCCCCCATTATTGGTTGGTTCATATTGACCCATAGGCACATGTTTAAAGTTTAACCCAAGTGAGTGGCCATTTCGATGAACCCATCAGATCTACAAAAAGTCGAAATGGTTTCGGAAAATTCACTATTTATAGCGGGATTTGCACTGGAAATTCCATTATTTTACCCCAGAATCCAGTGAAAAATCCACCATTTATATCCATGTATAGCGGGATTTCATCAGTGAATATGATCTTCCACTAAAATCCAGGTTGAAATCCACTATTTATAGCTGCTTCAACCAGGTTGAAATCCACTGAAATCCAGGTTGAAATCCAGGTTGAAATCCAGGTTGAAATCTGCTTCAAATGATTTTCAGCTTCCGGGTGGCGGCTAGATCTACCAGGTCGCTAAGGCGCACGCTCCATTGGGTCGTCGGTTCTCACTGGGAAGAGTGAGGCCTGCTGTGAGGAGACCTGACGTACAGGAAGGCACCGTTGTTCAACGGCGGTGAGGCGTTGAGTTACTTCGGGGAGTGACATTGAGTTACTTCGGGGAGTAACATTGAGTAACTCTCATCTGATAGATTGATAGATTCATATGATTATAGTTATGTGCTAGCATAATATATGATGTAATCTGACATGAAATGGTCATATATACTCTGAAAAGAGATAATCTGATATTATAGGTTATGATATAGATTCATATCATAGTTTGATATGACACACTGATAAATATAACATGGTGCAAGGTAAGATAATGCAGCAAAATATGATCGGATAAGAAAACAAGAACAATCAGCAGACTGTATATCGCATCATTTAGTTACATCACATCATATAGCTATCACATCATCCCCTGTTTATCCCCTAGTATCAACAATTAAAACCTATATAAACCTACGAATATATCATAATAGATTATGTGAGGACACAACCAAAGCATGGCCACAAATCGAGAAGTGTACCACCTCGAAGGCCTTTTGTGTTCAAGTGGAAAAAGCCGCGTTGGCCGCTCCGCTCGTAGGTTATGAGCCCAACGCACAACCGCTCATCATCTGCGCCCCCTGGTGCCATGGTCAACGAGTTCTGGTCGAGAAGGACTCAGGAAGAAGCTCGACTACAAGGTATGAGGCCGAGGGATCTGCCAGTGGTGTGGAGCACCGAAACCACACCTGCTCAACCTGTGGAGGACCGTCGACAGGAGCAGGGACAAGGGAGGGTCGGTGTCCGCACCCAGGGGCAAATGCCAGAAGACCTAGCAGTACCACAGAGTTGGGGTGTGTGTGGCAGACCAAAGGGAGTGGATGAGAAAGCGGGCGAGCAGGAGAATGGTGGACCTATGGGAAGAAAAGGGAAAGGATTGGGTGAGAATGGAAGGACTCAGGGGATGGTCAAACCAGAAGAGAGTCTTGAGAGGGCCATGGAGAGGGAGATGTTCGAGATGATCATGAGGGAAAATGAGGAGCTGAAGCGGAGGATGACAGTGTTGGAGCAAGGAGGAAAGCCGGGATCCAGCAGAGAAGGATCATGGGAACGAGTTGGGAGGAAGAAGCCAACTGAAGATCCTCAATCCCCGTGCTCCATGAAGACTCCAACCTCTCCTACTGCTCGGAGGTACACACCCAATGGAACAATGGTCCCATTAGGAACGCCACCAAGGGAAGATAGATGCATGGATGGAGGCAGAGTTGAGCTTCCACCATGGCCAGAATCCTTGAGGGGATATCAGACCGTGGAGTCTCGAGACAAGGTCAAATACGGTGATCGAGGATGGCAGCCGACTCAGGCGCGAGATGGTCGATGTGGAGGCAGTCGGGCTGATCACGCAGGACATCGCGAAGGCAGTCGGGCTGGGCACGCAGGACATCGCGAGGGCAGTCGGGCTGAGCACGCGGGAGAACGTGAATGCAGTCGGGCTGAGCATCCAGGAGATCGCGAAGGCAGTCGGGCTAAGCATTCAGGAGATCGCGAAGGCAATCGGGCTCAGCACGCGGGAGATCGCGAAGGCAATCGGGCTCAGCACGCGGGAGATCGCGAAGGCAGTCGGGCTCTGCATGGGGGAGATCGCGAAGGAAGTCGGGCTGACCACCGAGGACACCGTGATGGAGAAGGAGTGGTATATCTTCCGAAGGATGCTGAAGAGATAAGGCAGAGACACCAGGACGATCGGTATGGCCACCGAGGGATGGTGTGTGGAGATGGTGCATGGATGACAGCAGAGGATAGAGATGGGTATGGACCACGTCATGGAAGACCTCGAGTAGAAGGATGTGAACCCTACCTAGTTCGAGAGGATCGGAGGACGTGGGAAGGAAGAAGATGGGAACGAATCCTGGGGTTCGCGGAGGAGATCGAAAGAGGGGGAGGCTTCGGTAGGTTGGACCCGGAGACAGCGACGAAGCTTGCAGAAGAGATCAACCTCAGGGACCGTGAGAGGAGACAGGGAGAAGGTGAAGTAGTGGTACAGCAGGAGGAGTTGAGGTCGATTCCGATCTCACTGCCGGTGTTGGAAGAGCCTGGAGGACCTCACACAGGACTGAAGGCCGGAGATTGGTTGGCACAGATAAGGCCACTGATTGGGGACGTTTCGGCAAGGGCTGGTGACTGGTGGGATGAGGTCATCAGAATGGTCAACCTGAAGTATCAGGAGTGGTTGGCAGCTGGACCGTTGCAGAGGCTGTATGTGCAAGCACCATCGAAGAAGGACCTCCCGGTGGGCTTCGACAGGATCCAACAGAGGGTGACGACAATGTTGATGAAAGCCATCCCAGCATCCATCAAAGATGAAGTCATCACGATGAGGATGCTGACGCCCCATGAGATCGTGTTCAAGATCTTGAAGGTGTTTCAACCTGGTGGACTTCAGGAAAGGACCGAAACCCTCACGGCGTTGACAACGCTTACGCCGGCAAAGACGGCGAAACAAGCTGCAGAGGCATTGCGCTTGTGGAAGAGGCAGCTGTGCAGGGCGAGAGAGTTGGAGGCAACGTTGCCCGACCCAACAGTGATGGTGAAGGCCTTAGACACCATCATGGCAAACCTGCTGAAATCATCAAACCAGGCATCGTTCCGGGTGAGCACATACCGAATGGAACATCATATAGATGTCAAGCCGACGGTGGATGCAGTGCTTCGGCTACAAGAAGTCCTGGTGGCAGAAGCAGAGTTGATGCAGGCTAGCGCACCCAGTCAGGGTGATGAGGCAAAGAAGGACAAGACAAAAGAAGACCCCAACCTGAAGGCGCTCCTGAACACGCCGCCCAGGAACCCACAAGGCCCAGAGAAGATGTCTCCATGCCGATGGTGGGGAAGCCCTCATGGATGCAACCGTGGCCGAGGCTGTGGATTCCAACATGACTGGAATGCCTTGGAGGACCCGAAGTCGAGGTGCTGGGTATGCAGCAGCACTATGCATACAAAAAAGGACTGTCCTCACCGTGAGAGTCAGGCTGCAGTGCAACCTGGGGGGAGTCCAGGCCAAGGACAGTCTCAACAGACAGGGCAACATCAAAATGGTCCTGGAGGAGGAAGAGGAAATTCAACGAAAGGCTTGGAGAAAGGAAGTGGAAAGGAGACCAAGGGCCAACAGAAAGGAAGAGAAAAGGGCAAGAAGGGAGGAGAGAAAGGTGAGGAGAGGAGCCAGAAGTCCATGGAGAAGGAGGGAACGAAAGCGCCTCAACCAGAGAAGGCTTCGTCGTATCGAGAGGACATGGACAAGAGGGACTCTCCGGAGAAGACAGGAAGCACGGAGCTGATGACAGAGGTCACTAATCTGCTGAAGTCGCTGCAGGTAGAGAAAGGAGCGGCAGTTAAGGCGATGTGCCTTGAAGAGACCAGAAGAATCCGCGAGTTGGGAATCAGTAAGGTCTGCACCCAGGATGAGACGACGCTACTGGATGGAGGAGCTACTCACTGCATGAGACAGGCTAGAGATGAGAAGGAATGGCAAGAGGCTGATGAGGTCGAAGTGGCACTCGCCTCAGGAAAGACTACGATGAGGCAGTGCAGGGTTACAGGAACCTTGTTGGTTGACCATGCAGTTCAGGCCATCATACCGGTGTGGAAGCTGACCCAGGTAGGCTATGCCGTGCATTGGGACAGGAAGAAGTGCAGGGTAGAAGGACCTGAAGGAGAAGTACCAGTTCGTCTTCATCAAGGATGTCCGGTTGTGGATGATGATGTTGGACGAACGTTGATGAAGGAAATTGAGGAGTATGAGATGAGAAAATGGAGGATGAGAACGATGAAGGTAGAGGATACGACAGGAGAGGAAGAAAGAGTGAGGAAGTGTTGGGATATGTTCCCAGAAGCTCCGCTACCAGTGGTGGAAGCAATCCCAGGAAAAAAGAATTATGACCCTGCCAAGTTGCCTTGGAACAGGAGGAAGAGAAGGCAAGTGGAAAGGGCAAGGGTGGTGGTGTTGCACCTGTATGCGGGAGGTAAGGACCCCACCTGGAAGGCCATTGAACAGATGAATGGAACTTGCCTGCTTGAGGTAGAGTTGAGCCAAGGTGGAGACATGAGGTGCGACCACGTGATGGGCTACCTACAGGAGCTGGCAGAGAGAGGAAGGATTGATATCCTACTTGCAGGACCACCATGCCGCACAGTGTCCTTGTGCAGGTTCAGACATGGAGCAGATGGAGGACCTCGACCGCTTCGCGCCAGACAAGGAAAGGAGAGGTTCAGACTACCAGGGCTGACCCGAAAGGAACAGGACTTAGCAGAAGGAGATGCAGTCTTGTGGCTGAAGGCAGTCTACTTGCAGCGGATTGGGAAGGAACAGAATCCAGCCATGGAGACCATGTTTGAGCAGCCGGAGGACCCTGAGGAGTATGTGAAAAAAGGAAATCAGATCCACGACGGCATGGGATTTCCCTCATTCTTAGTGTGGCCGGAAACGGAGGAGATGATGGAGGTGGGGAACATCCGAAGAATAGGATGTGACCAAGGAAGACTAGGCCACGAAACGAAGAAACCAACGGCTTTGCTTACAGATGTCCCAGAGGTCTTGGAGCTGGATGGGATGAGAGGCAAGGGGTCAGGTGAACAGTGGCCGGAAGAACTTGGCCGGAGGCTCGAAAGGTCGAGGAGACTTGCCGCATGGGCACCAGGCTTGAAGTGGATCATCGTCAAGGCTGTGGAAAGGAAGCTTCGCCAAAGCAGGAAGGGAGAAGACCTAGTGATGAAGGCCGTCAAGTCCACCCCGAAGAAGGAGGCTGAGATGTGGAGGAGGCACTTCGCTGCAGGACACCTTCCTTACAGAAAGGACTGTGCAATCTGCGCAGAAGCGATGGGGAGGGATCGGTGCAGGAAGAGGGTCAGCCATCCGGAGGTGTTTTGTCTGTCACTAGACATTGGAGGACCCTACACTGAGGCGGTGGATCAGGACGGAGTGATGGTGAAGTATTTCCTGGCGGCCACGTTGACCATCCCGGTAAAAAAGGGAGAAGCTCTGGTTGCTGGCATTGATAAGTTGAAAGGGGGCCCGAAGGAGGATGGAGATGTACGCACCGTGGACCAGATGATGGAGAGAGCCATGGAAGAGTACCGTAGTGCAGAAGAACCTGAACCCTGGGACCAGCTCCTTGAAGAGGAAGCCGAAGACTATGGCGGAAAGGAGCCAGTGGTGGAGGCGAATTGCAAGGCCGAGGCTGATCAAGATGGGGCATTCATCGAAGAACTCCGGGATTGGCAAGTGTACAATTTGACGTTGGCCACACCGCTGGAGAACCGGAGAGCCAGTACAGTTGTACAGGCCACAGCGAAGTTGTATGCCAGGTTCCGGTCGCTCCATCTGCCGGTGCTGAGGGTACACAGCGACAGAGCCCGGGAGTTCACCAGCAAGGAATTTGGGCAATGGACAAGGGCCAGGGACATCCACCAGACGTTCTCGGAGGGTGATGCACCTCAAGGAAATGCTCGGATCGAGCGAGAGCTGGGGTACATCAAGGCTCTGACCCGCGCTCAATTGGTGGCTGCAGGAGAAGGGAGGAAGCTCTGGCCACATGCATTGCGCCATGCCGCGGAGTTGAGGTTGCGCCATCAGCTGCGGCAGGTTGGCGTAGAAACTCCGGCATTGATCCCGTTTGGCACGGTGGGCTATGCTAAGCGAAAATGGTGGCAGAAGGACAATGGAGATGACCTTCGAGCAGTACCCCTGTTGCCACCGAAGGTCAAAGTGAAGATTTTTGGCCCTGCGGGAGACATGTCGTTGACCAGCAAGGCGTACAATGTGAGGCTTAGTGACGGGTCTTGGATGAGATCGACGGCCATTGCAATCCCCAGACCAAAGAGCCGGGAAGGATATGAGGCTGTGGTCCAAGAAATTACACGTTCGGAAGCCCCAGGAGAGGCACTGTCAGCTTCAGGTGACGCGTCAGGAGAAGGACGAGCAGCACACATCGAAGCGGACACCAAGGCAGAAGGGCAGAGGGAGGCACAATCTCCAGAGGTGGAGCCAGAAGACCCTGAGGAGGACTATCCACAACCTGGTGCCTCACGCTGTGATTCAGGTACCCACACGTCATGATCTACCACAACATCGAGTCCGAGGAAAACAGGCAGGACGAGCTGCACGCTGTGTGTTGAATGCAGCTCGGGGGGAGTCTGATGAGGATGAGATGAGTGGGGGTATAGCGAAGAGGAACGAGGTCCAGAACTGGAGGTGTTCTATGTCAAGACGATGAAGAAGGACACAGTGTGGGAAGAATGGGAGTGCCAGGAATGTGGACTAACCCAAAGGAAGAGAGAGAGGAAGATGAGGAAATGCGGGTTTTGTGAGTGGGAAGATGGAAGAGAAGTCCCTGAGGAGAACCCAGAAGGTGAAGAGGAAGCAGGTTGGGGGGAGCTGAAGATTCAGCAGCACTATGCGATGGCGAAGTTGCTCTCGGAGGAGGTCGCAGTGATGGATGGAAGTCATGTGAATCAGTCAAGCTGGGTTGAGAATGTGGCAAAGATCCATCAGGAAAAGGAAGACTTGGAGGAAGAGATCATCGGAGAAAGTAGAACAGATGAGGAGGTTCTTCAGACCAGGATGGTTAGCGCTCAGGAAGTTCGGGAAAGGTTTGATGAGTGGAAAGGGGCAATTCAAAAGGAGATGGATGTCCTCTTAGAGAAGGCAATTTGCCCCATATCTCCAGAAGAGCGACAGAAGCTGATTGAAGAAGGAACCCCCATGGAGCGCATCCCTACCAAGTTGATAACCTTGCTCAAACCAGGTGAATGTGGCGGTCGAAAGAAAGCCAGGATAGTAGCATGTGGGAATTTCGCAACATCAGACAGCTCGGACGCAGAGAAGGCCAGCTCAGGAGCAGACATACTGCCACTTCGTTTGATGTTGAGACTGGCAGCACATCATGAATGGGCGGTGTCTTCGTTGGATGTCAAGGGAGCTTTCTTGTTGGCACCGAGAAGGAAGAGGACCACAACCATCTTGAAGCCACCACGTGTACTCTATGACACAGGAATGCTGCCCCAGGGCCAGGAGTGGTTGGTGCAGGGAGCCGTGTATGGGCTTGTGGAATCACCGGCTGACTGGAGTGCATATCGGGACCAAGAACTGGCAAAGGTAAGGTGGCAAGTGGATGGGGTGGAGTATCACTTGGAGGCCACGAAGGAGATGAACATTTGGATGGTGTTGAACCACGAGGAGGAGGTCCAAGGATATATGGCGACCTATGTCGACGATATGCTGATGGTAGGGGAGAAGCCAGTCCTTGAGGGCCTGATGGAAAAAATTGGGTCAATGTGGGAATGTTCAACGAGGGAGTTCGTGGATCCAAGGATGAGGTTCTGTGGATGCGAGATTGAGAAGGTGGAGGTAGAAGGAAAGATGGCCTACAAGATGCACCAGAATGCATACATCATGGAGCTGGTGAATCGATACCAAGTCAAGGAGGAGTCGGACTGGCCTGTGCCCAAACTGGAGGAGGCTGGGGGAATGGAGGACCAGCCGGTGGACAAGCAGAAGTTGAAGGAGGCGCAGCAGCTGGCGGGTGAGTTGATTTGGGTGTCGACAAGGACAAGAGTTGATGTGGCGTTCGCAGTGGGGGCCATGTGCCGCAGAATGCACAAGGACCCTGATGGTGCGCTGAAGATGGGGCACCACACGCTGAGGTACCTGAAGAGGTACCCGGATCGAGGTCTGCTGTATTCGAAGTGCGACCAGAAGGACTTCGAGGAGGACCAGGATGTGATGGGCAATATCGACCTCATCGAGATCTTCGCAGACGTGAGCTTTGCCCCAGAGGGTGAGGGACACAGATCGGTGCAAGGAGTGGTGTTGAAGGTGGGTGGAGACATCATCCAGTGGCTGACGAGCAGGCAGCCGTTCATTACAACTTCGACTGCGGAGGGAGAGCTAATGTCGTACCAGGAGGCACAGGTCATGGGGGATGGCATGATGGAGCTCCTGAAGTCCATGAGGAGGAGACCGAGGGCGGCGCTTTATGGCGACAACAAAGCCGCCATCAGCCTGGCCACCTTGGAATCAGGGAGTTGGAGGACGAGGCACTTGCGACTGCGGGCATCGAAGTTACGGGAAGTTCTGAGTGCGCGAAATGAAGGAAGAAGCCTGTGGAGCATCCACCATTTGCCAGGAGAAAGGTTGGTGGCGGATGGGCTCACGAAGACCCTGGTGGGTCAAGCTTTCCAGGCCTTCGTGGACCGACTGAGGATGCATCAATGGCAAAGGCATCCGGTGGTGGAAAACGTCGGTGTCAAAAGCATGGCCAAGGAAGTGAGCAGACAGGTGGGAGGAATCGCGCAGGATGAGATCTACAAGTTAGTGGCGGTGGCAGCAGCGACCTTGCTCCTCGGAGGAGAAGTCGTCACTGGAGCACTGTTGGTTGCGCTGGTAGTGAAGTGGCTGAATGGAGGGAAGCAAGACCACAAGAGCCATGAGCAAGATCAAGACCCCAACAAGACACCTACAGAAAAGGGTGGGAAAGGTGCTGTATATCCGGCTGGAGGGGCACAGCCACCCAATTGTAACCCGAAGGATGGAGTGGCACATCCAATGTTTGGGGATGTTACGGGAGATGATGGGTTTGGGGTAGCTCAGACATCCAAAGGTTCTCGAACCAATGGATCGGCGCGCGACCCTTGCCGCAGCGATGGAACCGGTGATGTCTTCGTGCGAGCACTTCGAGTTGGAGTACAAGATCGGGAGGCGCCGTGGAATTGGCCAGAATTTCAAGGAGAACCTGGGGGAAAGGACAAGTGGGACGTCAACTACCTCCAAGAGGGATGGCTGATCCGTGTCCATGGAGAACCCAGGATGAACCAATTCCATCCAGTCCATGGCAGCACTCCGATCGATGTGGATGGGTTGGAAGTGGAGCGCTGCACGAAGAAGAAGTTCTTCAGTGGTCTGACTGAAATGGTGACCGATCGATGGACCGATGCCAGACCGATGTTGAAAGGGCATCCACTCTGGAAGGGCTACACGTTCTTCAGGGTGAAGGAAGGCTGGAACGCAGATGGGATCCGGGAGGCCGTGATGACTTCATCGGGGACATCGTCAACGGCATCGGGCTCAGCGGGATACAGAAGGACTACATCCGGAACGTCGAGAACGGCATCGGGCTCGGCAGGGAAAGGAAAGGGGACGTCTTCGAGGGAGACAAGATCGACAGGAGGAAAGGGTGGTGAACCACGATATGAGGACACCACAGGAACAGAGCCACCCTGGCGTGAGAGAAATGTGAGGACAGGAGGGACTGTGCTTCATCTTGAACCAGTTCCACAAGGGGGCTATCGAAGGCCGGGTGATGGACCTCAACAAAGAGGACAAGCGGCATTGCGACCAACTCGTCATGAAGAAGAGGTGGACGAGTTTGAGATCGTGGAGCCGAAGCCGTCACTGAGGGCGATGAGATTCACACCACCAGGAGGAGGAGATGATGGTGATGATGATTGGGAAAAAGGTGGAAAAGGGAAAGATGAGAGAAAGGGAACTGGAGAGGCGACGGACAAGGGCAAGTCCAAGAGTGAAGGAAAGGATGAGGAGCACTACAGGGACTACTACAAGGGCTACTTCAAGGGCAAGAACAAGACTGAAGGCGGACTTCCACCCCCGCCGCCACCGGTTCCAGGTCCGTACTCAAGACCAGCAGGGTACAATGTGGCTGCTGGTGGTGAGTGGGTAAGAGGATGGAGGAACACATGGACTGTCCGTAGCAGGGAGCAACCTGTGACAGGGTTGTCACATGTTGGACGACCTCCGTCAACTGCAGCCTCTGAGGAACCCAACACAGGAGGTCAAGCATCGTCGTCTTCAGGGACTACGCCAAGGCCATGGGGAGGACCTCGGGTTGTTGGCCCATCTGGAGCCAACACGAAAGTGGGAGGCAGCACCTCCTCTGGAACTCCAAGAGAAGGAAGTCGCGGTGATGGAGCTCCGAGGCAGTTCTATGGGGAGCCGGATCATGACAACATGAGCGGCGAAGAGGTCCTTCGACGGATCAATCGATCCATGCAGGCTGACTTGGAGAACGAGTTGGAAGAGGCTCGGAGAAATGCACCGAGTGGAGAAGCACCTCGGGAATGGGCGTTCGGCAGATGGGTGTCGCAGCGACATCCTGCACACAGTCAGTGGAGACCACCAGCTGGTGGTGGAAGGACTGTGGAAGTCGTTGAGGACAACAGCGACTGTGCCTCTGAGGACTTTGCGGACCTGGTGGCGACCCCAGAGGGCGAGCTTGGGTTCGAAGAGGATGAGGAGGAAGAGAGAAACCTGGAAACAATTCCAGAAGAAGATGATCGCTCCGACCGGGGACCACCTGAAGGAGGTGACCATGGAGATGGAGGAGCACCTACAGGTGGAAGCGGTGACGGATATCGAGGAGACGATCACGGAGATCGAGGCCAACCAGAGTCGAGCACCCGTGGCAATCCACGGGAGAGAAGCAGATCCCGTGATGAAGCTCGTGAAGGAGATCCAGACGGAAGTCACCCTGCTGCAGGTGTTGCTGCGGACAGCGAGGTTGCAAGGCTGGAGGCTGACGCAGAAGCACGGGGACTTCAGAGAGGGTGGATCCGAACTCAAAGCGGCTACCACGAAGTATGGTTTCATCCACAACCAGAAGGATGAGAAGGCCTTGAGCACGGTGCGAGAAGTGTACCATAGTTTTCTCACAGATCTGTGCAAAGCACAGAGGGGGAGGGTGAGGACACAACCAAAGCATGGCCACAAATCGAGAAGTGTACCACCTCGAAGGCCTTTTGTGTTCAAGTGGAAAAAGCCGCGTTGGCCGCTCCGCTCGTAGATTATAATAGCAACCACTTGCATTTTGGGTGTCCCCCATTTTGAGGGCACGCCCAAGTGGGGTATCACGGCTGTGCCGGCTGTGCGGGGACTGAGGCTGACTCCACCACTCGCCTTCGCTGGGCCTTCGCGACCAGGTGGCTTTGGCCAAGGCACCTGGCAGGGCCCAACGGTCATGTAAGCTGCCCGGTGATTCCCATGCTGCCAAAGCTGATTGGTTGGTGCTGGTCAGTGATGGTTACTGATGGTCAGTGATGGTGAGAGACCGGTGTTGCTTGGTTATGGATAGTGAGGGTTTGTGATGATAAGTGTGATGTTGATGTTGGTGTTGGTTAGCGTTGGCCAGTCATGGGTGACCTCTTCCATGGATCTGCGGCAAGGCCGGGGACCCGAAACCCAACGCCGCACCTGCCGACTGCGGCTTCACAGGCGCACGCGGCCTCGCAGGCGAAAGTCAGGGGCCAGGTGATGATCCAAGGTCGGCCATGGGTTGCGGCTTGGTAAGGCTATGGGTCAATATGAACCAACCAATAATGGCTTATAATGACCAACAAAACTATAGGGAAAACACTGGTTAATGGTAGGGGAACCAGGGGTATAGGGTTTTGACCCACTGCCAACTGACCGTGAAGACGATGGGTTGACACCTCTGGTGATGAGGGTAAGCTTGATAATAGTGGATTCTGGTAGGGGGTTGCAACCACCAACAGGGGGAATGGACCACCAACAATCACAACTGTGGGAACATGGTTGATTGATGGTCAATTGCGATCACAGGGGGATAATGGCAGCTCAAAAATCTATGAATACCACTTCATTGATCATGATAAACCAAGAGCCTGGCTATTTCCAGCTTTAGGGTACCCCACTCATGACTCGAGCACCGCTGCAGCTCCACTGGCGGCCGCCAGCTGGACCACCCGCGCTGCATCACCCGGAGCTTGCGCCAACATCACCAAGCACCCACACGCTCGAGGCACAGGCGGAGCCTAACACAGGGAGAATCAGCTGATTTGCGGCTTGAGAAGGATGAATGATGGTGGTGAACCATCGCTAGTAATGGTTGATGATGATGATGATGATGATGATGATGATGATGATGATGATGATGATGGTGAATGGCTAATGATGGTTAATGATGGTTAGTGATGGTCAATGATGGTTAGTGATGATTGCAGTGGACAGGACTGATTTAATGATGATTGCTTGTTAGTTGAGGATGACTAATAATGGTTGATGATGACAGATCGTGATCAATGCTCATGATGAATCATCCTTCATCAGTTCTACTATGGTGAATCATTTGACCGCGACTAATGATTGACCTCATCATTATGCTGGTTGATCAATACTGATCACTGATACTTCATGATGGTTCATGATGGTTCATTATCAAATGATAATGATCCAAAGGATCCCTGGCAAGTGCACCTGATTCCAACCGTATCTCCACGTATCTTCGGTTTCAAGAAAATGTGTGGGCAATGTTGTGATAAGTTGTATCAATGATGATTCATTAGAGATGTTGATAGCTGGGCTGGTGATTGCCATTCACCAGTCCGTTGCTCTAGTTTGCAGTTTGCTGGCAAAGTAATGGTTGCTTTAGTTTTCAATTTCTGGTTGCGTGATGGGTTAAGAACTGTTCACGATGTTGCGGTACTATAATGATTAATGATTAATGACGGTTGATCACGTTGATCGGAGACAGCAAACAAAATTAGACAACAAAAGCCGACCAATAAACAGAAATATCCAACTACAATGAGATATGCACGCATGCCCCTACATGGTGTGCCCTCCCCATCCCATAACCAAAACTCGCTCAGGTCATTCGTGCGCGGGTCATCCACGTCCAATCCTAGTTTGATGACCTACCCAAATGGTAAATTATCAGTACCTACAAACCGTTATTAATCAAAATATCGAGATGTTTCGATCATGAAAACGCATGAGTCAACAAGAAAATGATGAAGGAATCCACCACTGCTAGTTTCACAAACCTGTTCCACAAAGACCAGAAAAAATTGTGGATCACCAGCATGCACTTCCCACCAGCCTTCCCATGAGCTGATTCCAAAGTCCGGTCGCGCCTTGGGTCGCGATGAAACAGCTTCAAAACTGGTGCGGTTAATAAGGTTTCTTATAACCATGGTGGATCATGAGACCATGGTGGTATAACCAGTTTAACAGGTTGACCGTGATGGTTCATTAGAACCATAACCAGCTTGTGAATGGCATTGAATCATTATCATTAATGTACCAAGAAGTGGCTGTACCGTCTGGCACACCAAAGTACGCAGGAAGTAATGAACTTAAAACAATCCCACCAAATGAAAGGGTGTGGCTCCGACAAAGTGTCTCAGCCAACAAGTCATCTGCCAGGGTACCACTTTGTCGCAAATGGCTCGACTGGTTGATGATGAGCGGTCAATCATCGTTGGTAAATGCTAGTTAGTTCCAGGTGATAGTGATTAATTAATGATGGTCAATACTAATGGTTGTGGCTTAGTTAGCTGGCAAAAATTGACTGCGGTTCACAGTGATCGATCGTTTTTAGTACTAGGTGACTTTGTGTTGAGGATGGTCCTGAACTCACCGCTAGCGATAGGTAACTTGTCAACCAAACACATTGATTTGGACGAACCAAATACATTCGATAGAAGTTGAGGTCATCCAGGACTTTCCTGAAAATTTGGGTGGAGGCACACCAACAATCATTCCTAGTTACTGAGTCCCAGGTAAAATGCCTGCATGTTCCATCACTTTCCCACGCTTCCATCCAGTCGGCACCAGAATTTGGACAAAAACTATCCTGATCCCGACCACAAATTATCTTTGGAACAACCTCTCTGGCGAATCCTTTTATTGTGGAACACAACTAGACCTTCAGGGCTTGATGGACGGCCCTTTTCCGCTGCGCAGTTCACTCGTGCAGCTTGTCTCCGACCTTTGCAGAACTTGCAGGTAAAGTATTGTTTCTTATGCTCGCACACCCTTGACCCTCCACATGCAATACACGTGGTTCTTACACGCTTGTGGTCGCAAAAGTCCAGATGTTCAAAGTTGGCCACCTTCATTTTGCGACCATCGACAGGAAGCCATGGGCATTTCCTTCCCATCTTCAGGGAACAAAACTTATGGCCAGATTGGGGCGCTAACACATAGATGGTTTCCTTCCTGGGATGGTGCCAGAACCAGGCGCTCTCCATCGTCTGGTCGCACTCCGAGCACTTCATGGTGACAGCATCAAGGTTGTCTTCCCTGACCTAGGCGGATTTGACAAAAGCTGTGGTGTCTGTGCGTGTTCACAAATTTGACAATCTCGCTCAACTCCAAACTTGTGTTTGTTTGGTAGCGGCTCTTGGGAAATTTGATCCGTGGGCCCAAGGAAAGCTTTACCATTGACACCCATCTAGGTAACATCTCCAAAATAACATACAAAAATAAAAATACTGCCTGAAACAAGAGAGAAACTGATGGCAGCTGCCTCACTTTGACATTCGGCTTATAACATCCACTCTTTACGCTCCCCTTGTCCATGTGCATCATTGTGCCACCTTTCGCAGCTTTACCAGCAACGGCATCTGCAGGCGCCAACGACAAAGCATCATCCCGATTGGTTCCTACTAAGGTTGCCAGAGTCTGCCACTGCGTCAATGCTATCGAACGCTTTCTGCTGATGCTACCTGGTGGATCTCCTTCAGCAGGTTGGTTCTGGCTCAGCTTTTTCAACGTCAATAAGGTTGCGATGTGCTCCACTGCGCTTTCAACAGATTTATACGTGGTGCTGTCGGTCAAATCCAGAAGCTCCAGGCAGCAGATCAGCAACTTCCGAACCTTGTACTGCAGCCCGACATTTCTGGATCCGGCCATCACGGAAGCATCTCCAGTGCCGCTACCAACTTCAGTGTTGTCCCCTGGGGCATGCAGGAACCCTGCCAGTTTGTTCACCAACCTGCAAAGGGCTGTCCCATCAACTTCTTCTGCCGCAAGCACTGCATTCCTCCAGCCAGGTTGCTGATTGCCAAAAGCTATTAATTCAGAAACAATTGATTTTCCTAAGTTCAAAGCAAACCTAGAAGTACGAAAAGCTAGTCGCCAGATGAACAGTTGAGGATTTTTCGTTGAAGCCATTTGAAAACAGTTGACCCCAAGTTGGCAGTGAGATCACGATCTAGTCAAGCGAGGAAAAGGTGCCAACCAAAATATCACCAAGTTTCAGACCCTCTTCAGCTTTGATCAGCATCTCCAATTGTTCTTCCAGATTGGCATTGTGAAATCTGTTCATATTCCGCTGCAGTTTGCGCGCAGCTGCTTCGGCTTGTACTGATCAGGGGTGGCCCAGGCTGCACCACATGATTTCAAACCTATGGGCAATCTCCAAACCCTGGTTGATATATTTTCAATTGGGAACACCAGCAGAGCAGAGCCCCAATCTCATCAAAGGACTGGCTGGTCATAAGAATCCAACCTCTACTACCGGTAGGTCAGGTGATATCATGAGAAACCAAACGAATCAAATAAACCAACAACTGGATTGCTCCGTGGCACTACAATTTTTGCTACCCAAATGATTGGACCTTATCTCCGCTTGCGCCAAAGCTTCCGCGCAGCTTCCGCCTTTGCTTCCGCGAGGCACTTTTGTTACAACCAGCGTTGGCAAACTTCCGCGAAGTTGTTGTCGTGTATATCATATATGTTTGGTGTTTGAAGGAATTCCGCGAAGCTTTTTATTAGACCTTTATGTTGCACATGCTGGGCATGGTTGGAACAAGGCTGTTGCCACGTGGGCTACTGGTCGAGTTTGGCCAGGGGCCCTTCGCAGATGTCGCCGTTCGAAACGCTCTGACGTGGAACTTGAGGATTTCGATTCATATTTCAATTAAGTCTGTTCACCAGCTTACATTTGATTTAGGATAAGCTTACTTGATTTATGATTTAGGTATGTCTGTAGTTGGAATTTGGTTATTCTGCCTTCCCACGAAAGAAACACTTGCAGGAAGCTTCTGCGGCTCGAAGCATTCGAATATTTCAAATTACAATGTCCTGGCGAAGTTGATTGAAGCATTGTAACATGTTCAATTAACATGCTAAATTGCAAATTTAGTGAGAAAAAAAGTCAAGTTTCGACCTCCGCCCAAGCCTTTGAGATCTGCAGCTTCTCCTCCATCAGTCGGGGAAGTCATTGGAGAAGGTTCCAGGCCTTCTGTCTTCAGCTTGCTGACTGAACGGGGGCGCAGGCTGCAGCATCACGGTGTTCGAGGGTGTGATGAAATTCTTGGCTTTCACATGTTGTCAAATTGTGGCTTTCAAAACTGTTGGTGCGTAATTGATGTCCTCATTGAAAGATCCATAAAGGAAACTGATCCCTTTCAATCAATTTTTTTGGGTTACGGATCCCCTATCAAAGTTTTTGGGCGATGGATCCCTGGTTAAACTTCCAGGGTGCACAGCTTGGGGGTTCCCAAAGAGTGTCAACCCCCTTGGCACATTCCAAATCCACCGTTCGTGGCTTCGAAACTGGGTCTGTAATCTCGGACTAAGAGTTCAAACGGCAGGTATCACTGAACTTAAAACAAGACAACTGCTCTTTGACGGGCTCATGATGCTGAAACGATGTCTGGAAAAGTTTGGCCAAATTCACCCCAAAAAAGCCCCTGGAATATCTACCTACCTGGAGTTTGTGGGAAAAGTGAGTTTAATCCACTCACACGTATCCTATGTAACCAATCCTGTTAGGATGGTATCTGCCAATCATTCAGCACTCGCCCAACCAGATTTAACAGTTGGATGGTTCTGTCTCCATACTGTAATATCAATCCATTTGTTGTTCCAACATCTCTAAATAGCCTAATCATCCGCACAACCCTGTGGTTTTCTATGTTCGTCATATTTCTTGGGGTGGATAATAACACCATCATTCCAAACAAGGCAGCAGGTCAGTGGTCAATCAAACTTTTACAAATCATGATGATGAGCTGATCCTTGAACCAAATTGAAATTATGGTGATGATCACTAATTGAACAATCAGCCGTTGGTTAAAAGTCAATGACTACACTAAAAAAACAATAGCAATACTAATAACAACAATAAACATCATCATCATCATCACCACCATCCTCATCATCCTCATCCTCATCCTCATCATCATCCTCATCATCATCCTCATCATCATCCTCATCATCATCCTCATCCTCATCCTCATCATCATCATCATCATCATGATCATCAGCATCATCAGCATCATCAGCATCATCATCATCATCATCAGCATCATCAGCATCATCAGCATCATCATCATCATCATCATCATCATCATCATCATCATCATCATCATCATCATCATCATCATATTATGAAATTCCTCATTGATGATTATGATGGTCAAAGGTATCATCGCATCATCGCTTATGATTCCTGTCCACAGAAACAAATTGCTGATCTTCGATCTGTGCTTGCAGCAGTTGTGGCCTTATTTTTCGGAGCCCATAGTACTCAACATGGATGTGCTCATGCTCGGCATGCTGGAAATGGATTGGGAATGGTTGGCGGATATAATCATGGCTATGTCAGTTGATGTCCACCCCCGAATTGCAACACAAAGACCCTGAAAACCGACCGGATCCCAAAGGAAAGCGATCTTAAAAAAACCAGAAGCTTCCGAGTTCTCATGCAACTTGCTACCCAAATGTCCATTTCGCAACCCAAGCCTTGAAGATCTTCAGCTTCTCCTTCCCAATGGCTGCAACTGGTCAGAGGCACCGCAGCAAATGGGGTGAAATATTTTTCTTCGAAAGCCATCTTTAAGCATTGAGAACCCATTGGTTGACCGAAGATGGCTGATATGACCATTGGTGATACTTGATCTCCTTATATACATCAATGACACCCATTGGTTGACCGAAGATTGGTTGGCAATGATATGACCATTGCTTGTGATACTTAATCTCCTTACATTGGCTGATGCTAAGCAACATCATCATGAACTAGCCGAGATGGTGATTGCAGGTGTCATCAGGGCTATGCACAACTCGAATGAGTAAATATATACATATATATATATCAATTTGCTACACGTTACTACGGACAGTATGACAACCTATTACACCACTCTATTGATACCAAAAACCAGTGGTGGATCATATAGCTATCCGCCCTACCCAGTTTATTGCTGCACCCCGTAAACCATTCCCCAAGCTCCTCGCAAATCCACTGCTTGCCCACCCTCTGTCAGCGTAAAAGTCACCGCATCTCCGACCTTGAGCCCCTGCGGAGCCGTGGCAAACGGCCACGCGGCTTCGCAACTGGGTCCATCGGGATGCACCGAGCGCACGCCACCCCCACCGTGGTAGTGCAGCTGGCACACGGTGCCCCTCATGGCACTGCCATCACACTTTGGCGCATGGTAGGGAGACCTCAGGTGGGGTCATCACATCCCCACATTTCTGACCATTTTTCCAAAAGGGTGGGATGTTCTCCCTCCTCAATGGAGAAAGCAACTTGAAAATTGATGTGACTATATGCGACTAGTTTGTGGAAATCAAACGTGTCAGCCTAGATTGTCTTCCAAGGTAATGAATTGATTGGCACTTGTTTAAGGTGAAATATGAAGCGCTTCTTGCCCTGCTTCAAGCAGAGATCTGATCTTTGGCCTAGTCAATGAAACGGGTCCGTCTGAAAGAAAGCTTCTTAAACAACATCATATCCTTCAACCATCAATTTGGGTGCTCCCCAGGCAATGGTGGTACCTCCCAAATGGTTCTGATTTCCCATTGAAAGCATATAAACCCAGCACTCAAAGCCACTTTGGGCTCAAAAATTCTGAGCCACGGAAATGCGCGGCAGGTCGGTTGGGGTTCACCAATCCTACAGTCTGCCATCATCTTGGTAAAATGTGGGGCATTTCCATTTCTGGAATGTGATTGTTCACATAATATGGGTGTTTCTCAAAATAGGGAACCCAAAAAATGGTTGGTTTATTACTGTAAATAACTAATAAAGGATGATTGATCGGGGTACCCCTATGGCTTGAGGAACCCCCATATGGAATATCATCATCTTGGTAAGATGACCTCCTATTGGCTGCTTAGATATGACAAAAATTGGGTGCTCCCACAACCAACACCCGGCTGGTTGCGGCCGTTTTTGGCACCTCCAGGTGGACTGCCCAGTGCATTGGCCTTTGATCAGTGCATTCTATCCTCAACCAACCCCCAACCAACGAACCAACGAAGCCACCCAATCCACCCAACACGCCAACCCCAGCAAACCAACCCAAGCAACCAACAATCCGGTAGTTACTCATGGGATCAACTTCTGCCCCTGCTATGGTTTCTACAACCGCAGCTGTCCTCAACTGTGCCACCATGGAACCGACGTTGGATCCCTCAATCACACAGTGGATTATCTGACCCTGCGGTACGCTGGTGAGGGTTGTCGTGGTGCCTTAGGTTGGTATATACCACATGAGTATCTACCTGAATGTATGCTCTTTTGCAAATGTACCTGCTGAAAAAGCGAAAGTGCTTTGCGTTTTACACAATACACACAAGACGATTGTCGCCGTTGGCTTACTTTGCAATCCACATTCGGGATTCTATCTATACCATGGTAATGATTGCTGTATGGATATGCTCAAGAGTACCTGTACATCGGTTGGATGTACTATTTTGGCCTCAACCAACATGAAAATACATTGCATGTCAGTGCATTCCTCTCAATGAACTCGTATGTTCAATTAGTATTGTACACAAATAATCATATGAATATACATATCAATGTTAGCAACACTATGTAATACATAATGTCAGATATGCATGCAAAAATATACATTCACATGGCGCCAATTTATATATCTACATATGTGGTGGTGTCAAAATGATAATTCTTAACGTGTATTCACTGATCTTTTAGAACGTCCCCTATCGTTTGCAAGTTTTGGAGTACTCCTTTGGGGTATCATTTTTAGCCCGACCCCTAACGTTTTTCAGGAAAAATCGACAAAACACATCTCCATGTAACGCTTAAGCTAAACGCAACTGACTATGATTTTGTCTCTGTCTCACATGTATATACGTATCTAAATATATGTCTAAACTTAAAATATGCATAAATATAGAGAGAGATCTATATGTGTGTTTATATCATGTATATATTTGTATGGTTTTTCATAAATACAGATGTATATATAAAATGATATAAATAGATACAAAATATTCATATTGAAACAAACATATCATTCGTTGAAAAATAACAACAAAACACATGTATACAAGCTAATCTATCTGTATATATGTATATATATATATATACGATTAAAAATTCCAAAATGCTTCTATACATACACATAATATAAATATTATAGATAAACTAAAAGAAACTATTTGCAAGCAAATCCTCCAACATCGACGAAGCCAAGCCCCCCGGCTTTGGCAACAGCACATGGTTCAACCTCGGAGGAGCCTGGTGCGTTGCGACACGTGGGAACCCCGTGGCCATTTCGCAGCGCCTTGGATCCTCCCAAGCTGCCACTGGAGGATCCTCATAGGATGGTCCCATGGCGTCTGAACCACGAAAAAAAATGAGGAAAGCTATGGCAGCTATGGGTTAGAAATGGCTGTTTCTCAAGCCATAGGGGACCCCTAAATCATCCATTAATAGTCATTTATAGTAATAAACCAACCATTTTTGGGGGTCCCCTATTTTGAGAAACCACCAAATAGACATGTAAACAAAACATCGAAAAACTGGGGGTGTTCTTTGCATGCTTGCCGCCCCACAGCTTCTGGACAAAGCAATATCCCGAACTTTCTGCCCTTGCTCGGTCAGAACACCTTTGGTCATGTCAAATGTCCAGATCAAGGAGTCAACTACGAAACCGCCCATGCCCGTTGGACCTTTGCAAACGACATGGTCCCAGCTCAGTGAGGATGGTCCAATGGTTTGCAGTTGGCTGGATGTGCTAGGACTGGGATGATTCGGTTTTAGAACTCGCTTTTCTGACTTATGAGCTACGTTCAACTCTGATGCAGCAACGCGTCTGAATGTGTTGCTCTGAAAGAGGATAATGTATTCAGAGACTCTTCCAACGCTTCATAGCAATGTAGTCCGCCCAACAACAAAAAAAGAGCACGGCTTTGATAAACAACCATCATGCACTGGCTGGCACTAGGTGAGCCTAAATTCAGCAAACATATCCAATAAAAATGCGGATTGGCTGGCACTAGCTAAGCTATTCCTGCAAACACTTCTCCAAAAAGTCCAGGAATTCTACGGCTGGAGCCAAAGGATGCGAGTTTTCCCCTACGAGTTGGGGCCCTGCCACTCAGAGTGCCGACTCATTGAAGCTGAGCCGATCGTGACTCTGGGGGATGATTATAATGGCGATTGATGAATAACCAAATGTTTAATTGAATAATCATCCCATCATTCAACTGATTGATCATCATGCCAAATAATCTATAAATAATTGAATGATTCATCAAATAATTAGTAATTATCATTCAACTCATTGAGTGAAATGTTCATAACCAAAGGGAATACGTGTATGATCAGTTGAATGATAATTACTAGTGACTCATCAAAAGTCATCCTGGTCAAGAATCGTTATTTGTGTCATTATGAGGGTTGATCAATTTTAAGTGCAATGTTGAGTTGTTATGATTATGTGACAACTGAGTATTGCTGCTAACCGATACTACCGAGAATAATGCCTGATTAACAATTATGATTGGCAATGGTTACAAATATAGTTGGTTCTTCACTGACTATGATGATAAGCATGCGGTTGATGAATCAATATGAACAGTCATCGAAATGATTACTGTGAAGGTCAACAACTAGCAATGATTCTTTCCATTGATGCATCGCCAGTCCTAATTTAACATTCTCTACCAAACAAGCCCGGGTTGGCCACTCAATCAACCACTGTTGTGAATCATCGCCCACGGATCATGATCAATCATGGTTGAGCATCACGCCCACGGATCATGATCACTCTTGGAGGATTGCCCATCTGAAGTCTAAAGCACCGTCGTTTTCGGGAGGTTTGGGGTACCTACTATTGTTGGACAGCCTGCGGTGTGGTCTGATCTACATGACAATTTCTCGCACATACAAGATGAACTTGACATATGGCTGTGGGTCAAAACCCTGTACCCCTGCTTCCCCATCATTGACCATTGTTTTCCCTATTCTTGTTGGTGGCTATTATTCACCATTAGTTGGTTAATTAATATTGACCCATCGCCAAACAGCTAAAGAGTCGCAGATGTACTGCACAATTTCCTGCAAGAGCCCCGCAAAGACATTGCGCAGAAAAACTTTTGCTTGCTGGAACGCCAGATGATTCTGCAGTCTCGTGCTGTTTCACGGCCAAGCCCCACTGCTAGTCGCGCGTCAGGAGGCAACTCAGGTCAAGATCATTTCGATTTGGTCCTTCAAATCCTGCCGAGTTGATGGCTGTCGTTTACTTGTGAATGGTCTCCAGGAAAGGCCCCAAACAATCATGCCACGAAAACTGCGAATCAACATGCCAAGGGAAAGGGAAAGCTCGGCAAACTTGAAACCAAACAATAAACAAATCAACCAGTCAAGCCAAATCGTTTTCACCCTGGAAACCTGATCTGAAAAACCTGTGGAATGGTTCAATGCTTCCATTAGGATACAACCCGGGATTTGATTTAATTGTTTCAAACTAATATGATGTCTGATCCAATCGTGTCATAGTGCATTGTGTTGTTGATATGTTTCAACAAAAGGGACTGGTTGTCTTTTGCAGTACCAGTTTGCGTCAACCCTTCGAGGGTCTCACGCCTGCTGGATGCAGTCTTCTCTCATGAACTGCAATTCCACTAAAATTGATCTTGCGCATAGATAAAGCAGAGGCCTGCTGGGCTCCCCATGTTTCACCATGGCTGGATTACACAACTGCAAGGGTCCCGACGATGTTAGTTTCTCAGTCAAGTTCCCTTGGTGAAACAAACCCATCTAAGGTCAAATGTGCGAGGGTGCCCTTTGATGAAGTGCTATACTGAGTACGTAGTTGAGTACTGGTTTCATATTGCAGCTAAGGCTATGTTTGGCTGCGGAGTTCCTGTGCTGATTTGGTGCCAAAAAACAAAAAAAAACGTTTGGAGCAATGTCCTTCATCGATGCCCTTTTGACAAAAGCGACAGAGAATCTGCACAGAAGCGTTTGGACAGGGGAACTCCCATTGAAGAGCCGAAAAATTCAGAAACAATAAGTAACACTTCTAACTTCAAAAGAAGAAATGAAACCGATGCTCTAAAAATGCTATCAACCATGTGGTATCAACCGCTTCAAGCACCGCGGGATTATTCTTGGTTGGACATGATGATGGTGTGGTGTCAGATTTCTTGGCCATGGTACACTACTCGTGCACCGCTCCCACTGGGCTCCTGAATCTGCGTATTGAGCTGAGAACCTTCCTTCGAGGTGATGGAGCAAGAGATCACTGGCCTTCCATGACGCGGCGCAAACTCTGTCGTATCGTCCTCCTGTGTCCCGTGTCCTACCCCAAGAAAGGTCTTGTATACCTTGCACACCTTCCCTGCCCAAAGCAGTCGTAGCCATCCCAAAAATGGCGCCTCGACACACCGCAGGCACGGCCCAGCGCAGTCTTCGACTTCACGAAGACATATGGCACGTTCTTGTCTTCACAGACCAACGGCCTTAGTGCGCCAAGATGGGAACTTTGTCGCGCCAATCCTCCAAGGTGGTGAGGCGTTCTGGAAATAAAAATGTGATAGTAGAGATGGCCAGAGTTGGAACCTGTCTGGAAAGCGGGTCATCTGATCAGACTCAAAGCACGCTGAATATCGCTGAATCGCGATGTACCCGACAGCAGGGATCAACGTGATAATCCCTCTAACCAGGGTTACTGGTTGTTATTGGTTGACATTAGACACTGCAGTAGATTCCCAAGCGCTGCCGAAATCAAACAGGTCACACTAGTCAAGCTAAAGATCCAGCTTGGACATCGACATCAGCGAAATCCAAGTGTAAGCTAAGGAAATTCACTCACAGGCTGCTAGTGATGCTAGGTCCCACAGTCCCACCCTTCACCGTTCCCCAAGATCCTCCACCCCCAAGCGCCGGCGGCACCGGCGCAGGCAAGGCACAAGTGGAGCAAGATCTCCAGGGGCTCCGCATCCGCGGCCAAGATCACCAGCTCCGCCGTGCCTCGATTCAAGGTCTTCGTGGCCTCGTTGGCGCCTTTCTTCAGCTGCTTATAATTCGCCGCCTGTTGCCTCGGTTGTTGTGACGAGCAGACCCGAGCATCGCAGGATGGGATGGTGACTGATGGGATGGTGATTCAATGATGGTTTAACAATATCGTTGAATGATGGTTTAACGATAGTTTAATGATGGGTTAATGATGGTTTAAGTTATTTAAGCATGGAATTTAATGATGGAAAAAAATGACCCAGCTCTCGCTGCCGACTTGAGGCCCATGGTTGTCGACAGAACTCACTGGTATCAACGAGCATGGTATCAAGGACCATAATCAAGCCACTTTGTTAGACAGAACTCACCAGTAGTTCATGGTAGTTCATGATAACTAATCATCATAATCATCATAATCATGGAATCAAGGACCATAATCATCATAATCATGGTATCATTGATTTTTTGATCCCTTGTGGTTCATGATAACGACCATCATCAGGATGGGCATCCGGCTCCAGGGAGGGGACCCGCGGACCCGAGTTGGGTGCCGTGACCACAACTCGAGTTGGGCGGCGCTGGTGGTTGGGTGATGCCGGTGCCACCGTGAATTCTGCCAGGATGCAAAGTGCAAGCGAAGCCCCTCAGATTGAGATCTCATGATCTGTTGTTTATGAGCCATCTAAAATGATAAGTCATCAATGTTGATAGTGATGATGATTGATCATTATGAAGCATCCTTGTCATTAATCTTGGGCCAGCTATGTCACAACAACCTCGTGATTGGAAACACCAACGGACATGCTGCAATCAACTCAAGAGATATCATAAATCGCCATTGATAGGAATCATGAACTAGTTACTAGTATTCCTGATAGTTCTGAATAGCTATCCCTAAGGGAGATTACTAGCTATCAACTGGGGTAGTTCATGATTCCTATCAATGGCGAATCATATCCAATATTACTAGTTGCTGATTACTAGCTATCACTAGTATTCCTTCTCATGGTCAGAACTATTCCTATCAATTTCCTATCAATTTCTAGAGCTATTCCTAGGTATCACTGATTACTAGTATTCTCTCAATATGCATTCATGATCATGATTTCCTTATAACTAGTTCTCATGACTTAGTATTCATTAGCTATACCTAGCTATAATATCATGATATAGTATTCCTTACAGTATTTACTAGCTATACCGCAACTGCAACTCGTATTCCTTATGTCACCTGCTTAGAACTGTGCCTTCTCATCCTCCCTTGCCCGACCTGACCCTGCCGTACGGCGGCCATGGCCCATCCTGTCGCGGTCCCCGATCTGACGAGATGCACTAAATCCAAGATGGTGACTGTCAGGGCTTCCTGGCGTGCGAGTTTTCAACCAGGCGCCGCCAGCAAAATGACCATGTTTCGTATCAGGAAAACACACATATTATCATCGATTAACCATCATTAAGCATCATGAATGGAAATCAAAATGATGATCATACTGGTGATCAGCATGGGAATCTGAATGGTCAATATGCTTTAGAACGGTTACTAGAGTAACAATGATTGATAGCATAATTCATCGCTGCTCAGGATCATTAAACAATCATTTAGGACCACCCCTAAGCAACCATGACGCTAACCAACCATTGACCATCAGCGCCATCCGGGCTTGGTGTGCTGCATCCTTCACCATGAACCATAAGCTACTCACCATGAACTTCGGCCAAGCTGGGGTGCTTCCGTCAATTCAAAGCCTTTGATGGTTTTTAACCAAGATTAACCACTATATCAACAATGCAGGACACACACAAGAACCATAGTCAACCACACCATTTAACCATCATGAACCAAGATTGAAGCACCAATTCAGGACCATCATTTACCCTTCGTCAAGTGTCAACGAATCATAACCGTTGACCATGGTCAACCGCAATAATTCACCAAAAAATGGAGGATAAGCAGTCGGAGATCAGTCGGAGATCAGTCACACTTGGCGACCCAGCCTTGGCCAAAGGGTACGCCTGGCAAAGCGCGAGCACAATCTCAAGCCGCAGTGTGGCGAGCTGGGTCAAGCAGTTAACTAACCAATGGGGGATTTCCACCAACAATAATAATGTTGGTTTCTGATTAGTATCTACCTGTTGGTTTCATCTATTTTCATTACTTTAGGGGGGGTTACACTAATCAGAAACCAACATTAAGGAAAACAATGGTTAACAGAGGGGAACCAGGGGGACTAAGGGTTTTGACCCACACCCGTGTACCAGGGAAAATTGCCAATAAATACTTAGGCTTCCAGAAGGTTCGAGATGGCTTTGATGTACTAAACTTACTAAACCCATCGAAACCCGATACTACTCTATACTTTTCGGCGTGATTTCTGATTCCCACACGGAAATACATACAATCACCAGCATTAATGATCTGGGTCGATGGTGGTGAACGACGCTTTCAAGCCGGGCAATGGCGGTCAATGATGGTCACCAAAAAGTTTGGCTTTCCTCAGGCAGCCCTGACCCGGCCTTTGGATTTACTTCTTCCTCCTCTGCCATCGGGTTCACTCAGTGATACACGCTTCTAGCTGCTCAGCCAGTTGTGTCTGACCAAGGTTCGATCCGAAATGGGCGGCAGCCGTCAGGTAACGACGAATCCATCACTTGCAGATTCATCTTGATATGGTGGATTCTCCAAAAATATCTCCAAAAATGATCGGTTTTTCGATAAACAATGATTGATGTGAGATGATTTCGGGGTACCCCCATTTTGAGAAGCACCCACATACTTTCCGCCACACCTGACCAGATTCGCAGCCGACGCACTTTTCCGGGCGGGGCGGAGCTTCCTGAAAGCAGCATGAATCAACGGTGAATCCGCGCGGCCGCGGTCACCCCAAAACTCCTATGGTGAAACCTGTGCAGTGCGTGGCAGAGAAACAACACATCACTGGTTCTGAGTTGAAGGATGAAGCCCAGAGATGTCATGTCACCTGCAAAGCATCTGGAAATGGAAGATGAGTGCGGCGGTCCACGTGGCAAACCCTTCCGATATCCAAGACTTTTGCAAAAATGCGGATTGTCATAGGGAACTAAGAATGGGGAACACGAATACACATAGTTTCGAACAAAAAAACGATTCAGTGGACACCACAAAGATCTTCCAAGCTATCCCAAGCTTTTGAAACGTTGAAACAGCAGCGACTATGAGCAAAAAGTCCGACAGGGTCCAAGAACTTTTGTGTTCTGAGTTCAGAGCATCTAAGAGCATCTAAGAACTACATTCAGCCAATTCACATGTCATTTCAGTTGTCCTGCATCGTTGAGCCTAATAAGAAAAATTAACAACAGCCGTGTTGAACATTGCCACCAAAACATTCCAGACGCGGTTGAAAGCACCAAATGTGCCATCTGAGGATGAGTTCGACTGCTGCAGTTGCGGTGTTGACACATGCATTGGCATCACACCCAACAAACCAACGATTTGTGGTTAACGAGTCTTACTGTATTAGTCAATGATAGTAGTGGTTCGTAGTCGCTCATCGTGCTTAAAAAAACAGTTAGTTTCATGGCTACCTGACCCCAGTTGTGGCTTTTCAGCAATATGAACCATACTAAAACCTGCCTTTTTTAACCATCATGAACCATACTGGTCCATCGATGCCTGAAGCTTCTTGACCAATCCCAGGTGCGGTAGCGTAGCCAGGATGAAGTGATCAACTGATCAACTCGCCTTTAACAATTGATGAATGGTCGATAACCATCTGATTGATAATATATTCCTGATCAACTCGCCAGAACATAAATCAATCAAGAATAAATCATCTAAAATCAATGGTCGATTGGTGGATTGATTGTGGCAATAAACAACCCATAATGAGCAATCGACCATTGTAAGATTAGTGAATTGGTAATCAATGGTTACAGGCAAATTGATAATCAATGATTTTGTAATTCACTGATGGTAATCAATCACTAATCCTTAATTCACTAATCGTAATAATGAACGGTATCATTAGCGAGCTGATAAGCCTTTGTCACCATTGGCTGTGGGTCAAAACCCTGCACCCCTGGTTCCTCTATCATTATCCTTTGTTTTCCCTATGAAATTGCCTGTGATTATCCCCTATGATTGTTGGTTAATATTGACTCATAGCCATTCTCGAGCCAAGGCTATGATGATGTCCGGAGCATTTTTCCCTGGCTGATCAAGGCTCGCCTCGCCAACTCCAGGTTGGAAGCGAAACTTAAGTGAAAAATGACCCAACTCTTGTGGTTTTTCATAACAGGGGATCCCCCAAAATGAACCAAGTAGTGATTAATAATGGTTAACAATGGTTATATATGGCTATACTGGTTGATAATGATCATTACTGGTTGGTGGTTGAACCGCTATGATACTGTTGTGTTTTTTCGTAACCGGGGATCCCCCAAGATGGTTGGCGGGTTGGTGGTTGAAGCAGCCCGTCATGGAAAATATGAGTCAACCAACCAGTTGTTAATGACTACTATGGAAAATAAAAAATGTTTGAAACCACCAACCAGTTGGTTTATTGCAATCAATCACTAATAAATGATGCTAATTTGAAGTACCCCTCAGTTGTCTCGAAACCACCAACTGGTAAATGTTTTGCCTTTTTCTTGAAATGATTAGCAGTCCTCAGTATATGATTAAGAACTATTTGGTAAGATCCATCTTTATACATCAAAGGGAATTAATTGCTTATCATTTGTAACGGTTCACGCCAAGACAGCTTACTTACGGTTGTTTGCCATCAATCACCATTATTGATTGCCCCCTTTGAAGTCCTTTGTCTCAAAACAATGGTGATTAACCATTACTAGTACCATTATGAACATGGTATATATATATATCTAATTCCTAACAAGAGTACCTTAACCATTAACATGGTATGTAATCCTGACTCATGATCGACATCCATGGTTCATTTGCCATAAAAATCAACCCCTTGATTATCATCAACCTTGGCCGATTCCAAAAAATCAACCCTGTCACCTCTCAATCATTGACTTTGATGAATCATCAACCTTGGTTGATTCATCGTTCCATATGGGTGGTTTCTCAAAATAGGGGTACCCCCAAATCATCTATAGTATTAACCAACCATTTTTTGGGTTCCCTATTTTGAGAAACCACCATATGGTTCTCTTGGCTCCTTACGGAACGTGCCATTCATCAACCCCTCCCCCCGTTGTGCGCCCCTTGACCCCCGTACGGAACGGCTCGCAGCTCTCACCGGCGACCGTTGGCGATGGCGCCCATGGAACCTCTGTGGAGCTCTCCCCTGGGTGGGCCCTGCTGGACGGATCCTG